>PVHT020000793.1:265515-308197 GCA_004024745.2 Catagonus wagneri | reverse complement strand
GGGGTCTAATCGGAGCTGTAGCCGCCGGCCTACGCCAGAGCCACAGCAACGCAGGATCCGAGCCGCGTCTGCGACCTACACCACAGCTCACGGCAACGCCGGATCGTTAACCCACTGAGCAAGGCCAGGGATCGAACCCGCAACCTCATGGTTCCTAGTCGGATTCGTTAACCGCTGCGCCACGACGGGAACTCCTAGGCGGTATTTCTTAACGGAGGTGCTACTCTCATTTTGAGTGGATAGTTCTTTGTTGTGAGGAATGAACTGCAAAACGTTTGGCTCACTTGGCCCTTGGACACTAAATGCTAGTAGCCTCCTCCAATCATTATGACAATCAGATTCCCCATTCACACATTTTCAGATGCTGTTAAGGTGACACAGAGCAGCCACATAATTTGTGCTTCTTAGAGTATAGTTTGGGATACTTAGCCTGTCAGATTTGTCCTCTATCTTCACTTCTTCAAGTTTAACAACTCTTAATCCCTTTCATTTTTTTTTTTTTAATATCTGTAATGTATTGAAATGACTAAAGGTAAGTCTTAATTGATTGGGAATCCTAGGTTTTGATTTTTTTTCTCTTGAATGGAGAGGCTGTATATCGTAGTTCCAGCCCTTATCTGTTGGCTTTCTCATCTTACCAGGAAGTACCCATGATCCCTCGGCCCCACTACACCCAACCAGGCTGTGTCTACTTCATCTGTTTGCTCCGAGATGACTTGTTGCTTCGTCAAGGTATGTACATGGGAGCTGACTTGCCAAAGCTGACCTTGTCTCCATATGATCTTTAATAACAATAATATACAAGTTTTTATATCTTCAAGTTCTTAGGCTTACATACATTTACCCTCCATCAAATAAGACTAATTTGGAGAAACCAGGGTGATTTCATATAAAGCTTTTTTTTTTTTTTTTGCTTTTTAGGGCCACACTGTCAGCTTATGGAGGTTTCCAGGCTAGGGTCTGAATCATAGCTGCAGCCACCAGCCTACATCATAGCCACAGCAATGTAGGATCTGAGCCTCTTCTGCAACCTACACCATAGCTCACAGCAGCACCGGAACCTTAACCCACTGAGCGAGGCCAGGGACCTAACCTGCATCTTCATGCTAGTCAGATTTATTTCCGCTGAGCCTTGACAGAAACTCCATATAAAGCTAATTTTAAGACTTTGAAGGACATATATGATTCCAAGAGGTGGAAGTCCTCCCTCATGTCATTCTGATAGTCTGGAATTGATTATCATCACCATCAGACTACTGGTTGTTACTTTTTTGTTTGTTTGTTTTTGCATTTTAGGGCCACACCCATAGCATATGGAAGTTCCCATGCTAGGGGTCCAGTCAGAGCTATAGCTGCCTGCCTGTGCTACAGCCACAGCAACATGGGATCCAGGCTACATCTGCGACCTATACCACAGCTCATGGCAACACCAGATGCTCAACCCACTGAGCAAGGCCCAGGATGGAACCCACATCCTCATGGATACTAGTCAAATTCATCTCCACTTTGTCATAGTGGGAATTCTCTATAGTTACATATTTATTGGTTTCAATTTTAAGTTCTATATATGTAGACCTTGGGTTCAACCAATGGATGCCTAACAGAAGTTATGCAGGAATTGTTTTAACCTGTGTCTTTCTCATGTGCCTTCATAGGTGACTGTGTGTATCTGATGAGGGATAGTCGGCGGACCCCTGATGGCCACCCAGTCCGTCAGTCTTATCGACTGTTATCTCACATTAACCGAGATAAACTTGACATATTCCGCATTGAGAAACTTTGGAAGAATGAAAAGTATGTGTTGAGGTTCTATCTCTTCTTCCAGCTGTGTCCTGTCAGCACAGAGCTGGGTATTTACTTGGCTCTTGCTAATTAACTAAACCTCTCCTCTTTTTTTCCTTTTTAGAGAGGAACGGTTTGCCTTTGGTCACCATTATTTTCGTCCCCATGAAACCCACCACTCTCCATCCCGTCGGTTCTATCACAATGAACTATTTCGGGTGCCACTTTATGAGATAATTCCCTTGGAGGCTGTGGTGGGGACCTGCTGTGTGTTGGATCTTTATACGTATTGTAAAGGTAAGTGATCTGCACTAAAGAACTAATCTCTTATTCCCTATTTCAGTGACTGTCCACTCCATTCCTATAGTGTCTCTCTGATAAAAAAAAAAGATTATCTAAGGGAACTATGAAGCTTCAAAGAGCTATGTAACATTTTTTCTTTCTTTTGTGCTTGGTACTCAGTAAATGTTAATTCTCTTTTTGTTAACTTAATTCATATATTTTTTATACTGTGTATTTAGCACTCTATTAGTATTTGTAGGAAGATAAGTTACTTCACACACCCATTACAGAATGCCTATGGTCATTGTTAATTCTCTGTATTAAACAAAAAAAGCACAATGGTTTCATAAGGTTTGTGATTAAAAGTGGAGTCAGAAATCTGATTTCAGGAGTTCCCGTTGTGGCACAGCGGTTAAGGAATCCGACTAGGAACCATGAGGTTGCGGGTTCGATCCCTGGCCTTGCTCAGAGGACTAATGATCCGGCGTTGCCATGAGCTGTGGTGTAGGTCACAGATGCGGCTCGGATCCTGCGTTGCTGTGGCTCTGGTGTAGGCCGGTGGCTACAGCTGCGATATTACCCCTAGCCTGGGAACCTCCATGCCGTGGGTGAGGCCCTAAAACGACAAAAGGCAAAAAAAAAAATTTGATTTTTTTTCACATTTCAGCTCCACTGCTTTTTACCTGTGTGCCCTTGGGCAAGTTACTTAGCCTACCAAAAATTGGGATTAGTATCTGTTTTAGAGTTTTGTAAGAATTAAGTGAAATAATTAAGTGAAAGCACTGAGCAGAGTTTATGGCTCTTAGTAGAACTTAGTATATGTTAGTTATTATTAGCAGAGTTTAAATGCCTAGCTCTTTGTTTTTGTATCAGAACAAAATAGTCCAGAAGAGTATATATTCCAGTCAAGAACTGTTTGAAACTCCATGCTACTGATGACTTCTCCATCCCCCAGTTTATAACGTTTTTATTACCAAATGTGCATCCCTCATTTAGACTGCCATTCTTTTCTCATAATTTCCCCATGATCTGCTGTTTTCCCCTCAAAATGTTCTTTAAAAATATCCCTGCAGCACTCAGTCTACATTTCTGGTTTCTTTCTATCCTGTGGAATGCCCTTCAAATCTTAGATTCTGTCCCCTCTTTCTTTGACAGTAGTGTCTTTCTTCTACAGTCACCAAATGCTTAGTTGTTTTCCCCCTCAAAATAGCTGCCATGTTTCGCTCTTAAAGGTCTTACTGCTATCCCAGTGGTGTGTCATGGTCCCTGCGCAGCTCAGGGTGAGAGAAGGCAAAGCCAAATAGGGAGGGTTCTTTAACAGTGTTTGGACTCATAGGGAGACCCAAAGGAGTGAAGGAGCAAGATGTGTACATCTGTGATTATCGGCTTGACAAGTCAGCACACCTGTTTTACAAGATCCATCGGAACCGCTATCCTGTCTGCACCAAACCCTATGCCTTTGATCACTTCCCCAAGAAGCTCACTCCCAAGAGAGATTTCTCAGTAAGTCTCCTTCCTCTCTTCATTGCATGTGTCAGGACAGTCTAGTTCATGCACAGAATTCATAGAGTAAGAATTTTCAAGTGACTCTGCTTTGTACTGTTTCCACCCAAACTGGAAAATTCCATCTCTATTTGGGATGTTTGAGCCACAAAAATGCATTTATTCTGCATTTCCTAGCATGGGCTTTATCTCAGGAAATTGTTAGTTTTTTTTCTTTTTTCTTTCTCACCTCTTTAAGTCTTTTCCCCTGAGACCCATACTTCAGTTTTCTGGTACGTTTTTCACACCCATTATTTTGAGAAACAAAAAAGACTATCAATAACCTTGAGAAGCCTTTGCTTTTTCTTGTTGTCCCTGAATTTTAAATGTAAGACATGGAGTTCCCTGGTGGCTCAGGTTAAAAATGCAGAGTTGTCACTGCAGCAGCTCGGGTCGCTGCTGTGGTGGTGCAGATTCATTCCCTGGCCTGGGACATTCCACATGCTTCAGGCACAGCCAAAAAATAAAATTTGAAAAGTACAGAAGCATTAAGAAGAAAAAATTGTTTATTATCCTACTACCCAGAAAATAAAATACATTTTCATTTTCAGCCCTTTATCTGTGTGTTATTTTTTCCTTTACTGTTGTGTATATTCCTCCAATTATTTTTGTTCTGTTTGTCAGTATTTCATAAAGTTTTGGTCATCCACTTGCTATAATGAAACCCGGGACTAAGCTCCTCGTCCATGAGTTTCCTTTAAGTTGGCCTGTCAGAATTCATAATTATAATCCTGGAGTGCTTAAAAATAGTCTAACCAGAAAGCGAACCTTTATGTTCCTATTTTTCCTAGTATTATTTTTAAATTTTTCTAAACCATATTTATTTTATATTCTTTCTGTCCACCACAAACCAAGCTCTGCCTTTCATCTAGAATTCTTTGGTCACGGAGTTCCCACTGTGGCACAGTGGGTTAAGAATCCATCTGCAGCAGCTTGGATCACCATGGAGGCACAGGTTTAATCCCAAGCCCAAGAATTTACATATGCCACAAGTGCAGCCATAAAAAGAATACATATATATATAGAATTCTTTGATCTGGCTTGCTTATCAACAGCTCAGTGATTAGCTTTGAAACCCCAACCTTAACTACTTAAAAAGTTGGGATGGGACAAAAATAATTGTGAGTCTATCCCTTCTGCTGTCATTCTAGGCTTTAAAAATGCTAAAATCCTCTCTAACTTAATTATATTAATAGAAGTACAGAACTCACAGTCATCCAGAGTTCCCAGTGTGGCACAGTAGGTTAAGGATCTGGCATTGCTGTGGCATAAGTTACACTGCGGCTCAGAGTCAATCCTTGGCCCAGGAACTTCTATATTTAGTGGTATAGCCAACAAAAACCTACAGTCACCCAACTTGTAAAGGTTTTAGCCCAGTTTTTCTTTCCTTACTTCCTTACCTCCCTATCTCCCCATGTCCCTTATCCTGAGTTTGGCCCAGGTCATCTGATCCAGCTTCTCTAATACACTTAACTGCTTCTTTTTCTTCCCTGCAGCCTCATTATGTCCCAGACAACTACAAGAGGAACGGAGGACGGTGAGTCCCATAGGGGGGTGTGAGGAGCCCAAGGAATTAACCAACAACCTGAATGGAGCAAGAGAACCACCACCTACCCACTCAGCCCCACCGCTAGGATTGAGAAGTCTCTGACAAAGTAGCCCAATATAGTGCCAACAGTAAAATGGAAGAACTAGACATCAGTAGGTGTGGTCTCATTATGGAACCATAGTTGGGGTAGGGAGGGAGATTTGTAAGACTGGAGAAAGAGAAGGACTTGGAACAGAACTCTAGACAGATTCGGAAAAATCTCTTTGAGATTTCTCTAAGCTTTCCTTATTATCCCAAGGTGTATCAGCTCTTAGGACTTCTGTCAAGGAACAGAAGTAGCTAGAAATGGGAGTTTCCTACTGTAGTGCACTGGGTTAAGAATCCTACTGCAGGGAATTCCCATTGTAGCTCAGCAGTAATGAACCCAACCAGTATCCACGAGGACGCAGGTTCCACCCCTGGCCTTGCTCTGTGGGTTAAAGGATCCAGTATTGCCATGGGCTATGGCATAGGTGTCAGACACAGCTTGGATCCCAGTGGCTGTGGCTGTGGATGGGCAGCTGCAGCTCTGATTCGACACCTAGCCTGGGAACTTCAATATGCTGCAGGTACGGTCCTAAAATAATAATTTAAAAAAAAGGAATCCTACTGCAGCGGCTCGGGTCGCTACAGAGGTGCAGGTTCAATCCCTGGATCTCACATGGATTGAAGGATCCAGCATTGCCTCAGCTGGGACTTAGGTCACATCTGAGGCTCAAATTCAATACCAGCCCCGGAAACTTCCATATGCCATGGATACGGCCATCAAAAAAAATAATAGCTAGAGGGGTAAAGTTTTAACTGAGCAGTTTGGGCTCATAGTTTTTATGCTTGTTTGTACAAAAGGAAATGAAATGTTCTTAGGAAAAGTACTGAAGGCTTTATTTCAATTTCCTTTTCTATTCAGTGGTAACATAACTATTTTACCTACTTATATCAGTAGCTTAACATAAGGAAATCAACTATATTTCAATTAAAAAAAGAAAATACTAGATAATAGGAAAAGAAATTCAGGAAAAGTAAAACCTCCAATTAAATGATGGTCACAAGGTTGAACCATACTCCTCTGTACTCATGAAGCAGTCAGAACTATCTAGGCATTCTGCCAGCTCTGGCCTACTTTAGGGATTCCTAAAAGAAGAAAAACTGACTTTTATAATTAGAAGTTAAATTTCAAGAAAAATAGTGATTTTTAAAAAAATAAAGACTACAGCCAAGTTTCTCACCTCTTGGGAGTTCCCTGGGTGGTCTAGTGGCTAGGACTCAGCACTTTCATCTCTGTGGGAGGGGTTCAGTCCCTGGTCTGGGACTGAAATCCCAGATGAAACCACTGCCTGCTGCAGCCAAAAAAAAAAAGTTTCTCACATCCTCAGCCAAAGGCTCTAACAGCTCAACTGCAGATTCTCAAGACATCAGGAAGGAGCTCGCTTCCCTTTATTCCCCTCCCATCCCCAAGCACCCTGCTTTAGCCTTCCTCTAAATTTACATATCCTGAAAAAGTTAATAAATTTACATTCCCTTCTTGCAGATCATCCTGGAAGTCTGAGCGCTCAAAGCCACCCCTAAAAGACTTGGGCCAGGAGGATGATGCTCTACCCTTGATTGAAGAGGTTCTGGCCAGTCAGGAGCAAGCAGCCAATGAGATGCCCAGCCTGGAGGAGCCAGAACGGGAGGGGGCCACTCCTGAAGTCAGTGACGGTGAAAAAAAAATAGAGGAAAGTAATCAAGAACCCCAGGCAGCCTGTACCCCTGAGGAACGCCGGCATAATCAACGAGAACGACTCAACCAGATTTTGCTCAACCTCCTTGAAAAAATCCCTGGGAAAAATGGTAAGAAGAATCAGGCTCATATCTTAAGGTTTAAGATGAATGGGGGAGTTAGCAGAGAAGGAATGAAAAAGAACAACTTTTAATTACTTGCCTAGAATGGAAAAAATTCTCTTTTTTAAAATGGTACAGTTCTTTCATGGGCTTATGTTTAGATTTATTTTGGGAATGAAACTGTGGGAGATAAAAGGATCTCCTCCATAGAGAACAGTCTGGGCCAGAGGAAGGCCTCTATTGCATACAAGTCAGAAAAGGAACCATTCGGCTGTGATCTAAGAGCTCAAATAGGGAATAAGGAGTGGGAGAGTAGTATTTGATGAGCCTCCTTGGTTCTGTTTTCAGCCATCGATGTGACCTACTTGCTGGAGGAAGGATCAGGCAGGAAACTTCGAAGGCGTACTTTGTTTATCCCAGAAAACAGCTTTCGGAAGTGAACCTGAAAGAATGAAAACCTCAAGCATTTGGGATCCAGTGGAGCTAACAGTCCTGCCTCCTGTTCTCTGAGTATAGACAGGGGTGGGAAGGGTCCGTCCAGCAAGGGGAGTGGGGCCATGTCGTTGACATTAGGTACTTAGTAAACCTTGAAGCTAGTGGAGAGGAAGAGGAAGGGGATCTGTCTAAAACAGTTCAGTTTAACTTGTTTTCCTCTCCATTGCTTCGCCCTGAGGGTTAATAATGTAGGGTGGAGGGCAGAGCACAGGGGGATGACCAGAACCTTTTGGTACTTTACAGCACTTGCCCCTCCCCGCAGCTTGGGTTTTTCATGTCATCCTCTGATCCTGCAGACACTGCTAAGAAGCTGCTTCCTATACCCAGGTATGATTCAGACTCCAAAGGGATAGGGTCAGGATCCTCCTCCCTCTCCTATCTGTTCCTATTAAGCCCCAAAAGCTACCCCAGACACGTAAGACATAGTAGCTGGAGCCTCTTTCCAGATCCCTGACTAGGAAAAGTTTCTCCTTTCCTGCCCAACCAGGTCAAAGTAAAATGTGAGTTGACAACTCAAAGCACTTGCCGCTGCTGCCCCTCTCCCTACCTCTCCTCCCCAAACGAGAATCACGGAATAGGGAAGGCCCCCATGGGGTCAGAAGGGCCCAGTACTTATTTTTGTTTTAATTTCATAACCTGCCGAACATAACTTTTTCCTAATGAGAAGGCCAGGCCCCCGCCAGCACACTGCTGTTTATGCGCTGTGGTTCTTGTGTGTCTGCTGTGCTGTGCGAATGGAGATTCATTTCAAAATAAAATCATTTTAAAACCTCCGTAAAAATGAACTCTAACCACCCTCCAACAAAAGTCACTACATAAACTGTTGAGCAGTATTCACCTATCAGAGTATTTGTTGTGAGTGTAGATTATCAATTGAAAACACTACTTGTTTCACTTGTACAGTTTTCAATGTCCATCTCTTAAAGAGACAGTGCGTTCTCCCTCCCCCTAGTCCCATCTTTCCTCCACCTTCCTGATGATCGGGAGGGATATCCAGGGTGTCTCCTTCCTTCCCATCCTCTTGACCACAAGTTACCAGACAATACTGTCTCTTTAAAAATAAAATTTAAAAAGCTTTGCTTTGTTGTCTTCTCAGACATACATATGCATATACGTTTTAGATGTTCTTATAAAAGATGGTTTTTAAATGTGCCAAGTTGTGTGTATATATATATGTATGTATATATATATATATCTGCTGCGTGATTAGTAAGCAATACAATAGTAAACATTTCCCCATTACTTTTCTCTAATATTGGACCAATGCTGTCCTAATTGTACATTTCCTTTTATGATGACGACGCTCTGACTTGTTTAGGTAGAAACATTGACCACCTTCCATTCCATTGAATCTTTCTTTTTCTCCTTTCTGTGTCAATCTTGAGGGAAAAAAAAAAAAACAAAAGAGATGGGGGGGTGCCAAAGATCCCCTTGAGCAGAGAAAAAGCAGAATAAATATTTTATTAAAGAAAAAAGAGAATTAAGAAAATAGTTTGGAGTATTTTCTTACTGTAGAGAAGCACTGTACATTACTAAGAGACCTGGGTATAAGATACTCACGTGTGGAGCTGGAAAAATCGCATGTCCAAGCCCGTTTGAGTGGTTTCTTTTGGTTTTCATTGCAGGGAGCTGGGTGGGAGGGAGGGGGGAATAGGGGCACTTTGGGGGTCTCAGTCTCCTTTTAGTCAAAGCAGGAAAATGACAAGAAAGAGATTAAAATTCAATATTTCCTTTAATAGTGTTAAACACTAAAATTTTAGAAAAGACAAAAAAGAAAAACTTTGTAAAATGGGAGAACAGAAGCAAAAGACACTACGCTCTGTCATTTTATCTTTCTTTTGTTGAAAGACTAAAACTGAAATGTTTTTTAGACAATCAAATGTTAGGTAAGTGCAAAAACTTGTTTTTTCTTACTGGTGTAGAAATTAATGCCTTTTTTATTTTTCAGTTATTTTATAATAACAAAATAAAAAGAACCCCCTAGCTGCCAGGCGGGTTTTGGTGTTTGAAATGCGGGGCAAAGCACTACATCACTGCAAATAGATACAGTTAGTCTGCATGTCTGTAGGCTGTGTGATTGCGGAAAATATAAATGCTGCTAATATATTTCCTTTTTACAAAAGCATATCTAAATAGATGATTGTTTTGATGTTAATCTTTGTAAATTATGTATTACCAATTTTAACATTGGATGTAATTGCATAAAAAGCTTGCATCTCAATCCTTAAAAGTCTAGTATTAAATGGCAAAAACTTTTCCTAACTGTGGAGTGGTGAGCTTGGTATTTTTTTCCTCTGTCCTATCCTCCATTTGTTTTCCAGGGTCTTCTCCATCCTGTTTCCAAAGAGATCTATTTAAAACCACATCGCACCATCCTGGGCCTCACCTGGGCATGCTCACCACTATTGACTATTGGATAAAGCCATTTCCTCAATACTACCATCTTTTTGGCCTGGTCCCAGCCTAACCAGTCAACATAAATAATCATCATCTACACCTCTATCCTTTACAACACATAGACATCATCTAATACTCATTAGCAGCCTCCAAGGTTGACAATAACTTTAAGCTACATTTTCTAGGCCACTATGTTAGACCGTGTCCACTTGTAAACAGTTTACATGTATTCATGTATTTATATTGTTCTTCACAACAGCCCTTTGGGTCAATACGAAAACCCAATTTTATAGATAAGAAAACTGAAGCAACAGAAAGGTCCAAGTAACTTGCCTAAGATCTCGTAGCTAGTCAGTTAAGCTTCATAATAGCCCCCTGTAGTTATTATTCCCATTTTGTGGAAGCAAAACCAAAGCTCAGGAAAATTAACTTACCATGTATCATCTAATAATTAGTGCTGGAGCCAGAACTCCAAAATCTTTATATTCATCCCCAAATAGGAAAGTGTCAGAGCCAAAGCCTGATCCTACTAAGATCACTAGGATAAATCCATTCCTGCCAACAACTGAAAGACCTAACAAAATTTTGTGCCAGATGTGAGTCAGACAGGATGGGATTGAGATGGCAGAATAGAAGCACTGAAGTCACCTTCTCTCATATAACAAAATTGCAACCAAATGATGAGCAACCTTCAACCAAATGGACTGGAAACTTTCAAAAAAGATATCGTACTCCAGAAGACAAAGAAGAGGTCATACATCAAGTCGGTAGGAGGGACAATTACTCGATATAAACATCCCGGTGGGCAGCCCACAGACTGGAAAGTAACTACCATAGAGACTCACCTATAGGAGTGCGAGTTCTGAGCCCCACGTCAGGTACCCACGCCTGGGGGTCTGACATTGGGAGAAAGAACCAGTGAGGCTTGTGCACAGGAGCTCTTCGGGACTGAGGGAAACAAAGACCCCATTCTTGAAAAGCACACGGGCTTTCATATGCACTGGGTCCCAGGGCAAAGCAGAGACTCCATAGGAATCTGGGTCAGACCTGACTGCAGTTCTTGGAGGATCTCCTGGGAAAACGGGGTGACGGAGGCTCTTTGTGGGGGAAGGACATTGGAGGCAAAGATTTCGGGAATATTCATCAGCCAGTGTTCCTCTGGAGGTGGCTATTAGGGGAAATTCTGGCCCCACCCATCAGGGTTGAGAAGCCCCAGCCCAAACAATAATCTGGGTGGGATTACAACCCCACCCATCAGTAAATGGGCTGCCTAAAGACCCCCCCACCCCCGGACACAGCCACCTGTAATCTCACCCAGATACAAAGCCCCACCCATCAGAGGGATAAGAATCAGCCCCACCTACCAGTGGGCAGGCACCAGTCCCTCCCATCAGGAAGCCTACAGCCAGCCCCTGTACCAACAACTTCAGCCACAAGGGGGGCAGACATCTATTGTCTGCAAAATGGAGACCACACCAAAAACCTATAAAAATGAAAAGGCAGAGAACTATAGTTCAGATAAGGGAGCAAGAAAAAAACCCAGGAAAACAGCTAAATGATCTGGAGATTATCAAGCCTCCAGGAAAAAGACTTCAGACTGATAATAGTGAAGATGATGCAGCACATTGGAAATAAATTGGAGGAAAGGATTGATAATTTACAGCAAACATTGAGCAAAAGAAATACAAGATTTAAAACTTAAGCAGAGATGCAAAATACAATGACAAATAGAAAATTCAACAAAAGCAATAAACAGCAGAATACAGGAGGCAGAACGACTAAGCCAGGTTGAGGACAGACTAGTGAAAAACCCTGATGCAGAACAGAAAAGAGAAAATAGATTTTCAGAAAGCAGTCTAAGAGAACTCTGGGACAATGTTAGATGTACCAACATCTGTATCATAGGGGTGCCAGAACGAGAAGAGAGAAAGAGATGTGAGTCAGACGTTTAGGCTTTGAGTTCAGCCAGAATATAGTTGCTCAGAAGCATCAAGACAATTGACTGCGAGAACTCAATCTCTACTCCAAGAACTTGGGGTTCACCCCACTGTTACGTAATGGTCTCTTCATGGCTGCAAAAAACAATACATTAGTAGTTGATTAAGAAAAGTTAAAAGTTTTTAAAATTTTTTAACTTAATATTAACTACTACAACGGTTCTGGTTAATGTATAATAATAATAGTACAAAACTAGTATCAATGTTCAGGCTTTCTCAAGATATTCTGCAAGGAGGTCCCCCTGCTCTGTTACCTGAGAACTGTTAGACTCCAATTGCCAATATTGCCAGATCCCATTGATGTTCTGACAATATTGTTCTAGGACTCTTTCCACATTTGAAGATTATCCACTATAAAACCAAGCACATGGAGATAGGTGTTAGAAAAAGGAGAGGGAAGGTTGAATCATAGGAAATAAAAACTATATATCGGAGTTCCCGTCGTGGCGCAGTGGTTAACGAATCCGACTAAGAACCATGAGGTTGCGGGTTCGATCCCTGGCCTTGCTCAGTGGGTTAAGGATCCGGCGTTGCCGTGAGCTGTGGTGTAGGTTGCAGACGCGGCTCGGGTCCTGCGTTGCTGTGGCTGTGGCGAAGGCCGGCGGCTACAGCTCCTATTAGACCCCTAGCCTGAGAACCTCCATATGACGCGGGTGCGGCTCTAGATAAAGACAAAAAGACCAAAAAAAAAAAAAAAAAAAAAAAAAAAAAAAAAAAAAAAACTATAAATAAAAGATTTCTGAAACTTTAGAAATCATGCCCCCGTCCCCAGATTATAAAACTCTGTAGATCTCACTTTGAGAAATATTAGTCCTAGAGCTTCCCACCATGGTGCAATGGGTTAAGACTCCTGCAGCGGCTCAGTTCACTGCAGAGGCACAGGTTCAATCCCCAGCCTGGAACAGTGGGTTAAAAGGATCTGGCATTGCCACGGCTGTGGCTTGGATTCAGTCCCTGGCCAGGGAATTTCCACATGCCGTAGGTGTGGCCACAAAAAGAATGAACTATTGGTCCCAAAGATCACTGTCTTCCATATCTCTTTTATTTTTATAGTAAGTTATAAAGCTTCTTTTGCAGTAGTAAATTTGCAGTTGAAGAAGCTTTGTATACTTGAGTATTCCCGTTCTTAAGAATAAAACTAGGAATTCCCAGAGGCTATGGGACTCCAGTTTGAGAAACAACACCCTAGAAAATACCTGCAGTGCAAACTGAGGTCTAAAACAGAAGCAGGCTGCCAAACACAAAAAGCAAAATTAAAGCAAGGAGCAGGTGAATAACGTATATTGACCAGGAATGGGGAACATGAAATCTTAAAAAATGGCAAAAGCAGGAGACCTCTGAGTCTAACCAACCCTGCCCCTGAGGATTTCCAAAGCTTTGAAGATTTGTATCTTTTCAAGTCCTTTTTCCTAACAGCAGACTGTTGTTTTAACTGAATTCCCAAAGATGAAAGAAAACTTTAAAAGATTTCTTTTCCCTGTGTTTCACCTCAGAGTTCTCAGCTTCCTCCTAACTTGCCTGTTGCCTGGTTATGATTATAGCTTTCTATTCTTATATCTTTTCATTGATTCTCCTCTAGGTAGTCATGGTGATTTCTAGTCCCATCCTCAAAGCTGCAGAGCATTTAGTTATTCTCATTTCAGAAGACTGGAAGGAAACTTAAAAGTAGTAAATGTCAAGTTACTGTGCTTCCTAAAATCATTAAGAAAAAAAATGTGTCCCTTCTTGGAGTTCCCATTATAGCACAATGGGTTAATCCAACTGCAGCAGCTCAGGTCGCTACAGAGATGCAGGTTCAGTTCCCGGCCTAGCAAGTGTGTTAAGGACCCAGCTTTGGCCTAGGTCAAAACTGTGACTCAGGAGTTCCCGTCGTGACGCAGAGGTTAACGAATCTGACTAGGAACCATGAGGTTGCGGGTTCAATACCTGGCCTTGCTCAGCGGGTTAACGATCCAGCATTGCCATGAGCTGCAGTGCAGTTCACAGACGCGGCTTGGATCTGGCATTGCTGTGGTTGTGGCGCAGGCTGGCAGCTGTAGCTCCGATTTGACCCCTAGCCTGGGAACCTCCATATGCTGCCGGGTGCGGCCCTAAAAAGCGAACAAACTGCGACTCAGATTCGATCCCTGACCTGTGAACTTCCATATACCCCAGATGTGGCCACTTAAAAAAAAAAAAAAAAAAAATTTTTGGAGTTCCCTTCATGGCTTGGTGGTTAAAATCCAGCTAAGAACCATGAGGTTGTGGGTTCGATCCCTGGCCTTGCTCAGTGGGTTAAGGATCCGGCATTGCCGTGAGCTGTGGTGTAGGTTGCAGACGCGGCTCGGATCCCACATTGCTGTGGCTGTGGTGTAGGCCGGCAGCTACAGCTCCTGTTAGACCCCTAGCCTGGGAACCTCCATATGCCACGAGTGCGGCGGCTCTAGGTAAAAAGGCAAAAAGAAAAAAAAAATTTTTTTTTAAATGTGTCCCTTCTTTAAATTCTTTAATCCTTCCCATCACCTCTGATATAAATCTGATGCATATAATTTTAAGGGCTGAATCTTCCCAACTCTCCCATATCCACTCAGGCTCCTACCACATCAGTCTCACCAAGCAAGGCAGTCCAGTCTCAGACCAGAGAGGCACTTCTGTGAGTCTGGCAAAATCAGGAGTTACTTCGCCATTCCTCAGGCAACAATAAGAACTGGACCTGGGTTAAGAAGGAAGCATCTCCCTTGGGCTACCCCTAAGAGGGCCTCCCGGCCTCCTCCCTCCCTCCATCCCCTACAGCCTGTGTCCTGAAACCAACAGTGACAGACACACTTAACTCCCGCTCTTTATTGGGACAAAAGGGGGAAAGAGGCAGACCAACACCACAGGCCCACCCACCAGGGGTGTCCGAACTTCAGCACCTAGTACAGCGTGAGTACATCATAAATACAAGCAGCGTGGGGTGGGTGGAGGGGGAAGGTTGCATATGCAGGAAGAAGACTAGAGGCCCTTCTGGTCTTGGGACTGAGGCATATACGGTACTGGCATAGTCCACTTACAGATGAAGAAGACAGAGGGAGGTCAGATTTCCATTTTGCAGATACCCGAAAGAGGAAAGATCGCATGGAGGGAAATTCCTTTTTATATATTTGGAAGAAGAGCAGATTTCACGTTATAAATGGGCATGGGAGGGAAGAAGGAAAGTATTTTACACAGCAGAAATGGATGTGGGAGGAAAGTGTCATTTTGCAGACGGGGAAAGTGCTTCGGGGATGATCAGATTACGGGGGTGAGTGTTCACAGGCCATTCCACTCCCAGATGACAGGAAGGAGAGAGCTACAGGAAAGGAAAAGGTCCTAGGCCTAGAGAACAAGGGATGTGTACCCCACAGGCACTAGCCCCTCCGCTCCATCCCTTCCGCAGCGGAGCCAGTCCTCATCCACAGTGGCGACGACACGCAGCACTTCCCCACGCTGGAAGCTCAGCTGGTCAGGCCCCGCAGCGGTGTGGTCGCAGAGAGCCCGGACTGCCCTGTGAGGAGCCAGAGGAAGAGGCTAAGATGAAGTACGGCACGGGGGCCCAGGTGTCCCACCCCTCACCTTCCCTCTGTGTGGTGTGTCCCCTACTGGTTCAGCTCGGTGGGCACTGACGACTCAGGAAGAGACGTCTGGACCATCTATCAACATGCTGATTCTATTTAGGGCCCCTGCCCTCTCCTGAGCTCCAAATCCACTCTTCAGCTGCTTATTTGACGTGATTTGCACTTTTCTTCTTTGCTTCAAATTCAGCATATGCAAACTAAATGGCAACCCTCCAAATCAGTCCCTCCTCTCGTGTCCCCTGTTGTGGTAAACAGCACCACCTTCCATCCAGGTGCTCTTGGCAAAAAACAGTGTCTCAGTCTTTACATCTACACCCGTCTGGTGTCTGTATCTTCCACTACCCCACTTATCTTTCTCTTCAATTCCACCGCCATTATCCTAGTTTAAGCCTCTGTCCTCTTTCTGGACCACTGCATCTAATCCAACTGGTCTGCCTGCATCTTGACTGCCCTCTCCAGCTCCATCCTCCACACTGCAGTCAGAGATCCTTCTAAATACGAGCAAGCATCTCATCCCCAGCCTTCAGACCCTTCAGCGGCTCCCTCTTCCTCAGTGATGTCCAGGTTCCTTCAATGGCCTAAATGAACCTCCAACCTCCCCATCACTGCTGCCAGCATCCTCCACTCCAGCCACAACCAATCACTCACCACACGTGGGCCTCTCCACCTTTGCACCCTATTCCTTCTGCCCGATGCACACGCCACACCATCATTAGGCCTTCCCCGACTCCCCAGCCTGGGGAGGAAGCCCTGTCTATATGGCCCCAAAGGACTCGGGTCTTCCTTTCCTAGAGTATTTATCACACAGAATTGTACCTGCTTGTTTACTCACTGATATCCCCACTGGACTACAAGTTCCTTAAGGGCAGGGTCTCCGACAGGTTTCCCTTTGTATTCCCTCCCCTGGCATAATGCTTAGCACATAGTAAGTACCTGAAAAGTACTTGAAAAGAAAAATCAAGAAGCCTAATTCAACGGATTGAGAGAACTCAAAAGAAGCCAGACCCTGAAGTCGATACAGCTCCTGGTGCCAAATTAGAAGTCCCCGCTAAAGGAAGCACAGTTTCCCCACTGAACACAAGTGGCTACATTCTTAAATACATATAGTAGGAAAAGTTAGTGGTAACTGGATACTTTCTGTGTGCCAAATGCTTTTATGAAATTCTACGAATTATGTAATTTCTAAATACCTCATAATTACTAAATTATTGTTTAGTCTTAACAATAACCAATAATCATATCGAAAGTATAAATTATCCTCTTCTTTGTTTTGGCCAAGCCAGTAGCACGCAGAAGTTCTCAGGCCAGGGATCGAACCCACACCATAGCAGCAACCCAAAATACAGCAGTGACAACACCAGTTCCTTAACCCACTGTGCCACAAGAGAATTTCTAAATTATCCTCTTTTTACAGAGAAAGAAACTAAGGTTCAGCAAAATCAGTGTCGCACCAATAAAAAACAGCAAAGATGTACTGCAAACCAAGCATGTTTGACTTTACAGCCCCAGGCCTGTTCACCACCTTCCACCCACTCTGCGAAGACAGAAAAACACACATATATAACAAACACACGCACGCTGGTGCTTCCTCCCCAACCCTCCTTACCTATGGGTCTGCGCCACGCTGGGTGCTGAGGCCTTAAGCTCCTCTGGAGAAGAAGGGGTCTCAGTAGGTGCCCCCCGCTTCATCAGAGCCAACATACTCACTGTCGGGGGCAGCCAGCTCGATGGTCTCCTGGAGGAAAGGACACAGGGTCACAGGTCACCCCACCTCCAAAAGAAGAACCCAAGTCCCCAGGGAGGGAGGAAGAGGCTAAGGGACCTGACTAGTTCAAAAGAGGTCAGGAGTTGGTAACTGCTGAGGGCAGAGTGGCAGTTGTGGGACACAGTTATCTTTAGGGTAATTAGGGAGGTGACAACAAAGGTCTATGATACCAAAAACCATAAAGGGACCTATGGAACCAGCAGGCTTAGAGAAATCCAAAGGGTCACTAGAGCACCCGAAGCCACTAAAGAGCCACCAGTGGTCAAACCCGGGAGCAGCAGTCAGCGACTTTTTCCTTTTTTTCTAAAGCAAGTATTTTGGGCTTTGAGGGCCAAGAGGCAAAATGGACATTCTGTAGGTAGTTCTCTAACTGTTAAAACTTCACCACTTAAGAACATAACCATTGGGAGTTCCCGTTGTTGGACTCGTTTCCGCTGCGCCACTAGTATCCACGAGGATACAGGCTCCATCCTTCTTGGCCTTGCTCAGTGGGTTAAGGATCCGCCATGGCCGTGAGCTGTGATGTAGACTGTAGACACAGCTTGGATCCCGAGTGGCTGTGGCGAAGGCTGGCAGCTGTAGCTCCAATTCGACCCCTGGCCTGGGAGCTTCCAAATGCCATGTGTGGCCCTAAAAAGCCAAAAAAATAATAATAATAATAATAACCATTTTTAGCTCATTGCTATAGAAAAGTAGACTGTCAACCTCTGACCTAAAGCATTCCCATCAAGTTTTAAACTGGGATGACAGGGCCTCTGAAGGGGGTTAGAGATCATGGAGGGGACCAGGGACTCCTTTACCTGCACTTTGGGGCTCCACTCTCAGTTTCTGCGAGGCCCCCAGGCACTCCAAACAGTCTCCCCAGCCACACACCTCTGCCTGGTGTCGCTTCCTCTGTGGGCAGGGACCTCTCCTGTGCGACCTCGGCTGCGGTCCCGTGACGCCTGGGTCCCCACCGGGGAAGAGGGAAGCCCTCGGTGCCACCAGAGGCATAGACCCGGGAGGCCTGGGTCAGCTGCTCCCACCAGCTGCCTGGGGCGGGAGGGCTTGAGGGGGCCGAAGGCTCTGGAGGGGTCTGCCCGGAAGCCCCCTTGAGGCTCTGGGCCAGCCGACCCCCCCAGTGCAGCATGGCTTGTACAGTCTGCTGCAGGGCTGGGGGCGAACCTGAGGGGGCAGGGGCCTGAGGCGGGCCCAGGGGCAGGTGGTGGTGGTGCTCGAAGAGCAGATCCAGGTGGAAGGTGAGCACCGACAGTGGCTGCAGCAGGAGCAGCAGCTCCGTGGACAAGGAGGGGCAGCCGCTCCGGGCCAGGGAGAAGAATCCGGTGGGCAGGTACAGGAGGGACAGCAGGCCTGGGGGAAAGCAGGCCAGCATCAGCCCCTCGTCCCAGAGGCCTCCCTGCATCAGCCCGCCAATAGGCAGACACCTCCCAGGCCTTACTCTCTACTGGGCCCTGGGGCAGAGAGGGAGGGACACGGGGGCAGGGGGTGCAGAACACGGGGTGGCACATAGATAAGTAACAAAACGGAGGACCTGAGGGCCATGGGAGCAAACACACAGCTGGAGTGGGGGCAAGTCAGTCTAGACTCGGGTGGCGACGGAGCCTCACTGAAGAAGGACCCAAAGGATGAATGAATGAAAGTTAGTGAAGAGGCACAAGCGGCAGGGAGTCTGGCTCTGAGTGGAAGGACAGCAAAAGTAGGGCCCTGGGACAGGATGATAAGGCAAGGAAGGCTGTCCCAGGACCAGGGAATGCCCCAGACCTGAAGGCGGGGGAAGAAGGCAGAGGCCAGATAACCAAGACTTTGGAGGTTACAGTGAGGATGTGGGTGGTTCCTCCTATGGGTGAGGGGACCAACTCCCTGAAAGAGCTTAAAGTAGAACAGTAATAAGATCATTCTAGCACTGGGGTGGGGGGACCAACAGAACAGATGCCTTTCCCTCCCTCCCTCCCAGCCCAGCAACCCCGCCCTGTGGGGCTTGGGCCTCTGACCTGCATCTTCCTGGAGGCTGGAAAACCACAGCTCCAGCTGCTTAGTGCTGGGGGAGAGAGGAGGGAACAGAAGTTCAGGGAGGTGGAGGACTCCAGCCCCCCGTGGGTAGAGAACAGGACAGGAGACTGGAAGCAGGCCTTCTCTGAGGACACGGGGCACCCACATGTCCCACCCATGACGTTCCCCAGGCTACGGGAGAGGCGCCAGAACGAAGGCCACTCACTTGAGGAGGCCCAGGATGAAGGCGTGGAAGCGGCTCCGGCTGCTTCTCAGCGGGGCCAGACGGCTGACCTGGCTATACAGGGTCCCGAGGGAACGGGTGCTAGAGCCTGAGGACACGGGACACTGTCAGCCAGGCCCCTGCCCTGCCCCCCCCCCCCCCGGGCCCAGTCTCGCATTCCCCGCCTCACCCGGCTTCACAGAGGCCTCCACCACGCTCCAGGGGCTGCTCCTGCGCTGCCCAGTGATGAGGTCCTTCCGGAAAGGCTTCAGCCCGTCGGCCACCAGGGCATGGAGGGCTGGGCAGAGGGTGCTCAGCACCAGGTGCCCCACATCTGGACTCAGACGGCTGTCCCCCAGCTGGGCCTGGAGGCGGCGCAGCGGGCACGGCTCTAGAGATACCGTCTCCCCGCCAATGGGTCCTGTGCCCTCAGACCTACATCCATCTCCCCACCCTCCACCCCCCGCCCCACAGACACCTTCACCTTCTGAACCAAGTTCCGGGCGGCCCCAAAGTGCGAGATGATTTTATCCACGGAAGCACTGACGGCTATCAGGAGACCTGGGAGGGGGTGGAGGAAGGGAAGAAGCATCAAAGACCCCTGCTCTCCCCAGGAAAACCCGAGGGATTGTGAGAGGCCAGTCCATGCCATTTAACTCTGAGAGAGCAGGACTTAAGAGGGGGGAAGCTGATTTCCAAGCCAAGGGTGGAAAGTCAGGGCACCCTACCTTTTTTCTGCTCCTGCAGCTGGCCAGTCCCACTCTGGGCTTCTGCCATCCACAGTCGCTGGGCCCTGGGGACACCGGCGAATGACCAGGAACTACGGACTAGGGTAAGGAAAGAAGGATGCAGTGACACTTACCAGGGGTTGCCCCAAGGACTCCAGGCTTCCCCGTGGGTCACCTCCTGCAGGTCTACAGCGTCCCTGCCCCTGAGGTCTTGGGAAAGGGGACACAAGACTGGGTGGAACATGAGACAGCTCCACCCGGGCTCCCAGAGTGAAACCCTGCATCTGTCTCAGTACCGCCACCCTGCTCCCCACTTCCCCGTTCCTATTTCCCCTCCTCACGGCCCAGCTCCCACCTCCTCGATCCCGGAAGTCCAGGAATGGGACAGCCACGCTCACCTCCCGCCTGCCAGGCTGGGGCCTGTAAGGCGGGAGATGTCAGGGCCAGGGAAGGGAGGGGCAGCCCTGTGCCAGCCGCCCAGGCCCCAGTCAGGCCCCGCGGGGACCCAGGAGCACGTGGGGAGCCTGGACCAATGAAAAGACAGACAGACGGGAATGGGAGGAGAGACACAGGGAGAGGAGACCCAAGGATTGAGAGATTAGAAGGCGCCGGGAAGGGGAAACCCGGGTCCTGCGACAGCATCTCACTGGAGGGCCGGCCCCGAGGGGAAAGAGTGACCAGAACCCCTATGAGCTCAGCGAACTTCACCCTCCACCCGTACCGAATAAGGCGGGGGTCAGGATTGTACTGCCCTGGCCAAGGAATTCCACTGGACCCCAAGGTTCCTAACAATGAACTTGCTGGGACCCCCTTAAACTGAGTATGGAAGCTGGCTAAGCCCGTGTCCACTATGCCCGGGCCACGCAGCGGGGGAGAGCAGCGACCTTCGCCCAGCACACGGAGCCAGCAGGGCCACACTCCCCAGAACCAGTGAACTTGGACTCCGCCCAGGTTGAAGGGCGACACCCAGCCGGGCAACCCCGGAAAAAACTGAAGCAGAGCTCTGGGTGAGGATGGGAGGGGCTTTGGAGGGGGGGGCAGCCCCGCTAGAGGCGTGGCTCGCAGGGCCGGCCCGGGTCCATCTTACGTAGCCTGGGCGGAGGCGGTGGGCTCCTGGTCCAGCGAGGGGCCTTCGGCGGACGAGGTGGCGGTGGCAGCAGGGGGGCGGGTACCTGGCGGGGTGGGGAAGCCGCGGCGGGGAAGGTGCTACTTCTGGGAAAGAGCGGGGACAGCAGCAGTGCCAACTCGGGGCTGGCTAGGCAGGGCAGGGCCCCCCGAGCCGGAGGCGAATAGGCGCCCACTGGGGACAGGCGGACAGGCAGTGGCTGCTCCTCTGGGGAACTCGGCGCCCCCAGTAACCGCAGCCCAGAGCCAGGCCAGCCAGCCAGAGGTGCCAGGAGCAGGGACCCAGCTGCGGCCGCGCCCCCACCCTCCAACAGGGGGCACCCGTCAGCCGAGAACCGGAAAACCAGGGGCCGAGGGGGCAGGAGGGGACTGGCTGCAGGCGGGATTGGCGGGGCAGGTGCAAAGGGAAAGGAGGCCAGCGGAATGGGCAGCCAGGCAAAGAGGGGCGGGAGAAAGAGGGAGCAAAGAGTTAGTCCCGTAACCCGAGGACCCACCCAGTTTCCCTTTCCCGGAGCGCTCCCTGGTAGAAGGGGAAAGGGAGAATGGGTGACACAAAACGGAAGGGAGACGGGGAGGGTGTTGGAAGGTTTGGAGGCGTGGGCGAGGTCGAAGCCCAGCCCTCTCTCGCAGCCTCCCGCGGCCTCTTACCCTCTAGGCTGGCTTGCGGGCCAGGCTCCTCCGGCTCCTTCGCGGCTGGGGCCTCCTCGCCAACTGCGGGACTGCCCGCCCTGCCCTCCTCGGTGTGCCCCTCTGCTATGGGCTGCAGCCCGGGTCGGTTCTTCTTCCTCCGGGGAGGCACCGGCGGAGGTGGGGGCCGGGGCGGGACCAAGGCCCAGCCAGGTGGGGGGTCTCGGGGTGGGACTGGTGGGGGTGGGGCCCGGCTTCGCGACCGGAGTTCCTTGAAGGTGGTGACTTCCCGGGGAGGTGCCGGGGAGCCACCCAGCGACCCTGTGGGGGGCAGCTCCGTGTCCGGCGAGAAAACAATGAGCCAGTCACTGCGGTCTTTCTTGGCTTGCGGCACGAGGGGCAGCCCTGGGCCCCGTTTGCGCTTCTGGGCCAGCTCATGGAAGGACGTGATTGTCCGGTGGGGCACCGGCTCCTCGCTGACGTCACTTCTCCATCCCCCATCAATTTTCCCTGTATCTGTTTTCGAGCCCAAATCAGTTATTCCTGTGTTAGCTTTCCAACCAGAGTCCAATTTTCCAGGTTCAGTTTTCCAGTTAGTGTTAGTATTCCCACTGACTTTCCAACCAGAGTTATTGTTCTCAGTGATTTTCCAGGCAGCTTCTGTTTTCTCTGTGTCAATTTTCCAAATAGGGTTGATTTTCCAGCTGGGTTCAGTTTTCCCAGCATCGATTTTCCCGTCATCAGCTTCTGGGAGGTCAGGGGTAGGGAGGTCCTGCTCCCCACCCTCGTCGTCTTCTTCCTCTAGCCCTGGGGAGGGGAGGTCCTGGCAGGTGGTCAGGGCGTTGCAGTTGGAGTCCAGGCTAGGGCCGGGTGGAGAGGAAGCTCCGGAGCAGGAATCGGGAGAGCAACAAAAGCTGTCTGGGGAGCAAGCGCCTGTGCCTGCGGAGGCCAGTGGAGAGCCTAGCTCCAGGGGGACGGTGCTGGGCTGAGGGTGGACATCCTCGTTGCCAGGGAGCTCCCTGGAGTAGACCGAGATGGGGGACTCATCGGGGCTAAGATCTGAGCAGGAGCTGAGAGAGGAGGAGCAACCTGGGTCCGAGGGAGAGGCAGCCCCCTCTTCTTCCTGTGCTGGGACCTGTCGGTTTTCTAGGCCTGGCCCGTGCTCCTGGCAGCATCTGCAGGGCACGGCTGGACTGTTGGAGTTGGCGTCCACCAGGGTCCCGCTGCAAGGGCCTCGGCTCTCCTTACCGCCGGTGTCCCCTGGGGGAGGGGATGTGCTCAAGGGCCCCTCTCTTAGCTCCGGACGGCGGGACAAGTGCAGGCCCAGAGAGACATGCTGGAGGTGGATGTGGTTGAGGTTGCAGAGTAAAGCCCTCTGAGGGGACAGCATGGTGCTGGCGGCGACGGGGTGGCCTCTAGAGAATGAGGAGGATCGGGCCTCTCACATCCACCTACCTGGCAACAGCAGACGCAGACCTAGAAGACAGGGATGGTGAAGCCAGCAGTGAGGGCGCAGGCCGCAGGAAGGACACTGAGGTGACCGACGGCTGGAGCAGGCCTGGAAAAGCACCTTAAACAATATTTAAATGAGATGCAAACAGACATCAACTGGCCCTTGGTGTCCCCTGCAGTGTTTGCAGGTGAAGTCGAGTGTAACCCCTGGGACTGGGGCAGGCTGGGTCAGAGAATGCGGCTGCGTTCTCAGTCTCCTTGGAGGTGCAGGGGCTTGTGAAAGGATGGGGCCGGGCTGAGAACGACTGCAGTCTGGCCCTGCCCCCCAGACTGCCCCTCACTCCCAAAAGCGGCTGAGAGGCCCCGCCCAGATGCTCTGAAATAGGAGGGGGAGGCGCGTCTGGGTGGTTAATGCGGGGAAAGGGGCGGGCGTGGGGGAAAGGACGAAGCAGCCATCAGAGTGTCAACGCAGCCTGGCAGGTCGGCCTGCATAGAACCTGGGCTCCAGCCTACAGCAGCCGTGCACCTCCAACCAGCTCGGAGCACCTGCACGTCTGTCCTTTCTCCCCGCGCTTGTCTCCATCACCCAGGTACCACCCCATCCCTTGTCTATTCATTTTTCACTGCTTTCCTCTCGTGTCCCAGCCCGCGTGCCCCATCCCTCCATCCACACCCAAGGCCATCCTCACCAAGGTCCTCCTCCTGCGACCGCTCCGGCGGCGTCGGGCTCCTCCGTGGCTCGCACCGACCCCGCCCAGCCCACACAGACTGGAGGGGAGGGGCGCTGGGACAACCGGCGGCCGGCGCTGCGCAGCCGCGCCCCTTCGCGCATGGGCGTGGCGTGGCTCAGACCCAGCCCCCAGCGCTGACGTCTTGCCGGTCACCCACCCAGCTCAACTGCTTTTGAGGCGTCCTAAGCGTTCAGTCTCAGGCGGGTCCTGAAGCAGAGCCCACAGTCCCGGTTTCCACGCAGCTACCCTCCACCCTGCCTACTCTGGACAGAGCTGTGCCCCTGGCTGGCAAAAAACAGAAACAGAACCGCAGGGTAGACAATTTATTGAGGGCCTCTCCTCCCCACCTTCAGTCTCTAGGCTACTTTCTCCTCTGGTAGATCTTGTGCGCCAGCTCCAGGAAGATGGCCGGGGGCAGGGGCGCAGCATACTGCTCGATGAGACCCATAAGGTGGCTGTAACTGGCTTCCTCGTACTGCAGGAACACGGCCTGCAGATTCATCTCCTCGTACAGCGCCTTCACCCGGGCCACCTTCTCGTCCTCCTTCTGCCCATAGTTCTCCTGAAGGGTTGGAGGCAGCAAAGAGGGCTTATTAGCCTTCCCTCAGCACCTCCAGGTCCCCTCCACTCCCCTCATCTAAATATTCCAGAATATCTCCGATGCCGTTCCCTCCACTGCTGTCTCCAATTTCAAGTGTCCCCGAGTATCTAGGATCTTGAACTTCTCCCTCCCCACCCCAAATGCTCAGAGGGTGGTTCAGGCCTCAGCTTCCTCTACTCCCCCCACCCCCCGGGTTTCTTACTCCTTGGCACTACTGAAATTTTTGGCCGGATAACCATGTGGGAAGCTATTGTGTGCGTCTGGCAGCTCCACTGGTCTCTAACCACTAGAGAGACCTGTGGCACACGCACACACTAAGTCATGACGTCTCCTGACATTGCCAAACACCCCCGGTGGTACAAAATCCCCCCGTACTGCAGAACCACTGCGCTATACCCCCCCACGCCACCCCTTCCAGCAGCTCAGGGATCCACAGCCCACTCTCAGGCACCTGCAGGATTTGGCGCTGCTCCGGAGAGGCCCGCTGCAGACACTGAACCACCAGCCAGCTGCACTTGTTATCCTGGATGTCTGTGCCGATCTTGCCCGTCACACTGGGGTCCCCAAAGAGATCGAGGTAATCATCCTAGGGTGGGTGAGGAGACAGAAAAGGAGGAATGAAGAGGCTCCGAGGCAAAGAAGGAAGAAAAGATGGAGCTTGTTCTCTGCCGCTGCCTCATGCCTTCCTACCTGAATCTGGAAAAACTCTCCCATCTGCATCAGGATCTTCTTGGCGTTGGCATGCTCCTTCTCCCCGTCAATGCCTGCCTACGGTGAAAGGGGATTAACCCAGAGGTGCCTTCATCTTCCTGGCTGCTTCCTTCCACAAGGCTGCGCCCCAGTGTGGCCCCTAATCTTCTCCTCTCTCCTCTCAGACATCCCTGATCCAGGAAATCTTGACTGACGGTCCAGCCTCTGTCCCACTTATGTTAGCTAAGCCTTCCTGCGAGTCACAGCAGAGATGGCTCCATCCTGGAGGCCCTCAGACTACCTCTTCTCTTACAGGGCTTAGTCCTCGAGTCACTCAGATCCTTCTTCCTAATCTCTTTGCCACTTCCGACCTCCTTCAGGATGAAAAGGAAACTTGGAGAAGCAAGGACAACGTAGACAGTTAATCCCAATGACTGCCTTCGAATCCAGTCTCCTCCTTCTCAGCCCGTATCATCCCCCCCACACTCCCATCCGGACTCAGGTGGAGGGTGCATTGTTCCCCAGTGATGGGCCAACCACCTTCGCGTGAACGACTCAGTTCATTTTTACACGAGTCCTGGTAGGCGGGGATTTTATCCTCTTCCTACAGCTGAGGAAACAAGACTCAGAGGGATTAAGTAACTTGCTCAACGTCACATCTTTAGTGGGGGCATCAGACTGTCCAAAGGTGTCTGCTCTGTGGCCTCCTATCCAAGAGCCCACATCAGCAAGGCGGCAAGGGGTGGAGAGGCTCACTCACCATATACATGGCAGCAGCCACGGGCAGGTAGAAGGAGTAGAAAGCGGTCTTGTACTTGACAATGGACTTGTACCTGAGTAGGGGGAGAAGTTCAAGATGAACTCCTCAAAAGGACAATACCCAACCTCCCTCACTGTCCAGATATGGTCCCCGCTGTCCCTCACCTCTTTTCAGTGAATCTGCCAAGATCCACGTTGCCCTGCGGGGCGGTGATGAGGTCCAGGGCCTGTCCGATCTCAGTGTGGTAGGAAGTCTGAGGAGGAGGAAGATGACCCATGACCTGGACTTTCTCCAGGGCCGGGGAACCCCGAAACCCTGGGCCCTACATCCCACAGCAGTTGACAACCAGGCAGTCAGAAAGACAAGAAGAGAGAGACACGGCTCCAAACTCAAGGCTCACATAGTCACACTCAGGCCTCTACCACTCCTTCCAACAGATGCACAGGGGCCCTTCCTGTCACCATCACCCTCCAACGGCCTTCCTCAACTAGTTCCCCTTCCAAGCAAACCTATTTTTTTTCTTTTTTTTAGGGCCACACCTGCAACATATAGAAGTTCCCAGGGTAGCAGGTCAAATCATAGCTACAGCTGCCTACCAGCCACAGCCAGAGCAACTCGGGATTCAAGCCACTGTGTCTGTGACCTACACCACAGCTCACAGCAATGCCAGATACCTAACCCACTGAGGCCAGGGACTGAACCTGCGTCTTCACGGATACTAGTTGGGTTTGTTTCTGCTAAGATACCACAGGACCCCCACAAACCTACAGATTTCCTGGGCCCTGAAACAAGCTAGATGAAAAGGCCCCATAAAGGCCAAGGCTACTGTGGGCAGCCGCTGGGCACTGAGCCCTGGTCAGCAGCACACCTGCAAGAAGAGCTCAATCAGGTTCAGGTAATAGGGCTGCTCCCGGCAGTAGAACTTCAGCAGGCGGTAGATACAAGCTTCCAAAAGGAAAGCATCATTGATGGCATCCAAACCTATGCCTGGCTGTTGGGGACAAAGAAAAACACGCAATCAACCTCTGACCCAGACTCACACCAAAAGCCCCTGCGTAGGCTCTTAAGTAACCACCTCCCCGGGCCCTCCTCTGCTCCCTTCCTGCCCACTTTACCTTCCGATACCAGCAGGTCTGGCCCCGGCGGGTGAGGGATGAGTCCATGATGTCATCTGACACCAGGAAGAAGGCTTGGAGCTGGGAGGAGAAGGAAGAGTGTACTAAGGGCCTCACGGCTCAAGAGCTGTTGCTTTTGAGAATCACTGAGCTGGGAAGGAGGGCCAGGGAGACCGAGGACTCTGGATCTGTGCCGTGGGACTTTGGAAAGATACAAGACCTCTCTGGCTCAGGCTTCCTTGTTTTCAGATTAAGAGACCACGGCAGCGCTCAGATGTCTCCAGACCAGCAGCCCTAGACCATCCCTGCTACAGTGGAGACGAGGCGTCTGGACACACGATGCTTTTCTCCTGCCATAAATGGCAGTAAATGCCTAGAGTAAGATTTCTCCGGCAGTCTGCCTTTATGTGACTTCTGGAACAAAAAAGGCTGTCCTTATGTCATCCCCCAGGGCACTCCACTTACACACTCCAGTGACCAGGAACAAAACCCACCTCAGGAAGCTCAGTTGGGAGTCCAGGTCTAATAGGATGGAACTGAAGTCTGACTCCTGGGAACTTTCACCCATGGGTCTTGAACATCATCAAAGAGCTAACTCTTCTGAGTGCCAGCGTACCCTTTTTTTTTTTTTTTGGCCTCGCCCATGGCATATGGAAGTTCCTGGACCAGGAAGCCAACCCAGCCACAGTGACAAAGACAGATCCTTAACCCTCTGTGCCACCAGGGAACTCCCAGCCTATGAAGGTACCAGAATGTGGTTTCCCACGGGACTGTGTACTCCTTGGAAGTAGGGACAATGGGTGGTGCCCTCCTGGCATTCTCAGAGCCCAGCATGAGTACTGGTCCCAGAGTGGGTGTGTCATAAATGTCTAAGAAACAAATGAGAATGAAGCACGGAAGTGTCCCTCGTGACGCTTCCTGCAGTCAGGCAACACATTGCAGTTCCTTCAAACAGCTTTTCAAGACGTGGTTTTTAAACCTTCATCCCACGCAGACCCATGTGTGCATGAGGGCATCAGCATTGCTCAGAGGACGCGTCCAACCCTACCCACCAGCTCTGGTGTGTGCAGCACAGAAAGGGCTATGGACATCGTGGCTCTTGTTCCAGACCAAGTCCCTGGGGGAGGGAGCATCCAGCTACAACTTTACCTCTGACCCTGCCCAGAGGTAGAGACTGGGCTCTCCACATTGGGGGCACCTGTCTTTACAGTGTGTTTATTTGGAGGAGCACTGCTCCCCTGAAGCCACCAGTCCACTGCCTCTCCCAAGAGTGATTACAAGGGCCATCTGGTTTCACCAGCACCACTCAGCCAAGATCATCTCCAGGAGTTCCCGTCATGGTACAGCGGAAAGGAATCCAAGTAGTAACCATGAGGTTGTGGGTTCAATCCCTGGCCTCGCTCGGTGAGTTAAGGATCCGGTGTTGCCATGAGCTGTGGTGCAGGCCAGCAGCTGTAGCTCTGGGAACCTCCATATGTTGCAGGTGTGGCCCTAAAAATGTAAAAAAAAAAGGGATCATCTTCAAAGGGCATTCATTATGTGGCCTCCCTCAGTCTTCTCTGGCCCCCAACTGTACCTTCTATAGGGGAGCTTTAAATCTACAGGGGATGGGAGTTCCCGTCGTGGCTCAGTGGTTAACGAATCCGACTAGGAACCATTAGGTTGCAGGTTCGATCCCTGGCCTTGCTCAGTGGGTTAAGGATCCAGCGTTGCCATGAGCTGTGGTGTAGGTTGCAGATGCGGCTCGGATCCCGCGTTGCTGTGGCTGTGGCTGTGGCGAAGGCCGGCAGCTACAGCTCCTATTAGACCCCTAGCCTGGGAAGCTCCATATGCCGCGGGTGCGGCTCTAGATAAAAGGCAAAAAGACAAAAAAAAAATCTACAGGGGATGGTACCATAGTATTGGGTTGGATTTTTTTTAGCAATTTTCCCAAGTATGTGCTATCATGGGAAGTAATGGGCAATATACATTACCTACACAACTTTCTTACCAAAATGTTCACCTGTTTATTTCCTCATGATACTAGTCAGACAGGAATTTGAGCCACTCTACTAAACCGCTCACCTGGACTTAAAAAAAAAAAGGTCAAGAGTTCCCGACGTGGCCCAGCAGGATAAAGATCCAGCGTTGTCTCTATGGCGGCTAGGGTCGCTGCTAAACCAAGAATTCGATCATTCCCCAGCCTGGGGAATTTCCATATGTCGGGCACCGCCAGGGGGGTAGGAAAAAAACCTGTAATGGACAACTGGGGGAGAGTTAGGAATATTTAAATACGGAATATACACTAATTTCTTCGGCCTCACCCACAGCATGTGGAAGTTCCCACATCAGGGATCAAACCTGAGTCACGGACAATGCCAAATCCTTAACTAGGCCACCAGAAAACTCCGAGATACTGTTTTTTTTTGGTCTTTTTAGGGCTGCACCTGCGGCACATATGGAGGTTCCCAGGCTAGGGGTCAAATCAGAGCTGTAACCACCAGCTTGCAGGCCTCTGCCACAGGAACGTCAGACCTACACCACAGCTCACAGCAACGGCGGATTCTTAGTGAGGATCCCCAAACCAGGGAACTGAGTGAGGCCAGGGATCGAACCTGCGTCCATTCACGGATGCTAGTCAGATTTGCTTCTGCTGAGCCACGATGGGAACTCCAAGATACTATTATTCTATGTTAGATATCTTAGATGTTGCTGTGATCTGTGTCCCCCAAAATTCATATGTTGGGAGCTCCTATCATGGTGCAGCAGAAATGAATCTGACTAGGAACCATGAGGTTGCAGGTTCGATCCCTGGCCTTGCTCAATGGGTTAAGGATCCGGCGTTGCCGTGAGCTGTGGTGTAGGTTGCAGACACAGCTCGGATCTGGCTTTGCTGTGGCTGTGACGTAGGCCGGCAGCTACAGCTCCGTTTAGACCCCTAGCCTGGGAACCTCCATATGCCATGGGTGCGGCCCTAGAAAGCAAAAAAAAAGGAAAAAAATCCTATGTTGAAATCCAAAACTTCCAAGATGACGGTATTAGGAGGTGGACCCTTGGGAGATGGTTAGGTCAGAGTGGAAGCCTCATGAAAGGGATTAGGCGAGGCTCCCGTTGCCCTCCCACCTGAGGACAGAGCAAGAAACCCGGCCATGAACAGGTAAAGAGCCCTCACTCAATTGTAGAGGTGCTTTGATCTGGGACCTCCCAGACTCTGAAGCTGTGAGATATAAATTTCTGTTGTTTATAAGCTACCCAGTCTGCAGTATTTTGTTGTAGCAGTCCAAACGGACTAAGGTACGTGTGATAATAGGATGCGGTTAGATCAGCAAATGTCCTTGTTTTCAGGAGGGAAATGATGAATTAGAAAAATAAACGGTTGAAGGAGATGAGGCAGAAGAAGAAAGAAAAAAGCAGAAATTATAGTAAAAATCATCCAAAGTAATGGTAGACAGCTGAAATGGTATCTTGTGGAAGTGACAGCATTACAGCTGTGTTTACATTCCCCCTCAACGACAACAAAAAAAGTTCTCAGAGTTCCCATCATGGCTCAGCGGTTAATGAACACAACCAGCATCCATGAGGATGCAGGTTTGATCCCTAGGCTCACCCAGTGGGTTAAGGATCCGACGTTGCCGTGAGCTGTGGTGTAAGCCGGTAGCTACAGCTCCAATGTAGCCTGGGAACCTCCATATGCTGCAAGTACAGCCCTAAAATAACAAATTAAAGTGTTGAAAATCTCATGTAATTAAAAAACAAAACAAAACAAAAAAGAGTTCTCTTGTAGCTCAGTGGGTTAGGGCTCTGGTGTGGTCGATGCTTTGGCTCAGGTTTGATACCTGGCCCGGGAACTTCCACATGCCACAGGCCACGTAGCCAAAAACAACAACAAAAAAAAGACACTCAGGAGTTCCCGTCGTGGCACAATGGTTAACGAATCCGACTAGGAACCATGAGGTTGCGGGTTCGATCCCTGGCATTGCTAAGTGGGTTAAGGATCTGGTGTTGCCGTGAGCTCTGGTGTAGGTCGCAGACGCGGCTCGGATCCTGCGTTGCTGTGGCTGCGGCATAAGCCAGTGGCTACAGCTCCAATTAGACCCCTAGCCTGGGAACCTCCACATGCCACAGGTGCGACCCTAAAATGACAAAAGGCAAAAAAAAAAGACACTCAGCCAATTTCGTAAGTTCAGAGAGTTCCCATAGTGGCTTAGCAGAAACAAATCTGACTAGAATCCATGAAGATGGAGGTTCGATCCCTGGCCTCGCTCAGTGGGTTAGGGATCCAGTGCTGCAGTGAGCTGTAGCGTAGGTCACAGACGTGGCTTGGATCTGGTGGGCTGCTTCCCTCCATGGCCCTTTATTAGTCAGGCCTTTGGTAATTTCATTCTAGGAAAAATATAACTCTTGTCAAGACCACTATTAATATTACTATGGACAAAGCCAGTATATAATTTTCCTTAAAGATAGGAACAGACAAAGCCAGGTGAACTGGGAAGCACTGGGCTCCATTTGGAAAAAACTCAACTTAAATTCCTATTTATAACTTTGACTAATACTACCAATTATACTATTTTCTATAAACTCTTTACAAAATTGCTATTTCTAACACTGCCAAATGTATAATTAAGTCTCTGAAATAATACACAATTCCATAGGAGATGTGTGTAACTCTAGATATAAGAAAATGTAACGAGAGGGAATATGTTCCTGGACCATAACTAGTAAGACAGGTGGTCCAGAGACTTTTGGCTGCTGTTAATAAGGCCTCATCGAGTAATAGTACACTGAGTGGCCTGTCAAGGAAAACTTTGCCAGACCTGTGAATGAGCATTCCTGGCACTGCTGGACAAAACGATCATGAAAGGCCTCCCAAGACTATGGTTGAATTTACGACCATGGGGAGCCCCACGAACTGGAGATGGGCACCTGCCATCTGCCTCTACATGTATTAAATCATAAACTGCTACAGCTGCTGACCTTCAATCTCCCCTGGGAGGGGTTTGGCGTGGGTATAATGAACGAGGCCCTCTGTGCCCTGGAACAGCTGAAGGAATGGGCCTGTCAGGTAAAGATTTTTATGAGCCCAAATGCTAGCATCTTCTCATATCTAGGAAAACACTGAGATCATTAATGGTAACATCGGCTTTAGCCATTTAGGAGAAAAATAAAGTTAAAAGACAAAATGGAACAGCAGTGGTTCAGACAGCCATGGTGATACCAGACAGATGCTTGTATTGCTAAGAACTTAAGGTTTATACACACCTGAGGCCACCAGCTTTTCTCAAAACAACATCAACTGGCAGCTGGGAGCTGCAACTTTCTACCTCCAAGGTCCCCTCTTGTAACACCCGAAAGATGAAAACATAATGACTGACATTATAGCTATAATGTCAACACCACATTAACAGTTCAAGTTAGTTATAAGTCAATACCACATTAAAAGTGAAAATCTACTTAGATAAAACAAGACAGCTAACTACCCGGCTCCAAGTCTCCTCGAAGTGCCAGGTCCAAATTGGGTTTCAGGCCTATTCAAAAAATTAATTTTTGTCTATTAAACTTTCACGTCTCCACTTATTTCTGACCCAGTGCATTACACCCACATTATAATATAATACTGTGTTAAGTGGCTTCATTACTTTACAATAATTCCCTTACTGATCTTTGGCCTTGATTTTTTATCTGCTTGTTAAGTTTGTCTCTTCTAGAATACAACAAACAAGTCTCCAAATGACAATTTGATGGGGATATCAACCAGTCAACATCTGAACAACACTGGAACAAGCCATCCCCAGGGAGCCACTCAAAGGAGTTCCTGTCGTGGTGCAGTAGAAACCAGTCTGACTGGCAACACGAGGATGAAGGTTCAATCCCTGGCCTCACTCAGTGGGTTAAGGATCCGGCATTGCCCTGAGCTGTGGTGTAGGTCACAGATAAGGCTCGGATCTGGCACTGCTGCGGTGTAGGCCGGCAGCTACAGCTGTGATTTGACCCCTAGTCTAGGAACTTTCATATGTCACAGGTGCAGCCCTAAAAAGACAAAAAAAATTTACAAAATTAAAAAATAAAGCCCTGATGGAAATTAGGCAGAGGGAACCCAGAGTCCGACAACAACCCCATTCAGCAGGAAGCAGCTGGAACGGTCATTGGCCCTTTCCCCTTATAATCTGGGTTCCCAGATGCCATACAGTAAGATACACAGGTAGTTAAGACATGAGCAAGGCATTCAAAGGGGCCCAAGATCTGGCCCTCAAGAAAAAAGAGGGGGGGAAGTTAGAGGCTTCAAGTCCCCTTCAAGGAGATTAAACCTTAGAGCCTCTAGCCATGTCTCACTGTAATGCCCCTTCACCCACCTCGAATAGCCTGGCTGCTCACTCCCTGCCAGAGAAAGAATGTCTCTCTTCCTCATCTGCCCCAAATAAACTGCTCCCCATGCCTGAAATAAGGTCTCCTGCCGGAAACCAATCAGAAGCTCAAACTGGGTCCCATTGCGGGGTATAAAGATTATTGCAGAGTGAGTCAGGCCCTCTTTTTTAACCTGCACGCATGTTAGTTCTCTCACTCCCTCTCTGAAAATGTACTTTAGGAAATTTGTAAAACATCAAAAAAAAAAAAATCTAGGTTTTTGTGTGAAATCTCCTTTGTTAGATTCAAGAAACTTAAATTTTAAAAGACTTTCAAAATCTACCCGCAGGCTTCCAGTTTTCAATCTCTGCGGTAGAATAATCTTCTAGGAGAAGTATGTCGCTTTGGTGGCTGTCCTCTGCTCAGAGGAAAGAGCTGACAACTTTATGCCCAGTTCTAAGGCCCTGGCTCACAGCTGGTCTACAGGTGGAACACATACCTACTGGCAAAAGAAACGCGCCACAATTGTTAACTCTTAGAGTAATTCACCAAGTTTGGTTGTAGCGCACAAGCAGCACAGAAACACGAAGAGGCATGGCCCATCCCCCGTCGTCCCCCTCCCCAGAAAACCTCCATCTCCTCCTGCCCTCTCACCAGTTCAATACACCAGCCCACGGTCAGGGCTCGCTGGAGACTATCACCATCCTGCTTCCTGGGCTCCACCAGCTCCCGGAACACTACCAGCACCGTTATACCCCGGTTGTACTTGCCTCCAACAGCATTGTACTCCAGGACCTGGGGGCAAGGGCAGAGGGGCAGGGCGTCAGGGTCTGAGATTCCCCTTGTCCCCTCCCGCTTCCAGCCACCAGACCTAACTTTATCCTCGACCCCAAACCCTCCTCCAGGCAGCCTCTGGAATTGCTCCTCAGCTTCTTCAAGTCTGGGAGCAGCACAGAGGGAAGTTCCCCAGTCTCAGTGTGCTCTCTGCGTTGTCTTCCTTGGTGCATTTAAAGGCTCCATGGTGGAGATTAAAATCTGCTCCCAAACCCGGGGAGAACTCTGCACATGCCAAGAATGTACACGGGAACGGCTGGCGTGTTCGGCTTTCCAGTTCTCCTAGGTTTCCCCTTCACAGTCCATTCCTCCTTTCTCAGCCACCTACTCCTACCCACAGTTCAACCCATCTGCAAATGAAAAGCCTCTCACTTTATTTTGCTTTTTAGGGCCGTACTTGCAGCATATGGAGGTTCCCAGGCTAGGGGTCTAATCGGAGCTACAGCTGCTGGCCACACAGGATTCAAGCCGTGTCTGAGACCTACACCACAGCTCACAGCAATGCCAGATCCTTAACCCACTGAGTGAGGCCAGGGATTGAACCCACACCCTCATGGTTCCTGGTCGGATTTGTTTCCACTGCACCATGACAGCAACTCCCTCTCTCACTTTATTAAAGCGCTCTCCCCCACCACCAAAGCTGGCCAGAGGAGACTCAGGTTGGAGGACCCATCCCCCAATTCCTCCAATGGCATCTCCTGCTGGGGCCTCTGTGCCTTTGGCTGCCCAAGACCTAATTCACTGAAGACTTCCCTTTTAATCTCCATCCCAGTGTAGACAGACCCCCTTCTCCTTAGTTCCCCTCAGACAAATGCGACAGCATTTATAATAAGAATTACTAGATACCCCAAAAGAATCAATTAGGAGTTCCCATTGCGGCTTAGCAGTAATGCACCCGGACTAGTATCCATGAGGACACGGGTTCCATCCCTGACGTTGATCAGTGGGTTAAGGATCAGGTGTTGCCATGAGCTGTGGTGTAGGTCGCAGACATGGCTAGGATCTGGCATTGCTGTGGCATTGGCTGCAGCTCAGATTAGACCCCTAACCTGGGAACTTCCATATGCCACACCTGAGGCCCTAAAAAAAAAAAAAAAGGGGGGGGGGACCAAAAAAAAAGAGAGAATAAAAGAATTAGGAAACCTAAGTATCCCAGCAATAGTTCTTGTCCTAGAGCAGGGGTTTCTGATACACTAGCTTCACTCAAGCCCATCTCAGACTTCAAACTGCCTTCCTCTCAGGTCCCTAGGGCCAAGGTAGCCCCTTATTATTTCTGGATGCCTCATGCCTCACCCCCAGGGTCCTCCACTCTTATTCAAAGCAGTATGGATGGCCCAACAGAACCACAAGGCAGGACCACTGGGCTTAAGTATACCCGCCCCTCCAGAGGGCACCCAGAAACACTCAGGGAAAATCCTACTCCCACACCTGCCAAAAGTCCCCCAAAAGCCAGAGCTGGATGCCACACATGCACATAGAGCAAAGACTCTCCCCAGCCATAAATCCCTCACCTCCTTGAGTCGGGCAACAGCATCTCCTATCTCTGGGTGCCCGATATCCTCCTCAGTCAGCACCCTGACAATCTGGGAGAAGTGCTGGATGAAATCCTGCCTTTCCCGGGCATAAACGTCCAATTTCTGGTCTCCATTCATTCTGAGGGAGGAGTAAAACGCTCTGAGGAGAGGGAGGACAAATCAGAAACCCGAACGGCTGCTCCCCTCCCCAAGGCCCCTCACCCCCACCAAACTCACCGAGGCTCCTCTGTCCACGCTTGGCACCAGCAGCGGGCACTGTGCCATGCCCCCAGGACTGGGCACCCGTGCACCAGGGAGGGCCGCCGTAGGGGACCCAGCCACTTCTTGCGGGGTGCCCAGCAGGGGGCTGGCAGCAAGAAGAGCCCCACAGATCTCAGCCAGCGGGACAGGGGCAGCATAGGGGGTGGTAATAGGGAAGGGGCACCGCGCACTCCCTGCAGGAGCAAGCACCAAAGGCAGATGCATGGTGGCAGCTCCCAGGTCACCCCACCCGCAAACTTTTACCTCCATATCCAGAATGCCCCACTCCCTTCCGGGCTGAGATTGAGGGCATTTACAGGAAAAAAAAAAAAAAAAGGAATGCAGGGAACAAAAAGTAGGGCTGGGTGACTGAGAATAACTGACTGCACTTAAAATAAGATGGCTAGAACTTGGAGTTTCCTGGTGGCCTAGTGGTTAAGGACCCAGTCTTGTCACTGTTGTGGGTGGGTTGGATCCCTGGCCTAGGAACTTCCACGTGCCACAGGCATCGCCCAAAAAAAAAAAAAAAAAAAAAAAGTAACTAGAACTTATCGCCACCTAATTCAGTCCTTCTGAACCATCAATGTCTCCTCCAGGAAGTCTCTCTGGAATTGCAACACCCCTGGTTTCTTCCCCTTAAGTCCTGGAGTACAGAGAGAAAAGTCTAAACAATTCAGAACTGGGGGCTAGAAAGACCCTTAAATCGACCTATTTTATGTAAGTCAAACTGAGCCTCTAGGAGGTAGGAAGACACCTAGGGAGTGGCAGCACCAAATCTAGAACCCAGGTCTCCCCAGTAGGCAGAAAGAGGGGTACACAGGCTGTGAGATGAAGAGCCACGAAAGAGGAACCCCTGGGTGCCATGGCCGTGTGGTCTGAGGCTCTGGGACGGGACAGCCTAAACCTTTACAGACTAGGCCTAAGCGGACAACTCCGGAGCGTCACTGGGCAGGTGGGGAGAGCTTGCAGCAGAAGAGCAAACCAAGGGGCGGTTACACTGAGGGTTCTAGGAAAGCACAGGACAAATGGGGAGTTTCTGCACATCCATGGGGAGTTAACTAGTCGGTCCCACCAACCCCCAAAACGGGGGAACTCCAGCACAACGTACTGGCCCTCCTGTGCCTCAAAGTATCGCTACAGAAGTAACGAACCTCCACTCCCAGCCCAAGAACTCTCTCACCTGTTCCTGGATGCCGGTTGTGGATCCAGAGAGTTGGCGGGGTACTCCCTAAAAGCCAGACCGCTCAGCGCTCAGCTCTCTGGGACTAGTAGTTCTCCAGCTCCTTTCACTAGAGGCAGAAAGGCCCAGGAAACTACCATTCCCGGCATGCCACAAGAGAGACAACTGACAACGCAATCTAGCGTGGACTGGCAGGGAGGAGACAAGCCACTCTGATTGGATGTTTCCCCTCGTATGAGCATGAGGCCCTGTAACCCACAGCCAATGGAAGGGCAGCGTCCAGGATGGACTGCTAGAAGGAGGTAGTGTGCCCCAAGGTTAGAGGCTGTGGCCAATGGGAAACAGTGTGGGCGTTTCCTGCCCTCCCAGCTCTCGCCTTTACTATATTTCAGCCTTCATTATCTTCCTATGCAATTGTGGCACGTTACTAAAACTCCAGAAGGACCAAGTTTGCCATTTAGGCAAATCATATAATTTTTCAGAGCCTCAATTAACGTACTTAAAACAGACTTCCTTCATTTGTTAAATGAGGAAAACTCCGTGAGATAAAGTAAATAAAGTGCTTTAAATGCTCAAGAAAGGTAAGACTCAAGCAGAAACTAGAAGCCTCATGCCAACACACACACACCACCATCGCCTGACCTTTTTGGTTCTTTCTCCATTAATCTTCCCAAATCCCAGTAACTCGACCCACCTAGAAAGATGCCTGAAACTCCGAACCACATAAAACAAACAGCTTTCACCATGGAACAAAAATCATTGTGCAAGAAAATCTTTTACCACTGCTGTTCAACATTGTGCAGCCAAATTGGAAGTAAAAAAAAATCTGTTTCGGAGACACTATGACCCTGTATACATAAAATCCATAAGAAAGCTACTAGAGCTAACAAACTCAACAAAGTTGCATGGTACAAAGTTGCATGGTACAAAAATAACATGCAAAAATCACTTGTGTTTCTATACACCGGCAAGGAATAATCTAAAAAGGAAATGAACAATGCAATTCTATTTACAATAGCATCTAAACAATAAAATAGGAGTTCCCGCTGTAGTCCAATGGGATCAGCAGTGTCTCTCTGCAGTGCCAGGACACAGGTTCCATCCCCGGCCCAGCACTATAGGTTAAAGGACCCAGCGTTGCTGCAGCTTCAGCACAGGTCACACCTGGGGCTCACATCTGATCCCAGGCCCAGGAGCCCCATATACCATGGGGAAGCCATAAAAGAAATACATGCGTGTAATATATGCTGGAGAGAGTGTAGACAAAGGGGAACCCTCTTACACTGTTGCTAGGAGTGCAAATTGGTACAACCACCATGGAGAATAGTACGGAGGTTCCTCAAAACACTAAAAATGGAACTACCATATGATCCGGCAATACCACTCATGAGCATCTATCCAGAGAAAACCCTAATTCAAAAAGACACATGCACCCCAACGTTCATTGCAGCACTATTTACCATAGCCAAGATATGGAAGCAACCTAAATGTCCATCAACAGAGGAATGGAAAAAGAAGATGTGGCACATATATATAACGGACTACTTACTCTTCAGCCACGAAAAAGAAAATGCCATTTGTAACAACAAAGATGGACCTAGAGATTGTAATACTAAGTGAAGTTAGGCAACGGTATACAAATATCATGATATCACTTATATGTGGATTCTTATAAAAGGATACATATGAACTTATTCACAGAACAGAAAGAGACTCATATTTGAAAACAGACTTACGCTTACCAAAGAGAATAGGTGGGGAGAAGGGATGGACTAGGGATATGGGATTGGTATACACTCACTGTGGTATATGGAAGGTTTGGCCAATGGGGAACTGCTGTAAAGCACAGTGAACTTTGCAATATTCCATGATAATCCATACAGGAAAAGAATCTGGAAAAGAATGGATGCGTGTATACATATAACTGAATCAGTGCTGTACAGCAGAAATGATGACATTATAAAGTTTTATTGATGTATTGTTGATTTACAAAAAATGAAAATAAAGGAGGTCCATCTGTTGCACAGGGTGTTAATGATCCAGCTTGTCTCTGTGAAGGCATTAGTTTCGATCCCCAGCCCAGGGCAGGGGGTTAAAGATCTGGCATTGCTGCAGCAGTGGCACAGGATGCAGCTGAAGCTCAGGTGCAATCCCTGACCTAGGGTACGACCACTATGGAAAACAGTGTGAAGGTAACTTAGAAAACTGTATACAGAACACCATATGACCCAGCAATCCCACTCTTGGGCCTATATCCAGACAAAACTTTCCTTGAAAAAGAAACATGCACCCAAATGTTCACTGAAGCACTATTCACAACAGCCAAAACATGGAAACAACCTAAATGTCCATCAACAGATGAATGAGAAGAGGTGGTATAAAAAGAAAAAAAAAAATCAAGGAGTTCCCATCGTGGCTCAGTGGAAATGAATCCAACTAGGAACCATGAGGCCCCTGGCCTCACTCAGTGGCTTGGGGATCTGGTGTTGCCTTGAGTTGTGGTGTAGGCTGGCAACTGTAGCTCCAATCTGACCCCTAGCCTGGGAACTTCCATATGCCATGGGTGCGGCCCTAAAAAAAAAAAAATAGGAATGAAAGAAAAGGATGATGTGGTATATATACACAGTGGAATACTACTTAGCCATAACAAATAACAAAATAATGCCATCTGCAGCAATTTGGATGGAACTAGAGACTCACACTAAGTGAAGTAAGTCAGATAAAACAAAAACAAATACCATATGATATCACTAGTATCTGGAATCTAATATATGGCACAAATGAACCTTTCCACGGGAAAGAAAATCATGAACGTGGAGTACAGACTTGTGGTTGCCGGGGGGGAGGGGCCAGGGAGTGGGATGGACTGGGAATTTGGGGTTAACAGATGCAAACTATTGCCTTGGAATGGATAAACAATGAGATCCTACTGTACAGCACTGGGAACTATATCAAGGCACTTATGATATGAGAAAAAGAATGTATATGTGTATGTGTGATGGGGTCACCTTGCTGGGCAGTAGAAAACTGACAGAACACCATAAACCAGCTATAATGGAATAAATAAAAATTAAACTAAAAAAAAAACCCACCAGGGAACTTCCATAAGCTGTAGGTGTAGCTAAAAAAGGAAAAAAAAATAATACTTAAGAATAAAATTTTGGGAGTTCTTGTTGTGGCACAGCGTAAATGAATCCAACTAGTATCCATGAGGATGTGGGTTAGCCTGGGAACTTCCATATGCCATGCGTACAGCCCTCAAAAGGAAAAAAAAAAAAACAAAACAAAACCAAAAAAAGAATAAAATTGAAAGTTTTAAGACTTGTATACCAGAGTTCCCTTCGTGGCGCAGTGGAAACGAATCTGACTAGGAACCATGAGGTTGCAGGTTCGATCCCTGGCCTTGCTCAGTGGGTTAAGGATCTGGTGTTGCCATGAGCTGTGGTGTAGGTGGCAGACGCAGCTCAGACCCCACGTTGCTGTAGCTGTGGTGTAGGCCAGCAGCTGTAGCTCCGATTAGACCCCTAGCCTGGGAACCTCCACATGCTGCGGGTACGGCCCTAAAAAGACAAAAAGGGGAAAAAAAAAAGAAAGACTTGTATACCAAAAACTATAAAATATTGCTGAAAAAAATTAAAGATGACTTATATAAACAAAAAATATCACACATTCCTGGATAAGAAAACTTATATTGGTAAGTCACCCAAAGCAATCTTCAAATTCAAATAAATCTGAAAGCGGCACTGAATAGCTAAAATATTCTTGATAAAGAGAAACAAGATTGAAAGAGTCACACTCCATTTTCAAAACTTACTACAAAGCTGTAGCAATCAAAACCATGTGGCTTAGCATAACGATGGACCAGTGGAACAGAACTAAGAGTCCAAAAAAACTCAAATTTAAAGCCAATAGGCAGGCAACTGACAAAGGTACAAAGCCCACCCTTGAGGGAAAGTGACTGCCTTCAAAAATCGCACTGGTACACTGCATTTCTACATAAAGAATATAGCTCACCGTATTCAAAAATTAACTCACAACGTATTAAAATCTAATATAAAGGCTAAAAAAAGGTTTAGAAAAAAAACACAGGGTTAAGTCTTCATACATTGGGTTTGGCAATAGATTACTTTGTGGCTGGGGGTGCTGGAGGAATGCCTGTGGTATGTGCAAGTTCCCAGGACAGGGATTGAACCCACACCATAGCAGCAACTTGAGCCACTGCAGTGACAACACCAGATCCTAAACCCACCATGCCACAGGAGAATACCAATAGATTTTTCCACATGGCAACAAAAACACAGCAAAGAAAAAACAGGAGTTCCTGTTGTGGCACAGTGGTTAACGAATCCGACTAGGAACCATGACGTTGCAGGTTCGATCCCTGGCCTTGCTCAGTGGGTTAAGGATCTGGCGTTGCCGTGAGCTGTGGTGTGGTCGCAGACGTGGCTTGGATCCTGCGTTGCTGTGGCTGTGGTGTAGGCCAGTGGCTACAACTCCGATTCGACCCCTAGCCTGGGAACCTCCATATGCCACAGGTGCAGCCCTAAAAGGATAAAAGAAAAAATAAATTGGACTTCATCAAAATTTTAAAATTCTGCACATCAAAGAGAACTATGATGCATGTGAAAAGAAAAGCTACAGAATTGGGAGAAATTATTCACAAAACATACATCGCATAAGGTTTGAATAGCCAGAATAAAATCACTCCTCAAACTCAACAACAAAAGTATAAACAACCCATTTAGAAAATGGGCAAGGGGAATGCCTGTCATGGCACAGCAGAAATGAACCCAACTAGGAACCATGAGGTTGTGGGTCCCATCCCTGGGCTCACTCAGTGGGTTAAGGATGTGGTGTTGCCCTGAGCTGTGGTGTAGGTCCCAGATTTGGCTCGGATCCCACGTTGCTTTGGATGTGCTGTAGGCCGGCAGCAGTAGCTCCGATTAGACCCCTAGCTTGAGAACCTCCATATGCCACAGCTGGGGCCCTCAAAAAAAGCCAAAAGAAAAACAATGGGGAAAGGACTCAAGTAAACAGTTCTCCAAAGCAAATACACAAATGGCCAGGAAGCACAGGAAAAGATGTCCAGTCTTGTTAGTCATTAGGGAAATGCAAATCAAGACCCTCTCGAGACACCTCTTGACACTTGTGAAGAGGGCTATAGTCCAAACAAAAAATACATAACAACCTGAAGATAACAGGTGTTGTTCAGGATACAGAGAAAAGTTAATCGCCATACAGAGCTGGTGGGAATGGAAAGTGGCGAGGGTGCTGGGGAAAACAGTCT
>PVHT020000793.1:161286-258733 GCA_004024745.2 Catagonus wagneri | reverse complement strand
AAAAATGTATTTTGCAATTGTTTTGTTCAAATCAGAATCCAGATCAGGTCCATACATTGCACATGATTAATATGTGTCTTAGGTCATTTATAAATGAATACTTCCTCCTTCCCGTATTTTTTATTCTATTTAATTGTTGATAAAACTGGGTTATGGAGCTCCCATCGTGGCACAGAGGAAACGAATCCGACTAGGAACCACGAGGTTGTGGGTAAATCCCTGGCCTCGCTCAGTGGGTTAAGGATCCTTCGTTGCCGTGAGCTGTGGTGTAGGTTGCAGACGCGGCTCGGATCTCGCGTTACTGTGGCTGTGGCGTAGGCCAGCAGCTACATCTCCAATTAGACCCCTAGTCTGGGAACCTCCATATGCCGGTGCAGCCATAAAAGGACAAAAAGACAAAAACAAAAAACAAACAAACAAAAAAAAAACTGGGTCATTTGTTTGCAGACTTGCCTGGATTTGACGGATTGCATCCTCAAGTTTTTGTTTAACTCTATCCTCTATTTCCTGTGAGCTAGTAGTTAAGCTGGAGGATTCATTAGAATCAGAATTCTTACATTTAGGATAGATAAGCAAGGAGACCCTACTGTACAGCACAGGGAACTATATTCGGTCTCTTGGGATAGAACATGATGGAAGATAATATGAGAAAAAGAATGTGTGTGTGTGTGTATATACATACACATGGTTCTGACTAGGAACCACGAGGTTGCGGGTTCGATCCCTGGCCTTGCTCAGTAGGTTTACTATCCAGTGTGGCCGTGAACTGTGATGTAGGTTGCAGACGCGGCTCGGATCCCGCGTTGCTGTGGCTGTGGTGTAGGCCAGCAGCTGTAGTTCCAATTCGACCCCTAGCGTGGCAACCTCCATATGTCACAGGTGCAGCCCTAAAAACAACAAAAGACAAAATATATATATATATATATATATATGAATGTGTATGTATATATATAAGAATGCACACACACACACACACACACATGACGCAGTGAAAACGAATCAGACTAGGAACCATGAGGTTGAGGGTTCAATCCCTGGCCTTGCTCGGTGGGTTAAGGATCCAGCATTGCTGTGAGCTGTGGTGTAGTCTGCAGACGTGGCTCGGATCCTGTGTTGCCATGGCTGTGGTATAGGCCAGCAGCTGTAGCTCCGATTCGACCCCGAGCCTGGGAACCTCCATATGCCGCCGGTGAGGCGCTAAAAAGACAAAAGATAAAAAAAAAAAAGGAGGGAAGAAAATTCTGACACATGCTACCACGTGACTGAACCTTGAGTACATTATTGCTAAGTGAAATTAGCCAGAGATGCTGCTGATCCTGTTGCCCCACAGGGGGAACTCCTTATTTTAGCACAATTTTTAAAGAAAAGAACAACAGACCTGAGCCCAGACCAGCTTCTGCCTCTAGCTCCTCTCTGGCTAGTGTCCGTCCTTCCATGCAAGCGAAGGGGTTCCATGGATCAATGTCAGGGAGTCCATGATAAACGCTGAGCGAAATTGAGGGCCTCTCTTCATATGCAAGGAGTCCCGGATCTGCTTAAGTGGGGGGTTAAAAAAGTACACAAGAGTATGGATAGGAGTGAATACATTTGGGACAAATTCTGTGGCACTTTTAGAAATACAGATGAGGGCCCTAGCCCCTCATTCTGATGACTGCAGTGGGAGAGGAGTCCCCGCATTTGCACTGGAACTACAGCAATAATTTCATGCTCAGTTCTGGCAGTGCTCACGGCACGGCACGTCCACGGGCATTACCGCTCAGCACCCTCCGGAAGGTTTATTATCTCTCTGCAGTGACACTCAACTGTCCCTGCCCCAGCTTGGCTCTTAGTGTGGGTGGGTGGTGGAGGAGCACCCTCCTCCTCCGCCCAGCGGCCCCGCCCTCACCCTCGCCCTCAAGCCAGTAGGCGGCTCGCGGGTGGCTCCCGCAGGCCTGCCAGCAGCCCTCTTCTCAATAAGGAAAGCCAGTGTTTTCTGGTTTGCAACATAAAGGCACCGTAGTCTGGAAACACAGTCTAGACTTCGTGTGCATGTGTGAGACCACGAGCATGTGTAAGCGTGTGTGTACATAAGTGTGTGTCTCTATTCCCGTTATGGCTCCCTGGACTAGTGTCCATGAGGATGTAGGTTTGATCCCTGGTCCCACTCAGTGGGTTAAGGATCTGATGCTGCTGTGAGCTGAGGTGTAGGTCCCAGACGCGGCTCAGATCTGGCTTTGCTAGGGCTGTAGTGTAGGCCACAGCTACATCTCTGATTCATCCTCTAGCCTGGGAACTTCCATAAGCCGCAGGTACAGCCCTAAAAAAAAATGAAAAAGAAAAAAATGTATGCGTGAGGTTCCAGTAGGCCTGTATCTAACTGTGTGTCTATTGTATGAGTGTGTGCTGATTTTGAGATTGTAGACTGTGTGTGTGTTTTACGGTTGGGGGTGTGTACATGGATGTGTTTGTGTATGGGCACATATGTGTGCATGTGTCCCAGAGCTGGTCAATCTCTGTCCTTGACTCTGTTCTGTTCTGATGTCACCTCCTCTGTGAAGTCACCCTGATCTCTGTCACCAGCATCACTCAGTCTCCCCTGGTGCCCTCTATGTCCCAGACACAACTCTATCACCCCACCTGACACACTAACAGCCAGCATTCCTGTCTGTTCCAAGTCTAGGCAGGTACCCTGAGTCAACATGGGACAGGGCACATGGCAGGGGCTCCAACCAAGCTCGTGTGTGTGTGTGTGTGTGTGTGTGCACATGTATGTATGTGTGTTTGTGATGTCACATGAGCGGCCTGTATGTGTCTGAAGATGTCAGGGTGTGTGTTTGCGGGGATGGGTCTCATCTGACAAAACCCGGTACCCCCATTCTATTTTGATCCTGGGGCCTGTGGTCCTTCTCCCAGATTTCTCACCCCCGGGCCTCCTTCTCAGGGCTGCCTGATCCTGTGACAAAATGCAGGCCCTCTCTCACGTGGTCACTGGTGGACCCAGGGTCAGCCAGAGTGATTCTCCTCTTTGGTCTGATTTCAGGTCAAAGCTCTGTCTCTTGGCTGAATAGGACAGAGGCTACTTTAGGGCAGCTCCTCCTATTGGCCACTTGGGACTTGGATCTCTGTGATTCTTATCCTCCCAACCTGTCCTGGAGTCAGTTTGAAATTGTCAGATCAAACTTTAAATATCTCATGTCCATCCCCAATCTCCCAGCATAAGGCCTGAGTCCCTAGCCTCTGGAGTCGATCATGTTCCCTCTGGTAACAACTTTTGTCCATCTTTATGTTCTGTCTTCTATATATAGAGCCTAGGGCCCCAAGCTCATTCCCTCTTGGAAGTTCTTCCTACTGTCTAACTTATTTCCTTTCTAGCTGGGGTCACTGGCTTCTTCCCTTCTCTTCCACTGAAACAGTCCTGAGAGAGAAGAAATGGAGCTCAGTGGTTACAGCTCAGGTTCTAGAACCATGCTGTCTAGACCTAAAGCCTAGCTCTACCACTGGCAAGATTTTTAGCTCCAGATAAGTGTCTCAGGCAGGGTTCCATCAGGAACCAAAGTCTAGTGCTTCTCAAATTAGATAATTTGTGGAGTTCCCATCATGGCTTAGCGGAAATGAATCAGACTAGTATCCATGAGAATACAGGTTTGATTCCCGGCCTTGCTCAGTGGGTTGAGGATCCAGCGTTGCCGTGAGCTGTGGTGTAGGCCGCAAACGCAGCTCGGATCTGGCATTGCTGTGGTTGTAGTGTAGGCCAGTGGCTATATCTCCAATTCAACCCCTAGCCTGGGAACCTCCATATGCCATGGATGTGGCCCTAAAAATACAAAAAAAAAAAAAAAAAAGATAATTAGAGGAGTGTCTCATCAGAGGATTATATATGCAAGATTAACATTCTGAAATCAGTTGCATTTCTTTGCACAAACAATGAAATGTCAGAAAGAAAATGTAAAAAGACAATACCTGTCAAAATCACATCCTGGGACATTCCCATGTGGTACAGTCGGTTAAGGATCCAGCGTTGCCAGAGCTGTGGCACAGGTTGCAATTGAAGAGCAAGTTTAATCCCTAGCACAGGAACTTCCACATGCTACGAGTGCAGCAAAACAAAGCAAAACAAAAAACACCAAAATCACACACCCCAAATAAAACAGGGGTAAATCTGACCAAGGAGGTGAAAGACCTTTACTCTGAGAACAATAACACGTTGATAAAGGAAACTGAAGATGATTAAAAGAAATGGAAAGATATCCCATGCTCTTGGACTGGAAGAATTGTTAAAATGGCCATACTACCCAAAGCAATCTACAGACTTAACGTGGTCCTTATCAAATTACCCAGGATGGGGAGTGCCCATTGTGGCGCAGCAGTTAATGAATCCGACTAAGAATCATGAGGTTGCAGGTTCGATCCCTGGCCTTGCTCAGTGGGTTAAGGATCTGGCGTTGCCGTGAGCTGTGGTGTAGGTCGCAGACACAGCTCAGATCCCGTGTTGCTGTGGCTGTGGTGTAGGCCGGCGGCTACAACTCTGATTAGACCCCTAGCCTGGGAACCTCCATATGCTTCAGGTGAGGCCCTAGAAAAAGGCAAAAAGACAAAAAAAATGGCATGGTATTCACACAAAATAGACTTATGGATCAGCGGAACCAAATAGAGAGCCCACAAATAAACCAACACATCTATGGTCACTTAATCTTTGATAAAGGAGGCAAGAATATACAGTGGGAAAAAGACAGTCTCTTCAGTAACCGGTATTGGGAAAACTGGACGGCTACATGTAAATCAATGAAGATACAACATACCCTCACACCATGTACAAAAATAAACTCAAAATGGCTTAAAGACAAACACAAGACATCACACCATATAAAAGACTTAAAAAAAAAGACAAACATAAGACGTGATACCATAAAACTCCTAGAAGAGATCACGAGGCAAAATATTCTCTGACATAAGTCATACCAACGTTTTTTTCTAGCTCACTCTCCCAAGGCAATAGAAATAAAAACAAAAATAAACAAATGCAACCTAATCAAACCTACAATTTTTTTGTCTTTTTCTTTTTTTTTTGTCTTTTTGCCTTTTCTAGGGCTGCACCAGCGGCATATGGAGGTTCCCAGGCTAGGGGTCTAATCAGAGCTGTAGCTGCCGGCCTACACCACAGCCACAGCAACATGGGATCCGAGCCACGTCTGCGACCTACACCACAGCTCATCGCAACGCTGATCCTTAACCCACTGAGCAAGGCCAGGGATCGAACCCGCAAACTCATGGTTCCTAGTCGGATTCATTAACCACTGAGCCCCGACGGGAACTCCAAATCTACAAATTTTGCACACCAAAGGAAACCATAAAAAAAATGAAAAGACAACATATAGAATAGGAGAAAATATTTGTAAATGATGTGACCAAGAAGGGCTTAACTTCCAAAATACACAAAGAGCTTAGACAACTCAACAACAACAAAAAACCCAAACAACCCAACTGAAAAATGGGCAAAGACCTAAATAGACATTCTTCAAAGAAAAAATACAAGCACATGAAAAGATGCTCAACATCACTAATTATTAGAGAAATGCAAATTAAAACTATGGGGTACTACCTCACACAGGTCAGAATGGTCATCATTAAAAAGTCTACAAATAGGAGTTCCCTTCGTGGCTTAGTGGTTAACAAATCCGACTAAGAACCATGAGGTTGCGGGTTCGATCCCTGGCCTTGCTCAGTGGGTTAAGGATCCGGCGTTGCCGTGAGCTGTGGTGTAGGTTGCAGACGCGGCTCGGATCCCGCATTGCTGTGGCTGTGGTGTAGGCCGGCGGCTACAGCTCCTGTTAGACCCCTAGCCTGGGAACCTCCGTATGCCGCGTGTGCGGCTCTACATAAAGGCAAAAAGGCAAAAAAAAAGTCTACAAATAATAAATGCTAGAGAGGGTGGAGGGAAAAGGGAACCATTGGAGTTCTCTGATGGCTCAGCAGGTTAAAGGTCCAATATTGCTGGAGTTCCCGTCATGGAACTCCAGTATGGCGGTTCCTCAGAAAACTAAATATAGAATCACCAGGAGTTCGCTTTTGGCGCAGGGGTTAAGGATCTGATATTGTCACTGCAGTGGCTCGGGTCACTGGAGTGGCATGGATTCCATCTCTGGCCTGGGAACTTCCACATGATGTGGGTATGCCAAAAGAAAAAAATAGAATTATTGGACTTCCTGTTGTGGCACAGCAGAAATGAATTCAGCTAGTAACCATGAGGTTATGGGTTTGATCCCTGGCCTCACTCAGTAGGCTAAGGATCTGGCATTGCCATGAACGATAGTGTAGACTACAGATGTGGCTTGGATCCTGTATTGCTGTGGTTGTGGTATAGGCCGGCAGCTGTAGCTCCAATCTGACCCCTAGCCTGGGAACCTCCATATGCCATGGATGAGGCCCTAAAAAGCAAAAACTAAAAATAAAAATAAAAAAATAGAATTATCATATCATCTAGCAATCCCACCCTGGGCATGTATTCAGACAAAACTATAATTCAAAAAGATACGCTCCCACCTCAGAGTTCCCATGTGGCTCAGCAGGTTAAGGATCTAGTGTTGTCCCTGCGGCAGTTTGAGCTGTTGTTGTGGTGCCTGTTTGATCCCTGGCCCAGGAACTTACATATGCCTCGGTGTGGCCAATAAATAAAAAATAAAAACAAAATATGACACAAATGAACCTATCTACAAAACAGATTCACAGACATAAAGAACAAACTTGTAGTTGCCAAGGAGTGGTGGGGGGGAGTTTAGAGGAAGGATGGAGTGGGAGGCTGGGGTTAGCAGATGTAAACTACTATATATAGGCTGGATAACCAAGGTCCTAATATATAACATAGGGAACTATATTCAATATCCTATGATAGGAGTTCCCATTGTGGCTCAGCAGTAACCAACCCAACTACCATCCACTGAGGATGCGGGTTCAATCCCTGGCCCTGCTTAGTGGGTTAAGGATCCAACTGAAGCTCTGATTCAAACCCTAGCCTGGGAACTTCCATATGCCTCAGGTGCGGTCCTATAAAAACGAACAAAAAAAAAGATAAACCATAATAGAAAAGAATATATATACTTTGCAGAGTTCCTGTTGTGGCTCAGCAGAAACAAACCCGACTAGTATCCATGAGGACACAGGTTCAATCCCTGGCCTCGCTCAGTGGGTTAAAGGCTCTGGTGTTGCCCTGAGCTGTGGTGTAGGTCAGTCACAGATGCAGATCGGACCCCACATAGCTGTGGCTGTGGTGTAGGCCAATTTGACCCCTAGCCTGTAGGGTTACATATGCTGTAGATGCAGCCCTAAAAAGGAAAAAAAAAAAAAGAATATATATATATTTTGGCCAAGCCTGTGGCATGTAGAAGTTCCCAGGCCAGGTACTGAACCTGTATCACAGCAGTGAGCCCAAGTCACAGCAGTGACAACACCAGGTCCTTAACCCATTGAGCCACCAGGGAACTCCTGGAAAAGAATATTTTTAAAATAATGTATACATATATATAACTGAATGACTTTGCTGTACAACAGATATTAATGCAACATTGTAAATCAACTATATTTCAGTTTAACAAAATAAAAGGATTATATGCAAAGGTATGGGCAGAGTGATAGTAAACCACAGGAAATAGTGCCTTACTCCAGATCTAGTAGCAGTGGCTTAGTTACCACCCTTAGGGGCCCCAAGGTGCGGGGGAACATGGTTCCTAGAATCTGGAGAGAGAGGGCCCCCTGGCAGGCGCTGCAACCAACAGCAATCTCACAGCAGGGAGGAGCAGGTAAACGCCCATCCATCTGCTATTAGTGCCTCTCTCCACAGCCAAGCCCTACAAAAGCCCTGGGGGCAAGGCTTTCAGCCTCCTGGCCACAAACCAGAGTGGAAAGGGTAGAGAAAGGATGTGGAATAGTCACAGAAGATACCCAACCCACTCTGCTAATTTCAGTTCCCTCATCTATAAAACAGGCTATTAGTTCAGACTTCCTTCTAGATTGTCGTGATGATAAAAGGCGAGGATGTGTATGAGGCCTCGGATGCCCTTCCAGCACATGCTGAGTGCGCAATGAATAGATCCAATTGTCTGCCTGCTGTTTTTTTTTTTTTTTTTAAGCCCACACCCAGGGCATATGGAAGTTCCCAGGCTAGGGGTCTAATTGGAGCTGCTGCTGCCAGCCTATACCGCAGCCACAGCAACACAGGATCCGAGCTGCATCTGTGACCTACACAGAAACTTGCGGCCATGCCAGATCCTCAATCTACTGAGTGAAGTCAGAGGTCAAACCCACATCCTTGCGGACACTGTGTCGGGTTCTCAACCTGCTGCCCTTTGATTTTAATGATTAATTGACATCTCAAGCTTAGCCTGTCTAAAATGGAAGCCTTAAACGTTTTCCCGTGCAAAACTCTTTCTTCCCTAGTCTTAGTGAGTGGCACCACCATCTACCCCGCTGCTCAAGCCCAACTCCTCAGCACCATCCTTTAGGGAATGAAAACCTCGCCCTCGCTCTCCCCACACCCCTCCATCATTCCATCCTGTCTGCTCTTCTCCAAAACACATCTCAAATCTGTCTCCCTCTCTCTATCTCCACTGCTGCTAAGCTAGGTCATCACCTCCCATCTAGATTACTCCTAAACCCCCTCACTGGTCTCCCTGTGCCTTACTATCTAGTCTCCCCCACCCAGCCAGAAGGCTCTAAAGCATCAGTTGGGTGTCACTCCCCTGGGTGAGCCCACTGCCCTCTGAGGCCCTGCTTCAGTCTCCAGTTTCACCAGGGACCACGCCCCTCCGCTCCAGGCTCAGGGCCTCACTGCAGCTCTCCTTCTCTTTCACACCAGGCTTTTTCCTCCCTTGGAGCCTTGGTGTATATCATTTCCGATCCCACAGAAAATTCCTTGCTCCAAATTGTCCCCACTGGTTCTTTTTCCTCCTTCAAGTGTCAGCTTAAATATGATCATTTCAAAGAGTGCTTCTCCAACCACCTCACCTGAAATACATTCCCTTCCCCCCCCCCCTTTTTTTTTTTTTTTTTTTTTTTGTCTTTTTAGGGCCACACCTGCAGCAGGCATATGGAAGTTCCCAGGCTAAGCGTGGAATTGGAACTGTAGCTGCCAGCCACAGCCACAGCCACAGCCACAGCAATGCCAGACCTGAGCTGCATCTGTGACCTACATCATAGCTTGTGGCAATGCTGGATCCTTAGCCCATGGAGCGAGCCCAGGGATTGAACCTGTATCCTCATGGATACTAGCCGGGTTCGTTACTGCTGCACCACCATGGGAACTCCTGATTCCCCCTCTCTGGCCCCCACTAGCTTCTGTTTCAATACCCTGATCACTTCTTTCATAGCACTTACAAAGTATGTAGTTAAATATTCATGTGCTTGACACTTGTCTGTCTCCCACCATACCATAAATTCCCTAGAAGGGCACAGGCTCTGCCTCTTCCAATCACCACGGTATCCTCAGGACTTGACACAGGGTAGGTGCTCAATAAATATTGGCCATGGTCAGTGTTCCCGTCCTGGTACAGCAGAAATGAAACTGATTAGGAACCATGAGGTTGTGGGTTTGATCCCTGGCCTTGCTCAGTGGGTTAAGGACCCGGTGTTGCTGTGAGCTGTGGTGTAAGTCGCAGACACAGCTCAGATCTGGCATTGCTTTGGCTGTGGTGTAGGCCAGCAGCTGCAGCTCCAATTAGACCTCTAGCCTGGGAACCTCCATATGCCATGGGTGCGGCCCTAAAAAGCAAAATAAATAAATAAATAAAGATGAAATAAATATTGGCCATGGTCAATGAGCAAATAGCAGCCAATGTGATAATGACCATGATGCTATCAGAACCCTCCCAGAGGATCCCACCACAAAGTGCTCCCCATCCCCCTTCTTCAGGATCCAGTCCCTACCCTCGATCCCCTGCTTCTTAGATTCACCCAGGGCTAATTTCAATAAAGTGCAAAGAGGAGTTCCTGTTGTGGCTCAGCGGGTTAAGAACCGAACCAGCATCCCAACCAGTATCCATGAGGATGCTGGTTCAATCCCTGGCCTTGCTCAGTGGATTAAAGGATCTGGTGTTGCCACAACCTATGGTGTAGGTTGCAGATGTGGCTTGGATCCGGAATTGATGTGGCTGTGGCATAGGCCCCAGCTGTGGCTCCAATTGGACCCCTTGCCTGGGAGCTTCCATATGCCACAGGTATGGCCCTTAAGAAAAAAAAGTCAAGTTTTTTTTTTTTTAAATAAAGTGCAAAGAAAAAGTAACCATGTCACTGGTATGAGGAGAAAAAAAATCTCTATTTGGGCTGATGACTAGACAGTGTGAATGGATTGAAAATTTATCAAGAAAAATGGATGAGAGAGGGAGAATGCCAGAAGGTTGAGCAGGTCTGGGGGAGGGACTCTGTTTGGGGACATGGGCAGCCTACTGGGTGTGCCCCTTTTCTTTTCTCTGGCTCGCTTTGATAACACCAGCAGCCTTGTTATCCTCTCCCCGCCTCTCTCCACAGCTTGGGCAGCCTCAGTTCCGCATATTGGAGTCATGTCAGTGCAGGAGGGCATGCAACTCCAGGGGCACTGGTCATGGATCTCTAAGTCCCAAAAGGATTTAGCCAAGTACATCCTGTTTGGGGCTCCAGGAGGTAAGAAGGGGCAACAGATGTTATTGAAGCAAAGGGGGAGGAGTTCGCTTTGTGGCTCAGTGGAAATGAACCCGACTAGTATCCACGAGGATGCGGGTTGATTCCTGGCCTTGCTCAGTAGGTTAAGGATCAGGCATTGCCGTGAGCTGTGGTGTAGGTGGCAGATGAGGCTTGGATCTGGCGTTGCTATGGCTGTAACGGAGACTGGCAGCTGTAGCTCCGATTCGACCCCTAGCCTGGGAACTTCCATATGTCACTGGTACACCCCTAAAAAGCAAAAAAAAAAAAAAAAAAAAGAGAGAGAGAGAGAGAGAGAAGGGGGAAATGAGAGTGGAAATCAGGAGTGGGGCAGGGGGTACACATGATCCATATCTGCTGCTGGCTAGGAGGTATTTGGGGAGGATTTGTAGCCACTGGAGTCGCCCCTGTGTTTATTCATGGATCCTCATCTGGGCCTCTTCTCCCAGCCCCAAAATGGCAGGACAGAGGGGAGCTTGCAGCACAGGAGCTACTGGGTACTCCCGTGGTTGCTGGACTCTGGCCCCTGGTGCAGAGGTCCTCCAGTGACAGGGGAGATGCTGGTGACACTTTAACCAGTAGGCAGTACTGATCCCCAGCCCAGCTGGGCCTCATGCCCTCGTGCCTCAGATAGGCCGGAACAGACCCTCAGAGACAGAAAGGCGTGCAGTGGCATGGAGGGTGCAGCTGGCAGGGGGGTGCTCCGCTTCCTCTGGGCTGAGCTGTGTCAAGCTACAGGGACTGTGGGACCTGAAGTAGCTTGGAGGAGCTGAGGAAACTCAGAGGAGGGGGTGGGGAGGCCAGCTAATTGCCAGAGTTTGGAAGGAAGAAAACAGGGACCTTAGGAGGGAGAACTGAGTGATTCTGGGCCTGGAAAGTAAGGGTCACTGTGAACTAGATATTGAAGGAGGCTAAGGCTGAGGGAAGTCACCAGCTAAAGGGCAGGAAGTCAGGGTTGTGAGAAATCAGACAGCTGGGTGGTCAATAACTTGAGCCTAGAGTTAGACCTTGATGTAAATCCTGTCTCTTACTTAGAAGCTCTATGATCTTGGGCAATTTATTTAACCTTTCTCAGCCTCTGTTTCCTTACCTGTTAAAATGAAGATAATTATAAAGCATTTAACAGTACCTGCTTCCCAGCTTCCTTGTGACTAAATAAGATACATACGCATAATGCCCAGCTCATAAAAAGACAACCGAAACTGGAGAGCCGAGGGTGTGCTGAGATGAAAAGATGGGGAGGAGAGGCAGGTGCTCATGCAGCCTTCTTTTACTGCAGGGCCAGCAGGGTACCTGCGGCGAGCCAGCGTAGCCCAGCTGACCCAGGAGCTGGGCACCGCTTTCTTCCAGCGGCAGCAGCTGCCGGCCGCTATGGCAGACACCTTCCTGGAACACCTCTGCCTGCTGGACATCGATTCTGAGCCTGTGGCCGCTCGTAATACCAGCATCATTGCCACCATCGGTAAGCACCCCCTACTCCTGCAGGAGCATTTCGCAAGATGCTTCCTCATCTTTTGTCTCCTTTGCGACTTCTGTTTGACCGAGTCATTCATTCAACAAATATTTGTTGAGCTCTTGGTAGACAAGCCTCTGGGCCCCTGGGAGTGGTTCTGTGAAATGAAGAGCCCTTACCTTTGGGGAGCCGACAAACTAGCTGCAGGGGGCCAAGATTTAAGAAATATAATAAATTATTTTAAAATAAGAAATGTACTTATTACATTAGAAAGTGATAAGTACTATGGACGAGAAAAAGAAAAATCAAACACGGTGAGGGGTGTCAGGAAATACGGGCAGGAGGGAGGTGGCAGTGCTAATAGGGAATCGGGGTAGCTATTGCTGAGAAAATAAGACCAGGGCAAGGACTTGAAGAAGACGAGAAAATGAGCCATACAGATGTCTGGATAGAGTTCTAGGCAAGGGGATCGGTCAGCACCAAAGCCCTAAGTCAAGGAGGCTGGAAAGCATCAAGGGGAAGAGTAGCAGAAATGAAGATGTTGGGAGGAAGGGAAGATCATATAGGACTTGGTAGGTCATTTTTAGAATTTGAGTTGAATTTTCCTCCAAGTATAATGGGAAACCACCACAGAGTTTTGACTGGGGGGAATGACATGCTCTTACTTAGATTTTAACAAACCCACCCCGCTGCTGTATTGAAAATATATTGGGGGTGGGGGTGGGGCTGAGGGCAGAAGTCACTCCTGCAGTATTTCTGGTTTAGACCAGGTGGTGGCAGTGGAGCTGGTGAGAGGTGATCAGATTCTGTTTGTTTTTTTTTTTCCAATTTTATTGGAGAATAGTTGACCTACAAAATTGTGTTAATTTCAGGTGTACACCAAAGAAAATCAGTTAAACATATATCTATTCCTTTTCAGATTCTTTCCCCATGTAGATTATTACACAATATTGAGTAAATTCCCTGTGCTATACTGTGGTCTTTGTGACCCTTTTTTTTTGTCTTTTTAGGGCCGCACCTGTGGCATATGGAGGTTCCCAGGCTAAGCGTCTAATTGGAGCTACAGCTGCCGGCCTATGCCAGAGCCACAGCAACACCAGATCCGAGCCGCGTCTGCATGGCAACACTGGATTGTTAACCCACTGAGCGAGGCCAGGGATCGAATCCACAACCTCATGGTTCCTAGTCAGATCCGTTTCCACTGCCCCACGATGGGAATTCCTATTTTATATATAGTAGTGTGTATATGCCAGTCCCAACCCCCTAATTTATCTCTCCCCTCTTCCCAAGAAGTGACCAGATTCTTTTTGTTTTTGTTTTTTGGTCTTTTGTTGTTTTAGGGCCGCACCCCGCGGCATGTGGAGGTTCCCAGGCTAGGGGTCTAATCAGAGCTACAGCTGCCGACCTACACCACAGCCACAGCAACCCAGGATCCGAGCCGCACCTGCAACCTACACCACAGCTCACGGCAAGACCGGATCCTTAACCTGCTGAGCGAGGCCAGGGATCGAACCCGCAACCTCATGGTTCCTAGTCAGATTCGTTTCTGCCGAGCCACGACGGGAACTCCAAGAAGTGACCAGATTCTGAATGTATTTTGAAGGCAGAGCTGACAGGAAATGATGGATTGGATATGGGGTGGGGATGAGGTTGAAAAAGGAGTCAAAGATTACTCCCAGGTTTTTGGCGTGAGGAACTAGAAGAATGCATTAACTGAGCAGGAAAGACTATGGTGGAAAGGTTTGGGGGAGGAGATCAGTTCAGTTTTGGGGCATGTTGAGTTCGAGACTTGCATGAGACATGCAAGTATGGTATAGAGTACGCAATCAGATATAGAGCTCTGGGTTTGGGAAAGGGGTCTGAATTGGAGATATAACTTTGGAAGTTGTTGTCCTATCGATGGTATTTAAAATCATGAGACTAGTTGAGACCATCGAGGGAGTGAAAGTAAAATGACAGAGAAGAGAATGGGACATCTAATGATAATGGGAGTAAGGAGCAAGAGAGATTCAGAAGGAGCAGCCAGTGAGGTGGGAGTAAACCAAGAGAGGGCAGTGTCCCGGAGGCCAAGCAAAGAAAGTCATTAAGAACATGTGTCACGGAGTTCCCGCTGTGACTCAGTGGTTAACAAATCTGACTAGCATCCATGAGGACAAAGGTTTGATCCCTGGCCTCGCTCAGTGGGTTAAGGATCCAGTGTTGCAGGTTGCAGACGCAGCTTGGATCCTGCGATGCTGTGGCCGTGGCATAGGCCGGCAGCTACAGCTCTGATTTGACCCTAGCCTGGGAACCTCCATATGCTGTGAGTAAGGCCCTAAAAAAAAAAAAAAAAGGGAACATGTGTCAGGAGTCCCCTTACAGCGCAGGGAGTTGAGGATACTGCACTGTCACTGCTTTGACTCTGGTTGTTGCTATGGCATGGGTTGAATCCCTGGCCCAGGGACTTCCATATGCATGCCACAGGCATGCCCCCACCGCCCCCCAAAAGTGTGTCAAATGCTGCTGGTGGGCCAGCCAAGATGAGAACTGAGAACTGACCATTAGATTTAACAACATAAGTTCCCATTCTGGTGTTGCCCCAGCTGCAGGGTAGTTCACAGCTGTGGCTTAGACTCAGTCCCTGGCCCAGGAATTTCCATATGCCACGGGTATGGCCCAAAAGAAAAAAAAAAGATTTAAAAACAACATAGAGGAGTTTCCATCGTGGCTCGGTGGTAATGAACCCAACTAGTATCCATGAGGATGCGGGTTCGATCTCTGGCCTCGCTCAATGGGTTAAAGGATCTGTCATTGCCATGAACTGTGGGGTTGGTCACAGATGCAGCTTGGATCTGCTGTTGTTGTGGCTGTGGCATAGGCCAGCAGCAACAACTCTAATTTGACCCCTAGCCTGAGAACTTCCATATGCCACAGGTTCAGCCCAAAAAGACAAACAGCAACAACAAACAAACAACAACAACAACAAAAAAAGCACCAACACAGAGGTTCCTGGTGACCTTGACAAGAACAGATACAGTAGAGAGAGAGAGAGAGGAGCAAGGGAGAACAGGGGGAAGGGAACTGGAGGCATAAGTACAAATAACACTCGCAGTGAGTTTTCCTGCAAAGGAGTGCAAAGTAAAGCTGGAAGGGGAACTGGGATTAGGAGAATTTATTATTATTATTTTTTAGCCATGCCTGCGGCATGCAGAAGTTCCTGGGCCAGGGAGTCAACCAGCACCACAGCAGTGACAATGCAGGACCCTTAACCCGCTGAGCCACCAGGGAATATTTATTTATTTATTTATTTATTATTATTATTTTTGTCTTTTGTCTTTTTAGCGCCTCACTCATCGCATATGGAGGTTCCCAGACTAGGGGTCCAGTGGGAGCTGTAGCCACTAGCCTACGCCACAGCCACAGCAACGCAGGATCCGAGCCATGTCTGTGACCTACACCACAGCTCACAGCAACGCTGGATCCTTCGCCCACTGAGCAAATCCAGGGATTGAACCTGCAACCTCGTGGTTACTAGTTGGGTTTGTTAACCACTGAGCCACGATGGGAATTCCTGGGAACATCTATTTTGATGAAAGAAATAACAGTAGGTTTACATGCTGATGGCAATGATTCAATAAAAAAGGAAAATATTGGCGACATAAAGTACAGGGGAATGGCTGATTCTACGTTTCTGAGTGAGTGAGGAGATCCAGTGCACAAGAGAAAGAACTGGCTTTAGGTAGGGACTGGAGAGGTTGGTCAACCGGCTCTCAGTTACGCAGCGGTCTTATCGGCAGAGCAGAGATGGATAGAACCCAGCTCTCCTTGGAGTTCCTGTTGTGGCTCAGTGGTTAACGAGTCCGACTAGGAAACATGAGGTTGTGTCTGGCATCGCTCAGTGGGTTAACCATCCGGCGTTGCCGTGAGCTGTGGTGTAGGTCGCAGACGCGGCTCGGATCCCGCGTTGCTGTGGCTGTGGCGAAGGCCGGCAGCTACAGCTCCTGTTAGACCCCTAGCCTGGGAACCTCCGTATGCCGCGGGTGCGGCCATAAAAACGCACACAAAAAAGTAATAAAACTCAGCTCTCCAACATGAGAACTGGAGTCCAATACGAGGCCTCTCAGCTGTAAAGCCTAGCACACCCAAACGCCCTCACCTGGCACCCACCCCCTGCCATACTCTTCGCATACGCTGGGGTTAGTCCCCCACCCACCCACTGCAACACTTAACACCACTGCCAACACAATTACCTCAGCACAATTACCACAACACAATTACCTCAGGGAACAAAGGTCAGGTAACTGGACTTTTGCGGTCTGGGGCAGCTGTGGAGGTGGAAATGATGGCAAGAAAGTTGTCTGGAGCAGTTGCCCTCTGGTTCCAGGGCCGGCATCTCGCTCCGTGGAGCGCCTCAAGGAGATGATCAAGGCGGGGATGAACATCGCGCGACTCAACTTCTCGCACGGCTCGCACGAGGTTCAGGGGCGGGGCCGCGGGGAGGTGGGCGGGGCCAGCGGCTGCCCGGCGATCCCACCCACCTTCCCCTGAAATCCTGCTCTGTCCCGGCCGCTAGTACCACGCTGAGTCCATCGCCAACGTCCGAGAGGCGGTGGAGAGCTTTGCAGGTTCCCCGCTCATCTACCGACCCGTGGCCATCGCTCTGGACACCAAGGGACCGGAGATACGCACTGGAATCCTGCAGGGGGTGAGAGGAGACCTGGGACCCGCCTGTTCAGGATACTGAGAGGAAGAAGTGCGACGCGGAGGCAGTTGCCCGTGGGGAGGAGCATGCGGAGGGGCCAGGCCCGCCCGCGAGGGGCCGAACTCAGTCCTTCTGTGGCCCCGCCCCTAGGGCCCGACGTCGGAAGTGGAGCTAGTGAAGGGATCCCGCGTGCTGGTGACCGTGGACCCGGCGTTCCAGAAGCGGGGGGACGCGACCACCGTGTGGGTGGACTACTCCAATATCATCCGGGTGGTGCCGGTGGGGGGCCGCATCTACATTGACGATGGGCTCATCTCCCTAGTGGTCACGAAAATCGGTGCGGACCCGCCTCCCGCCCTGGCCAACAGGCGCACCCTTTTCCTTTTGGCCCCCACATTGGCCCTTCAGACCCACCACCTCTTCCCTTGGCCACTCATTCCACCAGCCCCTGGCATCCGGATTCCTGGACTCCCCCTGGGGTGGGGCGGGACTGGTGGGTTAGTCCTTTCTGTGTCTATTCGGTGCAGACCTGTGTCTATTCGGTGCAGAACCCAGGCTGAGGGCGAAGAAACCAATATGACATCGTTCCCCTCTCTTGGGGGTCCAAACCCTGTATTCGCTCTGGCTGCAGTGGCCATGGCCCCCAGCCTCACCCTTGACTTAGGCTGGCTCTTTCCATACCCACAGGTCCAGAGGGCCTGGAGACCCAAGTGGAGAGCGGCGGTGTCCTGGGCAGCAGGAAGGGCGTGAACTTGCCGGGCACCCAGGTGGACCTGCCTGGGCTGTCCGAGCAAGATGTCCGGGACCTGCAATTTGGAGTGGAGCATGGTGTGGACATCATCTTTGCTTCCTTTGTGCGGAAAGCCAGCGACGTGGTGGCGGTCAGGACTGCTCTGGGGCCAGAAGGACAGGGCATCAAGATCATTAGCAAAATAGAGAACCATGAAGGCGTGAAGAAGTGAGGCTTGACCTTTCTCCCCATCAGGCCCTAACCATCCCATCGCCCCTCCTCTTCTCCTGCCTGCCTCTCCCTGGCATCTTCTAGCTCTTCCCCAGCCCTGACTCCCCCAACTGCCCAGGTTTGATGAAATCCTCGAGGTGAGCGATGGCATTATGGTGGCACGAGGTGACCTGGGCATTGAGATCCCAGCTGAGAAGGTTTTCCTGGCTCAGAAGATGATGATCGGCCGTTGCAACTTGGCGGGCAAGCCAGTCGTCTGTGCTACACAGGTCTGGAGTAAGCCCTGGGGGCAGCCCTGTGGGCCAGGGGACACCTTTTGCTGTCCTGTGTTTGACCCTCAAACAACAAAGCTAGGAAAAGATACTGTGACTTCTCATTTTCAGATGAGGAAACAGAACAGCCCGGACCACAGTTTGTGACTGTGATTCTGGCTTTCAAGGCCCTCAGAGAGTGTGAATGTCAAGAAGTTCAGGGGAGAGTTCCCTTCGTGGCTCAGTGGTTAACGAATCCGACTAAGAAACATGAGGTTGCGGGTTCGATCCCTGGCCTTGCTCAGTGGGTTAAGGATCCAGCGTTGCCGTGAGCTGTGGTGAAGGTTGCAGACGCAGCTCGGATCCCGCATTGCTGTGGCTGTGGCGAAGGCCGGAGGCTACAGCTCCTGTTAGACCCCTAGCCTGGGAATCTCCATATGCCGCGGGTGCGGCTCTACATAAAGGCAAAAAGACAAAAAAAAAAAAGAAGAAGAAGTTCAGGGGAGTTCCCGCTGTGGCAAAGTGGGTCAATGATCTGGCTTGTCCCCATGGCAGTTCCAGTTTGATTCTTGGCCTAGTGCAGTGGGTTAAAGATTTAGCGTTACTGCATCTGTGGTATAGGTCTCCGCTGCAGCTTGGATTCAGTCCCTGCCCTGGGAACTTCCATATGCTGTGGGTGAGGCCATTAAAAAAAAAATGTAGTTTAGAGTAGGGCCACCAATTAGACTGACTCCTACAGCTCTGACATCCAGATGTCCCTCAGATGCTGGAGAGCATGATCACCAAGCCCCGGCCAACTCGGGCAGAGACGAGTGATGTGGCCAACGCCGTGCTGGATGGGGCGGACTGCATCATGCTGTCAGGGGAGACTGCCAAGGGCCACTTTCCCGTGGAGGCTGTAAAGATGCAGCATGCGGTAGGAGCTCAGAATGCAAGGCAAAGCCCTTCCAGGTCCCAATACCTCCGCCCAGCCTGACCTTCTGTTGCCCGCAGATTGCCCGGGAGGCAGAGGCCGCAGTGTACCACCGGCAACTCTTTGAGGAGCTGCGTCGGGCGGCACCACTGAGCCGGGATCCCACTGAGGTCACCGCTATCGGCGCTGTGGAGGCTTCCTTCAAGTGCTGTGCTGCTGCCATCATTGTGTTGACCAAAACTGGCCGGTGAGGGAGACACTGGGAACACCAAGACAAGGCTTTGGGTCGGGGCAGGCTGGGATGGGCCTCAGGTCTGGATTTTGTCTCGTCAGAGATCATTCTGGGGCAAGAGGAGAAGTAGCTATGGGAGCTGGAGGCCAGGAGAGGCAGATGCTGGAAGGGGGCTGGAAGGGGAAGGTGGCATCGCGAGTGTGTTGGCTTCTAGGCCATTTGGGCTCCTAGGGCTCAGGGGCAGTTCCTCTGCATTTAGCCCACAAAGCCTTACAGAGCTGAGGTGTTGCAGAAGGTCCCAGAAGGTATGAGTTCAAGTGTTTGCTCTGAAACTTAGCTGTAACACCTTGGGTAAGTCACTCAGGCTCTATAAACCTCCTCCATTTGCTCATAGGATTGTAAGGATTAACAAGAGATACTTGCAGGTTAAGTGCTATATAAAGGTTCGTTCCCAGAAGGGTTTTGTTTTTCAAATATATTTCTCATTATCTCATTATATATATATATATTTTTTTGTCTTTTTTGCCTTATCTAGGACCGCACCCATGGCATATGGAGGTTCCCAGGCTAGGGGTCTAACAGGAGCTGTAGCTGCCAGCCTTCGCCACAGCCACAGCAACGCGGGAACCAAGCCACGTCTGCAATCTACACCACAGCTCACGGCAACGCCGGATCCTTAACCCACTGAGCAAGGCCAGGGATTGAACCTGCAACCTCATGGTTCCTAGTCAGATTCGTTAACCACTGAGCCACAACGGGAACTCCTCTCATTATATATTTTAATCATCTCATAACTTCCTTGCATGTTAAGAAAGGCAGTTATTTATACCCATTTTACAGGTGCGAAAATCAAGCCCCAGAGGTCACACAGCTTATTGGCAGCATCTGGAACCAGAACCCAACCCTCATTTATTGTTCTGGGTTGACCTTCTCTCTTCCTTCAGCTCAGCCCAGCTGCTGTCTCGGTACCGACCTCGGGCAGCAGTCATTGCTGTCACCCGCTCTGCCCAGGCTGCCCGCCAGGCCCACCTATGCCGAGGAGTTTTCCCTGTGCTCTACCGTGAACCTCCAGAGGACATCTGGGCAGACGATGTGGATCGCCGGGTCCAGTTTGGCATCGAAAGTGGTGAGCCCATAGGCTTCCTCTCCCCCCATCCCTGGCTTTGTACCGTGAGTCCCCCAACCCCACTTTCATCACCCATTCAAAGGGCCTTGCCTCTCTCCTCTGGCCCCAGATTTTCTGAGATTCGTTAAGACTGAGATATTTGGGTCTTCAGGGATGGGGGGAGCAGGCTGAAGGGGAAGGGCAGAGAGAGAGAGGTCAGGGCCAGCCCTAAGACGTTGGCACAGCTGCTGCTTGTCCCTGGTGGCTAGAGCCAGGCATGACACAAGGAGCCAGAGGTGAGAGAAGGCGACCCAGTCCCCTGAAGCTGGAACTAAAATCTAGTTGACAGTTGGCTCTGCTCATACGCCACCCTTACTATCGGCATAGCAACACAGAAAGACAGACTTGATACCTAGTGTCATGCCCCATGGGCACACCTGCAGCTTTGAAGTCCTACAGTGCTCACCTTCCCTGTGGTGCCACCTGTACAGTTTACCTCAGGCCCATCATTCCCCTGAAGAGTGGCTTTGAGGAGGTGAAGGGTGATAGCTGGTTCTCATTACAGGCCTGGCCTGGGTCCCTCAGTGGCTGGTTAGCATCTTCTCCCCATCCTCCCCCTAGGAAAACTCCGTGGCTTCCTCCACTTGGGTGACCTGGTAATTGTGGTGACCGGTTGGCGCCCCGGCTCCGGCTATACCAACATCATGCGGGTGCTGAGCATAACCTGAGGAGCCCCTCCTCCTCTGAGCAAGCCAGCCCTGGACCGGCCCCCCTCTCTGCTCCTTCCTACAGCCCCATGTCTGAGTCTTCTCTCCTCCCAGCCCTCGCTACCCCAGGCCACGTCGGCCATTTAGCCCCTTCTGGGTGCCCCCTCCCCCTTTCCATTTCACACAGGCCTTGAAAGTCTGTATCCAATTAAGAGCTGGCCATCCGACAGCACCAATCATACATTCTCTGCATCCAATGATCTCAACTGGTCCCTAAGATGCTCTGAGCCTTTAATCCCAGCTTAACTGGTTAATTCTATCCCTACAGGCTTCCCACACCTGGGGGTTGGGGATAAGGGAACAGAGCAACCATGTTCACCATCTCCACAAAAATCTCTCTTTTAAAAATATTGCATACCCATGCATTTGATGTTCTCATATGTGGTCCTCATGATAATCTGGGCATCGCTCAGAGAGAGTGCCACCTCTTCCTTCGTTGTGACTCTCAGTGTCAGTACCGCATTTTGGGGCAAGCTCGGGCAGATGGAAGCCGGGGAGCACTGAGAGCCAGGTGGGCTCATCCTGTCACTGTCTTTACCACCTTTAGGCTTGCAGGCCACTCCCCAGCTGCCCTCATACCCACCTCATGCCTTGCTGGGCCTCCTCCTACACCCAAAATGCCCATTTTATACCTATTCATGACCAGGAGCCAAAACGAATGTCTCTATTTTCTTTTTAAACCCAGCTTTTGGAAGCAATATAAAACTCCCACACACCCGGAACCCCAGAACTCCCCACCCAAGAGAAAAGGAGATCTGGGGTCTTAGTCCCACATTCTTTGATGCTGCAGAGTAGGCGTGGGGACAGAGGGGTGGGGTAAGGGATTTCTCTTATCCCTGAGAAGGCAGAGGCACTGGCTAGCCTGCCCTTCCCCAGACTTGGATACCTCGGGCCCTCCCCTTGCTTCTGCACCTTCAGCAAACTCAGTAGGAAGAAAAAAAACCCTAAAAATAAAAAACAGTCCTCCTCCTCCTCTCAGGTGGCCCTTCCTTGCCCCTACCTAGACAGGGAGAGGATTCAAATATTGCTGCTGATGAGAGCTGGGCAAGGACCACAAGAGCTGGCATGGAGGGGCCCTGCCCATTCCTGCCTCTCTACCAGGAGGGGAGGGATGGATCAAGAACTGGGTGAATAAAATGAATTGATAGTAAATAAAATTAACAAATAAAATAAATACTAATGAATAATTACTAAAGAAATTGAATAAATAAGAATAATTAAATAAGGGAGGAAGGAAAGCAAAAAATGCCATCTAAGGATTCAGCCACTTGCCACCCACCTGGGGGGATCTAGGCTGGGACACTAAATAAGGGGATGTCAACAATCCCTTAGCTCCAAGGGGAACACCACTGGGACAGGGGCACAGGGAGGAGGTGGCTCCCAATTTACAAAAAGGCAGTTCTACCACAGAGACAGAGAATGCAGGGAACTTGGCAGGAGATACGTGTTCCCTTTCAGGGGGTGTAGACAGGAAGGGTCCACACACGGCAGTAAAGCTGGATGCCCACATGGGGACCCAAGACATTTGTTGACAGCAATGGGGGCACAAGGAATTGGCAGTGCCCAGCTATGCTAGCAGGACAGGAAGATAACCATGCCAGGCAGAACCTGCAAGGTCACGGGCAGGAAAAGAGAGACATCTAGTTACTTGGCAGTGATGGCGATGGCAAGTACTTGTGCTTAGTTAAGATGAGATCATGGGCCCAGGCCTGCACCTGGCAAGACCACGGCCAGGGGAATAAACCTCATCAGAGGGCTTGGAGTCATTTCTACTTGGCAGTGGGGACACACAGCGCCTGGCACTGTGCCTTGCACACGGAGGGCACTCAGTATCTCGGATGAATGGGTGAGTGCACTAAGAGGGAGTCAGGCTGCAGGGTGCCTGAGCTGAGGGCAGAAACCACCTTCTTTGTACTAAGGGGAGATACTCCCATAGAGCAGTGTTTCAGCTCCTCTCGGTGTCCCCAAGAAGCGTCTGCCCTTGGGCGCGTTCCACTGTACCTGAGAGCTTACCCAAAGGTTTCACATGTTGGCAGACAGCTGGGGGCCCCGGGGCGTGGCTGGCTCAGGCGCCGGTGGCCTGGGGGGCTGGGCTGTCCCTGGAGGCTTGGCCAGGAGCCCTGAAGGGGGCAGGCGTTCACTTCCTGAGCCCTTACGCCCAGGAGAGCCATCACCTGCTGCCCGCTGAGGCAGTGAGGGTTGGGAGGCTGAGAGTGGGCGGCCCCGAGGTCCTAGGCGCCGCCCACCTCCACCTGGGGGCGGGCCCAGCAGAGACACCTGGGAGCGCCCAGCCCGGGATAGGCTGGCATGGAGTGTTCGGGCAGGGGGAGCCGGCAGGCGGGACGTCGACGCCCAAGGCCCCCGGGCCAGCAGAGGACCGGCTCTGACGGGCACCAGTGGGGAGGCTGGGGAGCCTGCTCCTGCTGATCTTCGAGCAGAGCGAGCAAGGAGGGTGACTGGAGAGTCAGGGGAGAGGGGGAGAGGGCCCCGCTGGTGAGTCAGGGCAATGGCCACATTGGAGGTTACGGCGGCTGCTTGCAGGGGCGCATGTACTAGAGGCTCCCACAGCACTGGCTTTCCGCTGAGCCGAGCTCCTGTGCCTGGGGCCAGGCCCCGAACGCCCCGAGCCATATCCCTGTCGTGTTGCACCAAGTGCTGCTCCATGATGCCCCCACTGCTGCCCGGACTGGGCTCAGAGCGCTTCCGCTGCAGTATGGAATTCTTCTTGCCTAGAAATTATCCCAGAGGGAAGGAGTGAAAGATAGGAAAGGAATCCAAGGTAAAGGCTGGATATCAAAGGGTGTGAGCGAAACAAGATGGAGTCACTGGATGGCAGTGGGGTGAAGGTAGGGGTTAGAGGTCAAGAGTACGGAGATGGAGTTGGAGAATGGAGATTGGGAGACGGGGGCTGGATGCAGACGGTCAGGGGATGGGAGAATGTATCAGAGATGGCGTGAGTCAAGGACTGGGACTCAGGGAAAGAGGATTCAAGGCACAGGAACTTGGGGTGATATCTCAGGAGTAGGAGGTGCTGAGTGATAAGGACAGTGGTGAAAACCCCATGGGGGGCATCTGCTGGGACTAGGGTGGGCTAGGGTATGATGCCGAGGCACTGAGCCTGGGCCCTGGGATGCTGGGGACTCCTTTCCGTGGAGGTGGGGTGAGGACCCACACTGGACCCAGAGCAGACAGGGTGAAAATAGGCCTCACCGATGCGGCGCAGCCGATCCATGGCCACTGTCTCGAAGGCCCGACGCATCATGGGAAACTCTTCGAGCACAGCATTGAAATGGTCCACACTAAGCGAGTAGAGGCGGCAGTAGGTGTCAGCACGCACGCTGGCTGTGCGGCGGCCCCGGGTCAGCAGACAGATCTCTGTCAAAGTTGGGGGGAGGCCTTCAGAAACACTGTCCAAAGAACGGTCTCTCAGCTGACCCAGCTTCCTCAGGCTGCTCCCCAGATGGGAGAAACTCATGATTGCCTGCTCACCCAGGGGCCCCTAGTGTTCCAAGCACAGCTTCTCTGTAGGCCTGTACAGGTCACAGGTCTTCTCACTCCGTCCAGAGTAAAGCTGCTGAACAGTTAGGTTTTGTGGCCCCCAGAATTCTGGTTACTCCACTCCACCTCCCTTTTTTTTTTGGCCATGCTTGTCAGCATGTGGAAGGTCCTGGGCCAGGGATCAAACCCACGCCACAGCAGTGACTCAAGCCACAGCAGTGACAGTGCCGGATCCTTAACTGCTAGGCCACCAGGGAACTCCTCAGCTCCACTTTAATTACCACCCCACCTCCACTGCTCTAGCCCAAACAGTAGGCTGGGGGCAGCGCCATCTGTGTTCCCCACCCATCCTTCCAACTCTTTTGAATGAACACCAAGGGCAACCCAGAAGAAAAGCAGTGCCAAAGGGCAAAAGGTAACACAATTTTGGGAGTTCTCTTCGTGGCTCAGCGGTAACGAACCCAACTAGTACTCATGAGGATGCGGGTTCAATCCCTGGCCTCACTCAGTGGATTAAGGATCCACTGAGCGTTGCCGTGAGCAGTGGTGTAGGTTGCAGATGAGGTCAGGTCCCATGCTGCTGTGGCTGTGCTGCAGGCTGGCAGCTACAGTTCAGGTTGGACCCCTAGCCTGGGAACCTACACATGCTGCAGGTATGGCCCGAAAAAAACAAACAAACAAAAAGAAGGTAACACAATTCGGATACTGGAAGGTGGTGGGTGATTTGGGGGTTGAGAGATCAGATAAGCCTCAAATCACTTTGGGCAGCAGCTGGGAGGCTGCACAGCCACAGGCTGGATCCTGGCTTCGTACCACCAGGGAGCCACAAAGCTCAAGCTCCTAGGACAGCGCTGCTTTATTCCTATCTCTCCCTCATCTCATGGCATCCTGGAATTTACTGCTTAAGGATTCTATAAGGCTCACTGGCCCAGTAACTTTCAGCCTGGCTGTGCACTGGAATCTCTCACTCCTTTTTTTTTCTAGAATCTCTTAAGAAGCTTTTAAAAAACAGGACTCCAGGTTCCAGACCCAAAGATTCTGACTAAACAGCACTGAGGAAGGGCTGGAAGTCTGGGGTCCTGCAGCACAGCCAGGCGAAGGCCCTAAACCAGGGGAGCAGTTGCCCTCTGTCCTTCGCCCCAGACCCCCCAACCCTCCCTGAGGCCTGCTGACCCCCAAAGTAGGATCCGTCAGTGAGGCGGGTGTCCCGGGCGCCACGTGCCAGCACACTGAGCAGCCCATGCTGGATGAAGTACATCTTTCTGCCCACGGAGCCCTCGCGCACCACGAGGTCCCCCGGCTGGAAGACCTCAAAGCGCAGCTTGGTGAGCACGGCCGTGACGAAGCTGGGGTCGGCGTGAGCGAACAGCGGCATATGGGCCACTAGGCCCCGGCAGGTGAAGTTTATGATCTCCTGGGCAGGGAAGGGGCTTGTCAGGCAGGCTGGACCACCTGCCCTGAGGAGCCCCCATCAAGCTCATCTGTCCCCAGAAGCCCCACCCCTGAGGTCATGATCTGCCACAGGATGGGGACGCTTCAGTGGGCCTGGGACCATCTCTAAGCTCCCACCTTCAGAGCCCTGTGAGCCCTCAAAGGATCACCTCTCCCCCCAAAAACACAGACCTCCCTGCAGCCCCTCCCCATGTATGCTTCACCCCTATAAAATCTTTTAGAAAGACCCTAGCCCTGAAAAGTCCCCCAAAGGCCTGACCTCCCATGGGGCTCTCCGTGGGCCTCACTCCCTGTGGGTACACCCGCTGACAAATAGCCCCCACCCCAGAGAGCATCCCCAAAGCCCACGTCCCTGGAGCGCCTCCCTCCGGGCCCCGCCCAGTCCCACCTCCCGAAGCGGTTCGCTCAGCTCGCCTAGGATGCTTTCCTCATCGAACATCTTGCCCTGGTAGCGGTGCTCATAGTACTCATGGATGCGCTGCCGGGTGTCCGCTGGCAGCTTGTGGAAGGACATGTACTGCTCCACCTGCTTGTACTGGAGAGCCAGCCGATGGCCGGTAGGCAAGGTGACACGGAGACAGGTGTGGAGCCAGAACAGTGTAGGCGGGAGCATGTGGAGAAAGGTCACAGACACGGGGTTGAAACATGGAGGCAGAAGGGCATGTGGATAATGGTGGATACAGGGAGGACACATAGCACAGTCACAGGAAAACCCAGACATGGGCAGAGGATGAGTTCAAACAAGGAAAAGGTACACACATGGGACAAGTGGACATGGGGCAAGGCAGGACACAGAGATCCAACAGGGGCATGCGTCAGAATGGGCTCCAAGTTGAGCTACCCAGCTGCCAGCACCCCTCCCCTTCCTTCTCCTGCCCCTGCTGACCTTCTCCTGGTACTGGCGCCGGGAAGAGTCCAGGGACTGGATGAGGGCGGTGGCGTGGCCGATGAACATGGCGTAGCATGTGGCACCCACGATCATGCTGAGCATGGTGAGCCAGACATCGGGCATGCCTACAGGTGCCTGCTGCCCGTAGCCAATGCACAGCATGTGGCTCATGGCCTTGAACAGGGCGTGGGAATACTGGCGGCCCCACGAGTGGTTCTGGGGGGGAGAGTGTATTGCAGAGCTGGGCATATGCCCCTCAGAGCCTCATTCTCCTACTTCTCCCCTCTTCTCTCTCTTTCAGTCCTTTTGCCTGGCCTCTTCTATTTCAGACCTGCCTCCCAGGAGACACTTAAGTTCTGTGCTGGGGGGCCCTGAGGCAGAAGGGGCCTCTTTTATAGTTTGGGGGCCGCAGTTTTGGCCTAGCTTTCCTTCCCTTCCTGCTTGCTCCAACACACAGACACTTCTTCAGGGACTCCTTCCTGTCCCCTCCCACCTCCCCACCACTCCTGTCTTCTCTCTTGGTCATCTCTCCATCATCTCCCACCTCCTGCCCCCTGTGTTCATCCCCCCTACTTAAGGGGAAGAGCCCTTCAAAGGCCGGGGAGAAGCCGAGCTGTGGGGAGTTCTCACCACCATGTGGTTGATGGAGACCCAGCAGTCGGGAGGGAAGTCCTGCAGCATGGGGACCAGGAACTGCAGACAGCCATCCCAATGACATAGCAGCAGCATCATGCCGATGAGGTTGAAGATGCGAACCACCGCACTGGCCAGGTCATAGGTCATGTGAAAGATCTGAGGAGTCCGAGGAGGGGCTGCTGTGGACAGGAACCCCTCTCTGCCAGTCCTTCTCCATTCCTGGCCTTGCAAATTCTCTGAACTTCTCTCTAGCCCCAGTTCCCATGAATTTTAAAACTGTGGCTGTTATTCATCTGTATAGAGCTTTACAGCACACAAACAAAGCAATACAGAGGAGGTTGTATTACTACTCTCATCTTAAGAGACAGGAAAATCGATGCCAATCATGCATCCTAAATGACACAGCAAGTGTCACAGCAGAAACTCAAAAAGGTCTACTGCCCAAGCTGCCCACGTGTAACGTGGGAAAGATAGAGGGCATTTCAGTATAACGTCCCCAGGGCATGTATAAGGATTAATGCCAAAAGCCCTTTTCCCCTCCAATAATAACAGATAATTTACTGAGAACTTACTATATGCCAGGCACTATTCTAGGGGCTTTACACGTATAAATTTCTTTAATCCTATAACTTCAACATATGTAAGTATAATAAACATTTTCATTTTATAGAAGAGGAAACCAACTCTCACAATAAACAGTAAAACTGGGATCTGACCACAGGGAATGAGATTGCAAAGCCTCCATCCTGAACCACTAAACTCTGCTATTCTGAAGCTGAATCTCCAGCCTCTCCCACACTGTGGAATTCCCAACTCCCCTCACACCTTCCTCCCAGTGTCCAAGTACCCCTCAAGTGTTTGTCCAGCAGCTGTGCTCCACCCTCCAGCACTACCATCCTCTCACCTGGGGGACTCATCCGCTGGACCCTCACTCTGTCCCTACTTTTCCTCCACCAACTCTGGAGAGAGCCCACCCACCCCTGGAAGCCCCACCCACCTGCCCCACCCACCCCATGAAGTTGCCAGGAGCTCCCCCCGCCACCACTGTCTGGAGGAGTCTGCAAGCCCCCCTGCCCACCTCCCCACCCCACCTCCTCCCACTGGTGTATGTAGCGGATGAGGCGGGAGAGGCGGAGCAGCCGCAGCAGGCTGAGGATCTTGGTGAAACGCACGATGCGCAGGGCCCGCGCTGTTTTGTAGACCTCGGCGTCCAGCCGTGGCTCCAGCTCCACCACCAGGAAGATGTAATCCACGGGAATAGAGGAGATGAGGTCGACCAGGAACCAGGTGCGCAGGTAGCGTGTACGGATGGCTCGAGGTGCCAGCAGGATCTCAGCACCCTCCTCAACCACAATGCCAGTGCGAAAGTTGAGCACCAGATCCATCAGGAAGAAAGTGTCAGAGAGGACGTTGAAGACGATCCAAGGTGGAGAGTTCTCCTCCTTGAAGAAGGTGATGCCCACAGGTAGCACAATGAGGTTCCCCACCATCAGCAGGAGCATGATCAGGTCCCAGTAAAACCTAAGGCAAGGGTGGGGTGGGGAGGAAGACCACCATGCTGTTTCACAATGGTAGTCGGCCAGGAGACTAAGGGCAGGAAGTCTGACTCGGCCAAAAGTGGGCACAACAGAATGACCATTTACAGCTAGTGGGAGTGTAAACTGGGACCACCATTTGGAATTATCTAGTAAGGTTAGACATTTGCATTTTCTGCAACCCTGCAATTCTATTTCTAGGTATATACACATTCAAGGGAAAATGTGCTCCAGGAGATCTATACAGGAATAACTGCATTAAATCTGTAAATAGTCCAAATGTCCATCAGTGGGAAAATGTAGATAAATAAGATAAACACCATAGATAAATACACTATGATATACTCATGCCCTGGAATACCATACAGCTGTGAAACCACCCAAATGCAGCCACCTTTGGCAGTTCGAATGAGGCTCTCAAAATTAATTTTGAGAAACAAAACATACTATGTGGTTTCATTCATACGAAGTTCAAAAATAGGCTACCCTAAACTGTATTACTTAGAAAGTCACAGAAAAGTGGTAAAACCATAAAGAAAAGTAAGGAAATGGGGACCACAAAAATTAGTAGTTCTTGCTGTGGTGCTGCAGCAGCTCTGGTTGCTGAGAGGTGCAGGTTTGACAGTCCCCCCCCACACGCCAGATCCTTTAACCCAGTGCAGTCAGTTAAAGGCATTGGCACAGCTGCAGCGTAGGTCACAGTTGCAGCTTGGATTCAGTCCCTGGCTTGGGAAGTTCCGTGTGCCACAGGTGCAGCCATTTAAAAAATAAAAAAAATAAGAAAGAAAGTTAAAACAGTGGGTTTGGGAAAGGAATGTAAGAGCAGTAGGGAGCATGCTGGGACACTCACAGTATAGTCTCTCTTGACCTAGACAGCTGTTATATGGGAGTCTGCTTTATAATTTATCTATACACACTACTATACACTGTCCTACTATACATACCCACTTTACAGATATATTTGCTATATATGTAGCTACTACATACATATATCCCTACTATATTACTATATACCATATACTGTATGTAGCTACTATATACTATATATCCCTAGTGTGCATGTGTGTGTATATATATATATATATTTAACATATAGTAATATATATGTAATGTCCTTACTATATGAATATGATCTATGTCACTATTAGATGTTTTTATTTTTTTTTAAGTTAAAAAAAGGTAAATCCCCTTTGCTGCCTTCACAGGGTTGTTGAAAAAATATGCACCAAGACAATGGATGTGACAGTGCTGTACAAGCAGTAGTTGGTGTTATGACTCACCCACCCTTTATCCCCAGATTTCTGAAGAGGTTGCTGATTTTCCCATCTCCAGCTCTCTGCCCATTCCTAGTCTAGGACTTCACGCCTTCCCTAGCCTGCCCCACCCCATCCCTCCTCCCCAGCACAGCTGGGGCTATGGTTCCTGTTTCTCTGCTAGGATCTGCTCATCTGTGTCCCAGGGTGGGGGTGATCTGTCCAGCCTCCCATCTGAACTAGCTTTTCAGAGATGTCTCCCGCCCTGCACTTCAGACAGTGCTGCACATACAGAGAAGCTTCATAGCAGATCCTAAGGCAATAAGGCTTGAGGCTTTGCACTCATTTCCTCCCCTACCCTCCCTATGCCCACAGGAACTCTGGCTGAGCCCAGGCAAGGGCATGGGCAGGGGAGATCCACACTGCTGTGGTGGAAGCTGTGAAAAGAAGGGGTCAGGAAGGAGTAAGGTGAAGCCTTCATTCAAAGATCATTGGACAATGTGAGGGTCCTAATTAGCTATGGTGGTTTCAATTCCAAGACACACCTAACTGCAGCATCAACCCAGGACGCAGCCCCTTCTGCTCTGACTGCAAAATCAGTCCTTTCAGCTCCTGAAGGAAGCTTAGTGATCTCCAAGTCCAGGCCTCCAGGAAGCCCTTCAGATTCTGTGCTTTCTATCAACAAATACTGAATCCTCACTTCCTCTCCTTCATGGTCACTGGACAAATCCCATTCGTGAGCTGGGAGAGGAGAGGGAAAGAGGGTTTGCCTAGCCATAGAGCATCTTCACAGCCTGACTCACAGGCAGTCACAAGCCTGGCGGGTGATGCAGGAGAGAGGACAGAGAAGAAGCACGATAATACCAGGAATACATGGATTCTGGGGATACATCTGAGGGTGAAATGGGTGAGAGGATAGTGATCCAGAGGGGACTAGAAAAGGTGCACTGGTAGGGTGAGAATGAGGCAGTAAGGAAGAGAGGAGTGAAAAGAACAATGGGAGAACTAGGAACATTTAGGGAGTGTGTATGTGGATTAAGATGATGTCTAGGTCTCCAATTCTGTTTCCAGGCTCCTGATTCACACTTCATCCTTTCTGCTCATTTAGCTCCCCAAGTTGGGTACTTTGCACACATCCTTGCCTCATCCAAAAGCTGTCCTTCATTTTCCCCAAGGACAGGGTTGCTCTCCTCCCCTAGCGACCTTGATGTGGAGGTACAGCCTGATGGGGACTATGGAATAGCCCCACCCCCTCTCTTCGTCCCTTCTCTCTGGTGGTCACCTGGGCGGTGGCCTTGCTCCAGCGTGGCTGCCTCAAAACAAATCACCTTGAGTCTCAGCCCTGCCCTGCCGAATTCCGCCTTCAGCACCAAGGACAGAGATCAGAGCTGTTGTCTGGACACCCCTTCCCCCACCCCCAGTGTCCCTATTTTTCCTGGTAGCCTGCCCTGCTGAATTAGGCAGGTGCTGGGGGTGGGAATGGGGTCGGTGGGAGACAGCAGAGTTCGGTTTCTCTCTCAGATTGACCCTGAGCCTTGAAATATGACAAAATTTCCCAGATCCCCAGCAAGCAGGACTGGAGGAGGCAGCAGTCCCTAGTTCCAGTATTCCCTGTAGTCCAGGTGGGGTGCCGGGTTCCTGAAATGGGAAATCCAGGTCTCTGTTATCTGCTTGTCCCTTCCAGCGCTCCCAGCCTACGAAGTCAGCCAGGACCTCCGGCTGGGGACCCTTTGCCCAAGAATTCCCTGGCTAGGTTGGGGGAAGTGACTCTGTCGGCACCCCCATGGGACCCCTGGGCCAGAAATGAAGTGTCTGTGGAGGGTGGGGCTGGCCCTGCTCCGTGTCCCGGCCCGTGGAGGTAGGACCTGTGTCCCCCGCCCTCCCTGCCGGACCCTCAGTACCGGAAGTCGCTGTAGGGGTGGATGATCCAGGCCCCCGCTGACTTGACCCGCTCCTGCTCGATTTCCACTGCTTTGTGGCTGCCGAACACACGAAGGGAGAACTTGTTGACCGTAGGCTGGAGCAGCGTCCCGAGGTGCCTCCTCTTTGGCTCGGGCCCGGGCCTGGACCCAGGGATAGGACCGGAGGCCGTGGTTGTAGACGCCGGGGCAGCAGGAGGCGCCGCCTCCAGTCCAGGGGTTGCCCCATCGCTGGTCCCAGTCGTCGGCCGCTGCTCCGCCTCCATGAAGCCCGTCAGCCTACACGTTTGGCCCCCTAGACCCTGCTGCGGCCATTCGGGACCCCCGACCCCTTCCAGAGTCGGAGCAGGAGCCTCCGGGCGGGCTCAGAGCGGAGGCGTAGTCGGCTAGGAACTGCCGGCGCGCCGGCGGAGGGGGTGTGTGCGACAGACTGCCGCGGGCGGCAGGCGGGTTGCGCGGCGCCCCCTGGCGAGAGTTGAGGGAAGGCTGGGCAGGGTGGGAGGAGGTGGGGCCATCCGAGAGACCTCCCGGGAGGGGGCGGAGCCAATAAAGCCTGTAACCGGAGGGACACCGAGGTAGGTGTGGGCGGTCCTTCAAGTGCAGGAAGAGTGGGAGAACGCAGCCAATGCCAAGAGGGTGTGGCCTAGAGCTGCGGTGCCTTTAACCACTGAGTGCCAGGGATGGGGAGCCGCCTGAGACTGGCGGGAAAACCGGACTCTGGCTCGTGAGGCTTGGGGGGCCGAGGAATTGGGAACCAATGGAAGAGACAGGGATTCTTTTGGGATTCTTCTTCCTAACTCTCGCTTACGGACTTGCTGCATTTTACTTTTTTTTTTTCTCTCAGCACTCTCCTAGGCATTTTCCTTTCTAAGGGTCTCCTCCTTACTGCTCCCCCTAGGATTTCATCTTTTAATTCATCACGAGCAACTCTGCTGATCACTGAGTGACCTCTGAGGATAGATACAAGGATGAATACAAAGCCCTAGCCATAAAGGCCACTGCTCTCTATGCCCGCAGACAGAACAGGTAAATTACAGTGCTACGTGAAGTAAAGAGCTATACGTTCTCAAATATCTCGAATTTTCCCCCTCATCTCCATTTCTTATTGCCACCGATTTATTTCAAGCCCTCAGCATTTTTTCACCTAGATTATTTCAGAAGCCTCTAAATAGATCTCTCAACTCTCAGGCCGATTCTTTTTCCAGTCTTCCAGAGTTAGCTTCTTAAATCCAAATGCAGCTACATCACTTGCATAACGTCCTTCAAACTTCCTAGTCTTCTATAGGATTACAGTTAAATTCCTTAGAATGACACACAAGGCCCTGCGAAATTTACACCTCTCTTTTCAATAACCGCTCTTCTGATAGTCCCTCTCTTGAAAGCCAGGACTCCAATTCTGTTTAAATGTTTTATTTTGCTTTGTCACCAGACTTTTCCAAATACTTCCTCTGCCTAGCACTTTCCTCCAATTCACTTTCCATTAATTGGTTGAGATGTCATCTCCTCTAGGAAACCTAGAAACACATTTATAACTCTCTTTTCTGAAGTTAGGGTTGTAGTCTAGAGCTTTATTACAGTGGCCAGGGCACCGTTGTTCATAACAGCTCTTAGCACAAGACTGCCATTTTTTGTTTACAGGTCTTTCTTTCCCATTATACTGTGAAGCTCTGAAGAACAGTAGCCTTGAGCCTGGCACAATGCTGGACACATAGTAGGAACTTAATAAATGCTTGTTGAATGAACGAGGGAAAGTGTACAAGGAGGACAAAGTGAACTTCACTTCCCTCTCCACCCCTTCAATACCCTTCCGCTGCTATTTCAGGAAACTTTTCCTACACCATTTCTGGCCAACTGATGAAAAATTCCATCTGACTCTCCTCCGTCCCAGCTCCCCTCTATTTCTTTACTTGAATATAGTTATCTTCGGGTTATTTTTTATTTCCCTAATAATTTCTTAACTCCTTCTACAGCATCTGCAACCCTGCCCAGTTTTTCTCAAGGTCTCCTGCTCTGCTTTTTTTTTAATTCACCAAATTTACACTTCTCAAATATTATGTGTAAGTATATAACAAAGTTCTCAAGTGATTTCCCCTTCTTTGGCACCTGAATCTCCACTCCTCCATTTCTCAAACCTTTCCTCCAAAGCCATTACCCCCCTCCCCATATACACAACGTGCACACCTTTTGCTCAGGATAAAAGATGGGAGGCCCTCTTTACTATGGTTTGGTAGGCGAACTGTTTCAAGAATAGGCTATGATGGAGAATCACACCTCACCACCAGGCTTCAAAAGGTTGCGGAGCGGAGACATTCTGTAAACCACAACCCCTTCTTTTCAACCTCCCAACCTAACAAAGCAAGCCACATAAGTCCCACGAAAAGGGCCAATGATTGAGGAAGGATACGGAAGAACACCAGGCGAGGCAGCGCGAGCCTGATAAACCGCTTCCACTCTCGCCCCGCCCCCATGAACTTCCGCCCCCAGCACCTCCTCGGCTCTCACCGGCGGACAGCAGAGAGCTACGCTAGGACGCGAAGGCGTGCGCGGTCCTGGGGGCGGAGCCCAGGGGTAACTGGGAAGAGACGCAGGACGTGCGTGCGTGCGTGCGTGCGTACGTGCTCGCTCGCGGTGGCGGCGGCGGCGGATCGGAGAGGCCGGAGCCGGAGACCGAGCTGGGATCGGGCCCCGGGCGGGGGCGGTGCGAGCGGCGCCGAGCGGATCCTGGGGGCGGGCACGGAGCCGGGGCGGGCGGGACTGGAACGGAGCCCGGGAACGAGGCGGGAGGTCCAGGGTCTCGGGTTGGGGGGGTGGAGCCGCACTTCGTCGCCGCGGGGGTGCCGGGACTCCGGCCGCAGTGCCGCCGCCATCACGGACTTCCTGTGGGACAAGCGCACGGGCCTCGCCGCCAGAACGGTGAGCGCGCGGGCTGGCGGGCCGCGGGGCCGCGCGGAAAGATGGCGACCGCGGGGCGGACGGGGAGAAGATTGGATTGGGGGCAAGGGACCGGGGCGAGGTTGGGGGGTGGGGTGGGGCTGAGACCTGCGAAGTGGCAGAGGTGAGGAGTAGGAAGATGAGGTGGAATGTCGCCCTGTCTTATATGCATTCGTGAAGACCAATAGGAAAGTTAGGAGGGACCAAAGTAGAAGAAGCGGTGATGGAGTAAAGATAGGAGTGGTTCCAGAGATGAGAAAGAACAGAAATCTCAAAAGTTGGACCAAAGCTGGAGAGGTGGAAGACACCACCATGTCAGTTGGAGGCTGTGGAGTTTGACTCCAGGAGTTAGTTCTGGATTTTCTGAGTGAGAAAGAGGAAAAGATGAGAAGTGGAGAAAGATAATAAGCTGGAGGTATTTGGGGCGGTGGGTAGGGAGGAGAAAAGCTGTAAGAGACTTTGGTGGCACTGTGTATGTAGCGAGATGACATTTGTGTGCCTGCTAAGCACGATTGGATTACCTGGGAGAATCTTGTACTTGGATCTTCTTGGTTTCCTGCAAGCCCTTTTACGCCCAGAATGAATCAAATGCCACCCTTCTCCTCAATTTGAGAAGCAGCTCAGAGTGGAAGCCAGATGTTGGAGTCATTATGCCTTTTCCACACCTAATCCTACCAGTGCCACCCCCAACAAGACTTCTGTTCCTGGACCCATTTACTTTCGTTCTGCCCTCCTAGTCTCATCTTGGTTTGTGACAGTGATTTCTTTCTAATTCTTTCCTTGAAGGAAAAAAGGATTAGAGCACCCTGCCATTCCAATTCCAGTAACTGGAAGGTGGCCAACTTTTAGCCAAGTGGTGCTGGTATTAATTAAAAAGCAGTTATTCTGTACTTCCTAACACAAAAGGGACGGGGCTGGGTGGAAAGCTGACTGCAGCTTGGGGCCTCCTGGATTAATACCATTTAAGGATGATTTGGCCATTGATGTGAGAAATGTTCAAGGAGCCAGACCCAGATCCCTGGAACTTGCTTATATTTGGTATACATACTATAAGTGGAAAGCTGGGAAACTGGATTCCTACCCTCAGGACACGGGTGGCCTAGTTGGGGAGATAAGATGACACTTATGATTGTAAAACACCATAATAGCGGATAGTAAAGCATTATTCTGTTGAGTTGTGAGGAACCTAGTGTGGCACAGATCCATCCTAAATCCCAGCCAAAGATGAGCTATGGCAGTCTTCGTCAGTTACATATACTCACCTGTAAGGAGCTGTGGCCTAGACATGAATGTCTTCATGAAGCCATGCCTGAGGAATATCAGAGTAGAGCAGTGAACTCAGTGGGGTGAAGCTTCCTAAAGTTTTCAGCCAGAGTTATTAGGTGAACATATACTCCATTAAGCAAAGAGGAAGCTGTGGGTGGTAAATAGAGGTAGAAATTGGAGAGCAGAAAGCAACTTAGCAGAATTCCTACTGTGGCACACTGGGTTGGGAATTTGACTACAGTGGCTCAGGTCGCTGTGGAGGAATGGGTTAGATCCCTGGCCTGGCACGGTGGGTTAAAGAATCTGACATTGCCACAGCTTAGGTGTAGTTCACAGTTGCAGCTGGAATTCAGTCCCTGGCCCAGGGGCCTCCGTATGATACAGGTCCGGCCATTAAAAAAAAAAAAAAAAAAAGGACAGCTTAGCATCTCTGGAGGAGTCAGTCTTTGGAGGGGACTTCTGAAAACTCAGAGCTTGCCCCACTATTTCTGTTTACCCTTCTTTTCTAGATGCCTCATCCTCGAAGGTACCATTCTTCAGAGCGAGGCAGCCGGGGGAGTTACCATGAACACTATCGGAGCCGAAAGCATAAGCGACGGAGAAGCCGCTCCTGGTCAAGCAGCAGTGACCGGACACGGCGGCACCGACGGGAAGACAGCTACCATGTCCGTTCCCGGAGGTGAGGCTTTAAGAAGAGAAACTCATACTTGACCCACTCATTCATTTGTTTGTTGAACAAAGATTTATTGGAGTTCCCGTCGTGGCTCAATGGAAAGGAATCTCGTTAGTATCCATGAGGTTGCAGGTTCAATTCCTGGCCTTGCTCAGTGGGTTAAGGATCTGGCATTGCTGTGGTGTAGGTCACAGACGTGGCTCAGATCCGGCATTGCTGTGGCTGTGGGGTAGGCCAGTGGCTACAGGTCTGATTTGAGTCCTAGCCTGGGAGCTTCCATATGCTGCAGGTGAGGCCCTAAAAAGACAAAAAGAGAGAAAAAAAGGTTTATTGGTTTTCTGCTTAGCAGCTTGTGGATGGTGATGCTCAAAACAGATAACAAGGAGTTCCTGCTGAGGTGTGATGGGATTGGCGGTTTCTTGGGAACGCTGGGACTGGGACGAGGGTTCACGCTTGGTTAAGGATCTGGCATTGCTGCAGCTGCGACTCGGGTCTCGACTACAGCTCAGATCTGATCCCTGGCCTGGGAACTCTGTATGCCTCAGGGTGCTCCCCCCCCCAAAAAAAAAAAGGATAACAAGGGAGTTCCCATCGTGGCTCAGTGGAAACAAATCTGACTAGTATCCATGAGGATGTGGGTTTGATCCCTGGCCTCGCTCAGTGGGTTAAGGATCTGGCGTTGCAGTGAACTATGGTATAGGTTGCAGACGCAGCTCGGATCCCGCATTGCTGTGGCTCTGGTGTAGGCCGGCAGCTGTAGCTCCGATTAGACCCCCTAGCCCAAGGGTGCGGCCCTGAAAAAGACAAAAAAAAAGGAAAAAAGATAACAAAATAAGCCATTTGTACTATGATGTTCAGTGTTATCATAGGAGTTTCTGCTGTGGTGCAGTGGGTTAGGAATCCGATTGCAGTGGCTCGGGTTGCTGTAGGTATGGGGGTTCTATCCCCAGCCTGGCACAGTGGGTTAAAGGATCCAGCATTGCTGTAGCTGTGGCATAGGTTGCATAGCTGTGGCTCCGATTCAGTCCGTAGCCTGGGGAACTTCCATATGCCACAGGTGCAGCCATTGAAAAAAGGGGGGGCAGCGTTATCCCAGAGGAAGTGTGTAGTAAGGAGCCGAAGAAGCATCCAAAAGGTTTGATTGGAGTGGGGCAAGAACTATTGTTCAGGGAAAACCTCCCAGAGGTGTGATACCTAAGCTTATTCGAGAGACGGGGGAGAAATGTCCCAGGCAGAGGGAAAGTAAATGCAAAAAAACGACGAGGCTAGAGATTGCTAACAGACATGACAAAGTTAGGGCTGCGTGGTTTTAATAACTCAGCAGCATATTCAGTGGGAGGGATGGGTTAGGGATAATTAGAAGCAAGGCTGGATGTCAGTCAGGAAAGGCTCGAGAGAGAAATGGCTCTTTGTCCCACTGCATCCCGGGAACAGGGAGGGGGGACCTCACAGGGAGTTGTTGTACACATGTCTTCAGAGGTTTTGGTGACGTGCTGCCGTGGGGATCCTCCTCTTTGCTTAGTTACTTCCTTGACTGCGCTGGTCCTTGGACCTCTCTTGAGAGTGACTTGAGTGTTTGAGGGCGACTTTTCCAGGCATTACTCCTTGTCACATGGTATGGCCCAGCAAGGAATGTGGCCTGAACGAGTGTACCTAATGGTGTCTGTTGCCCAACAGCAGCTATGATGACCATTCATCGGACCGGAGAGCTTACGACCGGCGGTACTGTGGCAGCTACAGGCGCAATGACTACAGCCGGGATCGGGGAGAAGCCTACTATGATGCAGACTACCGGCACTCCTTTGAATATCATCGGGAGAACAGCAGTTACCGCAGCCAGCGCAGCAGCCGGAGGAAGCACAGACGGCGGAGGCGGCGCAGCCGGACATTCAGCCGCTCATCTTCGGTGAGTGCCAGCCCAGGCCCTTCCTCTCCCCACTCTTCTTCAGCCCTCTGGGACCCTGGTAAGTGAGAAGTATCCTTATTCTCAGCCGAGCGTTGGGGCATGAACACTGAGGTGGGCGCTGAGTCTGTCTACTCTCTTGGAAGCTCTCCGACTCTTGGAGGGCCCTGGAACCTGCTTTGGAGTTGGATGGGCACGGCGCATTTGCGAACCCCGTGCCCTCCCTGGCATGCGGGGCTTATTGTATTGGGAACAGCTCCTCCTCCCCTGAGGCTTCCACCTCCTGATGGGGCCCTTGCCTGTGAACTGCTTTTCTCCCCCAAGCCCTGGGCTCCATGGCCCCCTCAGCAGGTGGGCTCGGGTGGGGGCAAGGGGAGATCTGTGCCTGCCTGGAAGGGCACTGTGTAGAGCATGGGGTTGTGGGTGACATTGGCAACGACACCACTTCTCTGCTCTGCCCGTGCCTCTCCCTGTTCCCATTTTGGGTTTGGGGACTTGGGATTATGCGCCGCTCTCTCTTCTCACCCCGATCCGCCTTACTGCATCTGACGTATTCCCTTCCACTGTCCCCCATCATCGTCTGTCCCCCCTGGCTGGGCGCCTGTGACCGGTGACCCCTCCACCACCCACCCCGCCTCCCTCCGGCCCCCGCTCCGACACCTGGCTTGCTCCGACCCCCCCCGCCCCCCGACAGCAGCACAGCAGCCGGAGAGCCAAGAGTGTAGAGGACGACGCTGAGGGCCACCTCATCTACCACGTCGGGGACTGGCTACAAGAGCGATGTACAAGCCAAATCGTAACAATCCTATAGCCTGTAATGGTCCCATAGCCATCCTAACGTCCCAAGCCAACCCAAGTCACAGCCTCTTTTGCCTTTTCTCAGTGGTGTTGTTTATCTGGGTGGTTTGAGTTGCTGTTGAGAATTGACCTCTGCTGTCCACTCCCAGCTCTCATGGTCCCTGGGTTAAAGGTGGTGGGAATCATGCAGGGGTTTTCTTCCCCTGTGACCATCTGTATCTGTTCCCCCTTCCTTCATCTCCTCACCCCAGGTTGCTGTACCCTTTTTTCTTCCAACTCAGCTCATTCCCCACCTTCTCTCCCTCCCTCTCCCCGACCCTGCTCTTTTTCATTTCAGATGAAATTATAAGCACCTTGGGAGAGGGGACCTTCGGCCGAGTTGTGCAGTGTGTCGACCATCGCAGGTAATTGTCAGCCCCTTCTGTATTCCACACCTGCCAGCTGTAAAGAGGTGGTTATTTGGGGTTTTTTTTTGCTGACTAGCCAAAAGTAGGATTTCTTAATCCCTGGGCAGCCCTGTCCAATCTGAGATTTCCTTGCGATTCCAACAAAATCCTCTCTTGCCATCCTATAGGGGCGGGGCCCGAGTTGCCCTGAAGATCATTAAAAATGTGGAAAAGTACAAGGAGGCAGCTCGACTTGAAATCAATGTGCTGGAGAAAATCAACGAGAAGGACCCTGACAACAAAAAGTAAGCAAGCAAAGAAGTGTTTGGGGAGTCTGGGAGGTTCCACCCTGACCCAGGAAAACCTTCCTGACCTGGGTCAGACAGGCGGGGGAGTTCTAGCTCTTCTCATCCATTCATCTTGTGTTCATCATCTTAGAGTAGTAGAACGCTAGGGCAGGAAAGAAGGGTCTGTGACATTCTCTAATCCATTCCCCTTGTTCTCCAGGCAGTTTGCCTTCGACCCAGGGCGGCCTCTTTAGGGATGTGCCCTGGAAGTGGCTCTGAGTCTGAGAATAACGTTTTCATCAAAAAAATCAGTTGAGCTTTTAATACCTAGAACTATGCTGCTGAAGCCAGACATTTAATAATTTTTCTGTTCACACATATTCCATAATTAAATATAAGGGTATTAAACCCAGACATAAGACAGTAGTTATAAACATGAATCCAGTGATGGCTGGTGGTGAGTGAATTTCAGGAGTGGGATCTGGGTCCAGATGTAGGAGTGGCAGTGTGACAATTCACAGTCCACACTGGAGCCTGGCACTCAGCAGCTCCTCAGCAAATAGAGGTTTTTTTTTTAACTATTTAAAATGTTTCAGGAGTTCCCGTCGTGGCGCAGCGGTTAACGAATCTGACTAGGAACCATGAGGTTGCGGGTTCGATCCCTGGCCTTGCTCAGTGGGTTAACAATCCGGCGTTGCCGTGAGCTGTGGTGTAGGTTGCAGACGCGGCTCGGATCCTGCGTTGCTGTGGCTCTGGCGTAGGCCGGCGGCTACAGCTCCGATTAGACCCCTAGCCTGGGAACCTCCACATGCCGCAGGTGCGGCCCTAAAAATGACAAAAGGCCAAAAAAAAAAAAATAATAATAAAATAAAATAAAATGTTTCAGGAAAATGATGTGAGGCTTGGCGGGTAGTACTTCTCTTCTTGGTTCTGCCAAAAAGGCCATTCTCTAGCTGAACTGAATTTTCTTGGTGTTAAGAGCTGGCATGTTTTTACACAAGTATGTGAAATCAACAGCTATGCAGTCCCTCTTAGTTGGAGGGGTGGTGGGCAGATGGGAGCTCATCAGATATCCCCCTTCCTCCATCTCTCTTCCCAGCCTCTGTGTCCAGATGTTTGACTGGTTTGACTACCATGGCCACATGTGTATCTCCTTTGAGCTTCTGGGCCTTAGCACCTTCGATTTCCTCAAAGACAACAACTACCTGCCCTATCCCATCCACCAAGTGCGCCACATGGCCTTCCAGCTGTGCCAGGCCGTCAAGTGTGAGTGGGGCGGGCCGAGGCGGACTCTGGGGCAGCCCCTCCCTCCATTGGACCTCTTCTGTCTCAGTTTTGTGCACTGGTGAAGCCCCTAAAACAGTCAGCTCAATAATCTGCATTTCTTTTATCCGCTGTCCCGTTGACATCTCTTCCTCTTCAGACTTAACTCCTCCATTAACGTCCTCACCATCACCAGTTGCTCTTACTCCACATTCAACCTCGCAGTAGCTGGAAGAGAAAGCATTTGAAATCAAAACACCTAATTGCCTCATTTCTACTTCTTTCCCCTTCCTGGGGAAAGTGTTAAGTCAAGCAGGAAGCACAAAGAGACAGAAAGATTCCTCAAGCTAGAGGTTTACATTTGTTTGGGATGCTCTCTGTTCCCAGCAAAGCAGGTGCAAGCAGGGAGTAGTACAGCCAGCGGGCCAGGGACAGAATTTAGACTGCTCACACTTCCTCTTAGGTCTTCATAGAACTGTTTCCTAGAACTGAAGTCACAGGAGTCAGGTGGACATGGGTCAAAGTCAGTGCAAAACAAACCCCATAGCAAACCATCTTTATGCATCGGTTGAGAATTTTATCTTACATTAATCAGTGTAGGGCTTCTTAGACCAGGCATTTCATTTGGTTGTAGAGCAGAAAGCAGCGTAGTAATTCTGGATCTGCCTCCTCACCAGCCTTGAGCTAGGTGACCAAGCCGGGGGTCAGCTGGTGCCAGTTAGCCTTGGCCACATGGCCCAACCCTGACCTGGCCTTCTCCTCTGCAGTCCTCCATGATAACAAGCTGACACATACGGACCTCAAGCCTGAAAATATTCTGTTTGTGAATTCAGACTACGAGCTTACCTACAACCTAGAGAAGGTAAGGAGGACAGGGTCTAACCCTTAGCCAGTGTGGGGATGCAGGCGGTCGAGCCACTTTGCCCTTCTCTTCGCCCTTTCTGTCTTCCCACATTTTCTGCTCTGTCTCTGACTGAGTAAAACCAGAGCATCATAATAGATGGAGAGATTTAAGGCTTAAGTTGGAAAAAAAAATTTAGGTGAGAACCTCAGTTAACTTTCTAGTAGAGTGAAAATGCTTTTTTTTTAAGTTTCTTGGTTTGGGCTTCCTTCTTTTCTCTGTAAGGAAAGCTCAGCTCCACTCCCTTGACTTAAGTGGAGATCTGCTCATTCTTTCCATCTCAGTGTAGACAGAGGTTCTTTCTCTTCCCCCTTTATTCCTAGAAGCGAGATGAGCGAAGTGTGAAGAGCACAGCTGTGCGGGTGGTAGATTTTGGCAGTGCCACCTTTGACCATGAACACCATAGCACCATTGTCTCTACCCGCCACTACCGAGCACCAGAGGTCATTCTCGGTAAGGGGGGGTGGACCAGGGTTGTCCAAACTTGTTGTGGGGGGGGAGGTGTTGGCGAGGATGGGGCCCCTCCAAGCCTCATAATACCTTTTCCTTCCCATTCCTACCCAGAGTTGGGCTGGTCACAGCCTTGTGATGTGTGGAGCATAGGCTGCATTATCTTCGAATACTATGTTGGCTTCACCCTCTTCCAAGTAAGTGGCGGGGTGTGTTACATGATCACTGGCCTTCTCCTACCTGATTTCCTCGTTGGCTGAGGACCTGCCTGCTCATTCCTCCTCACTGCTTACCTTCCTGGCGGCTAGTCCTCAGCATTCCTTCTGGTTCCACGCTCAGTTCTGTCTTTGTTTCCCAGACCCATGACAACAGAGAACATCTAGCCATGATGGAGAGGATCTTGGGTCCTATCCCTTCCCGGATGATCCGAAAGACAAGGTGAACCTCAAGTGGGAGGGACTTAAACTTTTCCTTTTCTCCACAAAATTGGTCTATATCACATCATTTTCTTTTTTCTTTGACATCCCTCCCCCCAGCTACTCTCAGATGGGGGAATAAGGGAATTATCCCACAAGAGGAACCTCCTGATTCCTCAACTTCCCCCTTCCCCTCTAGGAAGCAGAAATATTTTTATCGGGGTCGCCTGGATTGGGATGAGAACACATCAGCTGGGCGCTACGTTCGAGAAAACTGCAAACCACTTCGGGTGAGCCGGGCTGGGAATAAATAGTGCCCACCACCCAGAGGTCACTTCCTTCTTAAGGTGTTTTGCCCCCGGAATGCATTTTCCAAGCAGAGAGTTAGGAAAGTAGGGGAGGAAAACCGAAAGAAGACATCTTTTGTTGATAGAAGAGAGATGAGGGAGTGGTTTTACGGAGGGAATGAGGTTAGACAGCCATGTCTTTCTTGAGCCAACCAGAGATGAAAGCAATGTCCTGGATTCTTTAGGTCAGACAGAAAAGCATAAACTACCTTTGAAGAGCTTACATTTTAATGAGGAGCTAAAGAAGATTCCTGAAGTTGACAAGGATATACAAGTAGAAAGAACTTTCAAAAAGCATGAAGGAATAATGGTGCTAGTGGGAAGGTAGAACATGAGAAGTGGTTACGGTGGTCATGGTTAGGTAGCGTTCTTAACGGTTGCACGCAGAGCCTTGGTCCTCCAGGATTGGAAGCTAGGGCCTTGAAGAAGAAGGCAGGGTTTGTAAGGCAGCGCGCCTCACCTTTTTCCTGCCCTCCACCACCAGCGGTATCTGACCTCAGAGGCAGAAGAACACCACCAGCTCTTCGATCTGATTGAAAGCATGCTAGAGTATGAACCTGCTAAGCGGCTGACCTTGGGTGAAGCCCTTCAGCACCCTTTCTTCGCCCGCCTTCGGGCTGAGCCACCTAACGCCAAGTTGTGGGACTCCAGTCGGGATATCAGTCGGTGACGATCAGGCCCTGGACCCTGCTGCATCTCTAACGGCAGTGGGTGTCCAGTCCAGGACACTGGTGCTTTTTTATACAAGAGAACAGATCTGGAGCCCACTCCTTCCTCCTGGCTCCCTATGTACCTGTGAATATGTGAAATAGTGTAAATATGAAAGAACTTACACCTATTGCTTCAACCCCTGCCTTGTACATAATGCTACTCCATCTCACACTCTTCCCACCCTCACCTGCCCCTGCACAGTTGAGTTGGATGGGGGCAGAATGAGGTAACCAGGTGGCATCAATCCCATGTTTTATAAGGAATTTTGTACAGTCTTTGTGAAATAAAATGACGTGCTTCATCTGACCCCCATCCCTGGAGTTTGAGGTTTGGAGATGTTGGGGGTGGAGGGACTGTCAACAGAGGGAGTCCCATCTTACCCTCCAGCGTTACCCATAGGCCACCAGTCTAGCTGCCTGGTCAGTCTCAGGAACAGTGATGAGTAGGGTGGTATTTTTGAAGGTTAGAATGAAGGGCTACAAGATTAGCGCTGATCTGGAATGACGAGTTGGGAAAGAGGTTCCTGTTACTGTAGCTGTTAGGCCGCGCCCCGGGATATAGCCAGAAATCCAGATTTAAAACTTGCTCAGTTGGGCTCCTGGCAGGCGGCCGCCGCCTCCTCCACCGCCACCAGCCGCTAAGGCTCCCGTCACAACTCTCCCAAGGCTGAGAAGGACTAGGGTTCTGACGCTAGGCCCGCTGGGAGGTGTAGTTCATTAGTTGAAGGAAGTCACATGGGGTAGGGGCGGTACTTGGCTACCAGCACCGAGAAGTGTCACGTGGGGCACTTCCTTCTTTGCTCTCAGCCGAGACGCAGGCGCAACTCGCGGCTGCTGCGGGGATCCTTGTGACCCTTCCGGTTCGTACAACCAATCTGTGCCCAGAGAAGCGGGGCGGACCGAGCGGAGCGGAGCGGAGGGAGCTCTTGAGAGCCACGGCCGCCGCCACTGCCGGGGCAGGGGCGTGGAGGGCAGGGGGCGGCCCAGGCCGCAGTTGCAAACATGGCTCAAAGCAGAGATGGTGGAAACCCCTTCGCTGAGCCCGGCGAGCTTGACAACCCCTTTCAGGTGACTTGCGCCGGCCTCCTTGGGGCATCCTGGGGGACTTCTCGGTTCTAGAGGGTCGGGCTAACTTGTATTCCCATTCGTGACATTTGATCCGAGCAAGGGCCGCCACGTGGGAGTGACGATCAGTGAGCACCCTGGGGCGGGGGGCGGGCCTTGTCCCGTAAGGAGCTGGTACTGGCAGTGTGGGGTGAAGGACTGGGGGCAGATATTGGGACAACAGCGTGGCCTCCAAGCTGCAGTCCTTGGAGCCACAGGCAATTGAGAAGAGGTTCCTGTGAGTTGCTCCAGAGGCACCAAATGCCAGCTGAGCCCCAGATCTCTGCCCACAGGACCCAGCTGTAATCCAGCACAGACCCAGCCCGCAGTATGCCACGCTTGACGTCTACAACCCTTTTGAGACCCGGGAGGTGAGATTCTGGAGTGCACGGGAGGGCCAGGAAGGTTAGGGTATGCCAGCAAGTCCACTCTGTTGGGGTACAGTGGACTTGTTTGCACGCAAAAGAAGGAAGAAGCACGGTGATCTTAGCTCCCTGAGAAGCCAGTCTTCCATGGGATACCTGACCCTTCTAAAGACACCAAGGCCAGAGATCCTTCTGGTTTGAGCTCTAAATATTGGTCCTGGGAGAACCTGGAGTTTCTGAACCAAGGCTCTGTCTAGGGAGGCTTCTTTAAAGACAAAAAGGGATGGGGCTGGTTGGAGTTGAGGAGAAAACAATCTGTGCTTAAGTGTACAATTAGAAAGCAAGAAATGAAGAAGACTAGACGTGTTTATCTCATGGGAATAGAAAATGCTAAGAGTTTTCAAAAGTTAAGGAGGTAGCTGGAGTTCTCCTGAGATGCAGCTGCAGCAGGTTAAGGATCTGGTGTCGTCACTGCAGCAGCTTAGGTCAGATTTAAGCAGGTAGATCCAGGAGATGAGTGCTTTGAGTTCTGGCTGAGGAACTAGATGTGAGGGGTAATGAGAGCTACTGCAGGTCCTTAAAGAGTCTTCTGATATATATACAAGAACTAGCTTTCTAACAACTGGGGGTGGGGGGCGCTGCTGCCTTAGGTAATGAGTTCTAGATCTAAAGGTCCTGAAACAGACTCTAGATTCCTGTGTTGTGAGGGACTGGATGATCGCTAACGTCTTTTCCAAACCCAACAGCCACCACCAAGCTATGAGCCTCCTGCCCCCGTTCCAATTGCTCCACCCGCAGTTGCCCCCTTGCAGTCCTCGAGAAAGCTCAGCCCCACAGAACCCAAGAACTATGGTTCCTACAGCACCCAGGTAGAGGGGCTGTGTGGGTAGGGGTTGGGGAGAGGAGCCAGCCCTGGGGTTCAGGACTCACATCCCCTCTGCTAATGCTGGACAGGCTTCAGCTGCAGCAGCCACAGCTGAGCTGCTAAAGAAGCAGGAGGAGCTCAACCGGAAGGCAGAGGAGTTGGACCGGAGGGAGCGTGAGCTGCAGCATGCTGCCCTGGGGGGCACAGCTAGTAAGTGGATCCTTTGTAGAATTGGCAAGGGCATCTGACAGCTCTGAAGCCTCGACAGAGGGTGCAGGAGCCAGGTTACTGAGTTTGAATTTGGAAGCTATGGCTTAATTAAGGGTGAGCTTTTAGGCAACTTAGTTAATCTGGAGTGCCTCAGTTTCCTTACTTGTAAAATGAGAATGTTTGAACCTGTTTGACAGGATCGTTATGAGGGTTAAAGTCATCTATTCATAGCGCTTGGCACAGTGCTTAGCAGTTGTAAGTCATAATAAGCACTCGGCATTACATTTGCAACTTGCCTTGTCTCCTTGAGCCCTTGAATTGGCAATGGAAGAGAGGACGTGGGGATGGCGGGAAGGGGACGTGATTTGTTGGGCTCTGTCACACTCGGGGGTCCTGCCGTCTTTCTTCCTTACAGCTCGACAGAACAACTGGCCTCCTCTACCTTCGTTTTGCCCAGTTCAGCCCTGCTTTTTCCAGGACATTTCTATGGAGATCCCCCAAGAATTTCAGAAGACAGTATCCACCATGTACTACCTCTGGCTGTGTGAGTTGAGAAGCCCTTTTGGAGGAAGAGTACAGGGAGTAACCTCTGCATCTTTCCAGCCCTGGAGCCCACTCACCAGAACTAGACACCTCACCTCTCCTCGGCAGTTGAGTTGCAGGCTCAGTTTTCCAGGAGTCTTCCTTGATTACTTCTTTTATAGTATTTAGAACTTATTCTCCAGCCTTCTAGCAAATGTAGGTTCTTGCCCTCTCCCTTTTCCCTTTGTCCTTATGCATCAACATGTCCTGAATCCTTTAAATGTCTTTGCAAAGGGGATCACACATGATTGAAATTTGCTAGTTCTGTCTCGCCTGTTGAGAATTCTGTGAAGGTAGAGGCAGCCTTCCTTCCCTCATTCTGCCACATTTGGTAAGAGTTGGGGGATGGGCTTCTCTGGGAAGGACCTTTCACTGACCCATCATCCTGTCCCTCTGACCCTCAGGCAGCACTCTGGCTCTTCTGCTGAATTTCCTCGCCTGCCTGGCCAGCTTCTGTGTGGAAACCAGCAATGGCTCAGGCTTTGGGCTCTCTATCCTCTGGATCCTCCTTTTCACTCCCTGCTCCTTCGTCTGCTGGTACCGTCCCATGTATAAGGCCTTCCGGTAAGAAGCGGGAGTGGGGATGATGGCAGGGAGGGGACCTGGATGGGTCCCATTCTGCTCCTCCAGCCCTAACTCTTCTCCTACCCTCCCCATTCTTTCTCCTTGCAGGAGTGACAGTTCATTCAATTTCTTCGTTTTCTTCTTCATTTTCTTCGTCCAGGATGTCCTATATGTTCTCCAGGCCATTGGCATCCCAGGTTGGGGGTTCAGGTCTGTGAGGCTGCCATCCGCCCTCACCCCTTCCTCCCACTCCTCTAGGCCAAGTCAGCACTGGGTACTGGCATAGGAGTTGTTCAGAAAAAGGAAATGTGGTTTTTATCCTTGGAATCTGCTAGCTTAACGAGAGAGACAGGAAGGACGCCAGGATAGAGAGAACCTGGACGGAACTCGACAGGCATAGATTAAGGGAAAGATGGATGCATGCGGTCAATCTGGGAGGGCTTCTTGGAGGGGGTATATGTAACCATGGTTGAAAAAAAAAGGGAGAATCCTCAACAGACAGTTCTTTTTGGAATGAGGATGTCTGGAAGAGCTTGGAGAGGCAGGAAATGGTTCAGAAGCTGAGATTCAACTATAAAGAGAGTAGCTGTACTTTGGGATTGTGGTGTCTGGAAAGCTGCCAGACTGACAGGGAAACAGCCCCTGGAGGGATGGGTGGGAACAGGGCATGTTTGCAACATAACCAGCCGAGAAGCTGGGGGACAGAGACCCAGCTGTGAGCAGCCCCTCTTCACCTCCACATGCTTTTCCCTCCTTACAGTGGCTGGATCTCCGCTTTGGTGGTGCTGAAGACCAACATGGCTGTAGCTGTGCTCATGCTGCTGGTCGCCCTGTTCTTCACTGGCATCGCTGTGCTGGGAATTGTGATGCTAAAGCGGGTGAGGAACTGTAGATGCGGCCAGAAGAGCGAGATCACATGTCCCTAGGGGCCTGGGTGGAACATTCAGGAGCAGCTGGGGAGGGCCAGGCTGATGGATGGGGTTCTCAGCTAATGGACCTGTTAGGAGTGGAGGGGGGTGTTGTGCTGGGAGGGAGCCAAGAAGGAAGAGCTGCAGGCTGGTGAGAGGTGGTGATGGTGTTAGATGGAGTGGGGTAACAGGGGCCAGAATGTGCTGTAAAGTCTATGCCTTTTACTTGCAGATCCATTCCTTGTATCGCCGCACAGGTGCCAGCTTTCAGAAGGCCCAGCAAGAATTTGCTGCTGGTGTCTTCTCCAACCCTGCCGTGCGAACCGCAGCTGCCAATGCAGCTGCTGGAGCTGCCGAAAATGCCTTCCGGGCCCCGTGACCCCTGACTGGGATGCTCTAGCCCTGCCACTTGAGGGAGCTGACCTAGCGCCCATCCCTGAGGTCTCTGGGACTTCGTGAGACTTCACTACTTGATGTCTCCACTCTAGTGCCCCCAGTCCCACAGCCATGACTGCTGAACCTGACTTAAGGGTGTAGGGAGCCCCCTGTGACCCAGTCACTGCTTCCCTCTCACCTGCCAAATCAGGCCACACTGCTGCCACATCTACACACCCCACCCCAGCTTCCCTCTGCTGTGCCAAGGCTGTTGCTTCGGTTATTTAAATAAAAAGAAAGTGGAACTGGAACACAAGTACCTGTCTCTGGAATTTTAATGGGAGCTAAGCCTTACGGAAGAGAAAGTGGAAGCAGAATGTTAGACTCTAGAGGGAAGGTGGGACCTGGCTTTAGTGCTGCCCAGGGCGGGGCAGCAGAGCCTGCTGGCCGGCGCAGGAAGAGGGAGGGAAGTCCACGGTTGGGCGTGGAATCGAGCTGCCAAGCAGCGCAGCTCCCCACCCCTCTCCATTAGTGCCAGGGAAAGAGCCGCTACCTCTGCTGGGAACACAGAGGGCCCAGGGGCCTGAGAGGCTGGGCGGGGCTTAAGTGCCGAAAGCGTTGTTAGCTCGGGCCTCACTACGGGGAGAGGCAGGGGCCGGAGCCGTTCATCCGACCAGCAGCTCTGGCCCCTTGCCCTGCGGTCCGCTCCGACCCTCCCCCTCCCACAGAGTCTCCCGCCTAGACTACAACTCCCGGGGTGCATTGCGCCGGCCCTCGCACCACGCCCCTGCTCCCCGCACCATCCCATCCCCATCCCCCGCCTCCAGTCCCGGACCTGATGCAGCCCGAGCTGGGGTAGCGGGAGCGTGGTGGGGAGGGGAGCCGGGCTGGCGACCCAGGAGACAGCGACGCCGCAGCCTCTCCCCACCAGGCGGCCTCGGATCCCACTGGACACTCTGAGGGCACACCGACCGCGCCTCTAGAGTCACCCCACGCCGATCCTCCCCTCTTCTCTAGACTTCTTTCCCATCCTTCTCGCCTTTCCCCACCCTTCCCTGGGTTCCGGACCGCCGCCCTCTCCTCACTCCCGGACCGGCCCTTCTCGGTGCCCCTCTCCCCTAGGGAGATGCGATGAGCCGGTGCCCCCGCGTCCTCATCGCTGTGCCGGGCACGGTGCCCGTCCAGTTCCCGTGGTGGGGAGGGAGCACTGCGCGGCTCCTCCGTGACGCCCCTCCCTTGGCGCCCCCCCCAGCTGGAGTCCCTGGGCCATGCCCCAGGGGACCCAGTCAGGGGGTGGGCTCTAGAGCGAGGGGAGTGGGGAGGAAGAAGGACGGGGCCTTGGGCGCCTCTGAGATGCTCCCAAGCGCCAGAGGGGGTCGAGCGAGGCGCAGGCAAGCATGATGCCCTCGCCTAGTGATTCCAGCCGCTCCCTGACTAGCCGGCCCAGCACCCGGGACCTTACCCACCTCCGCCTCCACCGACCCTGGCTGCAGGCCCTGCTCACGCTGGGGCTGGCTCAGGTGCTCCTGGGCATCCTGGTGGTCACCTTCAGCATGGTGGCCTCCTCCGTCACCACCACCGAGAGCGTCAAGAGGTCCTGCCCGTCTTGGGCTGGATTCTCGGTGAGTTGGGTGCACAGTTGGGTGGGGGATGCTCCTTGGGCCCCACCCCTCCACACCAGCTGCCAGTCCAAATCCTGGTCTCTTCTCCCTCTCCTGGTCCTCTTCCTCCTTACAGTGCTGGGTGTACCCTGTGGCCAGGGTCTCACTGGGTGCCTCCCATGCCAGACTGAGCCTGTGCCCACTCTGTCCCCAGCTGGCGTTTTCCGGGGTGGTTGGCATTGTGTCCTGGAAGAGGCCGTTCACTCTAGTGGTAGGTGCCAAGGTCTGGTGCCCCTGGGAGGCAGGTGCCCATCACCTGAGGGGATACCATTTATGCCCTCCAGAAGGGAAGTGACTTTCCCATTCACACTGGCCAGGCACGATGTCTGTGAGGGAGGGCAACTCCATCTGCGGTAAAGAGTACTCTTGGGGTCCTAGCCCTGAGCCTGTGTCCTCTCTCCCTCAGATCTCCTTCTTCTCCTTGCTTTCGGTGCTCTGTGTCATGCTCAGCATGGCCGGCTCTGTTCTCTCCTGTAAAAACGCTCAGCTAGCCCGAGACTTCCGAGACTGCTCCTTGGTGAGATTTGAGGAGGCACAGCCTGAGAGCGAGCACTGGTTGTGGGAGGCGTGCGGGACACCTGGGTTGGCCCCGATTCGGGCTGCCTCACCCTCCCCACTTCCACTCAGGAAGGAAAGGTCTGTGTGTGCTGCCCCACTGTTCCTCTGCTCCGGCCCTGTCCAGAGTCAGGGCAGGAACTGAAAGTTGCCCCTAACTCCACCTGTGATGAAGCCCGAGGGGCCCTCAAGGTGAGCGCGTGCACCCCCGCACCTCTGCCATTCCTTTCTCTCCCACCATCCTGATTCTCACCCTTGCCCACCCCCCCGCAGTCCTCCCAGGCCCTGAATAGGTGAGATTTACTGAACCCCAGGCTCCTCTCTCATTCCTCTTCCTCTCGCCTTCCTTCCCCAGAACTTGCTTTTTAGCGTCTGTGGGCTCACCGTTTGTGCCACCGTAATCTGCACCCTGTCTGCTATTGTCTGCTGCATCCAAATCTTCTCTCTGGACCTCGTCCACACGGTGAGTTGGGGAGCCAGGGGTCAAGGCCAAGAAGGTAGGATGGGAGCAGGGGTGAGTGTGCTGGGTGGGCTTGAGAAGCGATGGCTCCAACGCTGGCTTCTGAGCACCTATTAGGCATGTTTGTTATAGGGATGTTTAGAGGGCCCAAGGCGGGGGGAGGGGGGTGAAGAGAGGAATGGAGGGGGTCTGTGATGCCAGTCCAGGGGCTCTGGAGAGTGAGACTAAAAGTTGGGCGGAGTCCAGCAGGTCTTAGATGGAGGCGGGGATAAGGGGTTGATGTTCTGGGGGGACAGATAGAGATGCTGGTTATAGAAGATGGGCAGGGCTAGAACTGGAGTTGGTCCTGGGTTGGGGCAGGGTCAGAGGAGGAACTGGTTCAGCCAAGGGAGCGGCCAGAACTGAGCTTCTTTGAGGGGGCGGGGCCAGAAAATGTAGGTGAGGGAGGAGTTTGGGAGGCCTGGGACCTGTATTCCCAGAAACCAAGCTTGCTGACCTGCTTGCTCCCCAGCAGCTGGCCCCTGAGCGCTCAGTCTCAGGCCCTCTGGGGCCTCTGGGCTGCACGTCCTCACCCCCAGCCCCTCTTCTACACACCATGCTGGACTTGGAGGAATTTGTACCGCCTGTGCCCCCGCCGCCCTACTATCCCCCAGAGTACACATGTAGCTCAGAAACAGATGCACAGAGGTGAGGCCTGGCAGAGTCTCGGAGGAACTAAGGGGACTGGGGCTGCGGCTGGCTTTGTGGGGAGGGGTCTTTGTGGAGGAGGAGTTCTTTTCCAAGCTTTGACTCTCTCGCTCATCTTGCCAGCATCACCTACAATGGCTCCATGGATAGCCCAGTACCCTTGTACCCTACTGACTGCCCCCCTTCTTATGAGGCCGTCATGGGGCTACGAGGAGACAGCCAGGTGAGAGTGGGGCTTGGGGCAGGCTGGGGAGCTGGGGACAGAGCCTGAAAAGATGAGGGAGTTACTGTCAGTGGATGCAGGTGATAATAGTTCTCATGATCTTTACAGCACTCTCATCTTTGATCTGCCCTAGCGCCTGGTAAGGTGGGTGGGGTAAAAACTATTATTTCCATTTTACAGATGGGAAGACTGAGGCCCACAGAGGGACTGGAATCTAGGTCTCCAGAGTGCAGTCTAGCCTATGGGGTGGCCATATCAGTGTACAGGGCTGGCCCCTTGACCCTTGTGTCTTCCACAGGCCACTTTGTTTGATCCTCAGCTTCATGACAGCTCCTGTATCTGTGAGCGGGTGGCTTCCATTGTAGACGGTGAGTGGAACGTGGCGATGGTGGACAGGGCTGGGGTGCCTAGGCTGGCAGAGCTGGGTGGGTCAGAGAGGGAGGAATGAGGCTGAGCTGGTGATTGAGAGATAAGCAAGGGCCAAGGCTTCTGGGAGTCCTGGACTTATCTGTCTCCTCTGAGATAACACAAGACACAGGATGGCCCCCCAAAAGGCTGGGCCTGAGAAAAGAGGGCCGGCCCGGGCTTGGCCAGGCTGGTGCTACCCGGCAGCCCCTGCCACCCACAGTGTCCATGGACAGTGGATCTCTGGTGCTGTCAGCCATCGGTGACCTCCCCGGGGGTTCCAGCCCATCGGAGGACTCGTGCCTGCTGGAGCTGCAAGGCTCCGTGCGCTCCGTCGACTACGTGCTCTTCCGCTCTATTCAACGCAGCCGCGCCGGCTACTGCCTCAGCCTGGACTGCGGCCTGCGGGGCCCTTTTGAGGACAGTCCCTTGCCCCGGCGGCCCCCGAGAGCTGCCCGCTCCTATTCCTGCTCTGCCCCCGAGGCCCCACCCCCGCTGGGTGCCCCCACAGCTGCCCGCAGCTGCCACCGGCTGGAGGGCTGGCCACCCTGGGTGGGACCCTGCTTCCCCGAGCTGAGGCGGCGGGTCCCCCGGGGAGGCAGCCGGCCAGCTGCGGCCCCGACCCCCCGACCCCCGGCTCGCCGCTTCAGCGATAGCTCAGGTTCCCTCACCCCACCGGGGCACCGGCCTCCTCATCCGGCTCCCCCACCACTGCTGCTGCTGCCACGGTCCCACAGTGACCCGGGCATCACCACCTCCAGCAACACCGGTGAGTCCCCACGAGGTTCAGGAGAGGGCAGGCACCGGGAGTTAGAGGGCTGGTGATGCCCACCAGGAATTGGGACACCGTTGAGGTCCCTGAGGAGGAAGAAGGGGTGGACCCACTCCTGCAGTAGGCAGCTTATGTCACCTCATAGAAACACATCACTAGCTTAGTGACTCAAAGAAGAGGATTTGGTTTCGGGAACCCAATTGCAGCTCCCAGCTTGGGCTAGTTACCTACCCTCTCCAAGCCTCAGTTTGTCACCTGTAAAATGGTATAATAACAGTACCTCCAGCATAGGTACTACGGAGTTACCGAGAAGATGCAGGTCTGGGGCTTAGCACAGAAACTGCTCATTAGGTGCCAGGTCCTGGGGAGGATGCAGCAGTGAATGACAGCACCTTAATCTCTGTCTTGGTGGATTGTACCAATACGTGGGCAGAGAACATGCCGCCTGGGCTGGGAATAGGATGTGGGAGCCAGGCTTGAGTTCTCAGGAGGGCGGTGGGATGGGCAGGTGTGTCTACTGAGCGCTGAGCACTTCCTGTCGGTCCCTTTCTCTCTCTCTCTCCACCGCAGCTGAATTCAGGGACCTTTATACCAAAGTGCTTGAGGAAGAAGCTGCTTCCATGTCCTCTGCAGATACAGGTCCGCCATGTGGTTGGTGCCCGGGGAGCAGGGGGAGGGGAGTGAGGCCCGACCTTCCCTGCACCTCCCATTCCACCCCGCTCCTGGCTCTCTCTCCAGGGCTCTGCTCTGAAGCCTGCCTCTTCCGTCTCACCCGCTGCCCTTCCCCCAAGTTGCTACGCGCCCGCTCAGCCGAGAAACGGCGCCCTGTGCCCACCTTCCACAAGGTGCCCCTGCCTTCGGGCCCTGCACCTGCCCACTCCCTAGGGGACCTGAAGGGCAGCTGGCCAGGCCGGGGCTTGGTCACTCGTTTCCTCCAGATGTCCAGGAAAGCCCCGGACCCCAATGGGAATGGAGCCCAAGGGCATAAGCAGGTAGAGTCAGGGAGGCCGGGGAAGACACCCAGGAAAGCCCAGAGCCACAGGTCAGGCTCTACTGATGCTCTCTCCTGTGGCCCCATCTAGGTGCCCCGGAGCCCTTGGGGCCGGTCAGGCCAGGAGAGCCTCCACCTTCGCAGCTGTGGTGACCTGAGCTCTGGCTCCTCCCTGAGGCGCCTCCTGTCTGGCCGCAGGCTGGAGCGTGGTACCCGCCCCCACAGCCTCAGCCTCAATGGGGGCAGCCCGGAGCCTGGGCTCTGACCTGGGCATCCTCGCACACTGAACAGATCCAGATGAATGCTGGGGTCACCCAGGTGAATGCTGGGGCCACAGGCACCAGCAGCCCTCAGCACCCCCTCGCACTGGCTGACACAAAAAGAAACCTGCTCAACGCCCCAAAAGTATCTTCCCCTCTTACCTCTCGGGGCTCCTGCAGCTCGCCTCTGCCCCTCTGGTCTGGGTAAGCTTCTGCCCTGTGCTGCATGGGTGTTCAGACTGTGGAGGGAGCTGTCCCTGCTTACAGCATTGGAGGAGGAAAATAAAGTCTTGTTCCCCCGGCATGAGAGTAACAGATGCGCCAAGGGCCCCGTGGCCAGGGCAAAGGCATAACCCGGGTGTTTAAGTGTATGGGGCTGTGTGCCTGTGCAATGGGGCGGTGAGGCATGAAGGGTCAGAAAATTCTGGCCTCTCAGCTCTGCCACTTCCAGCTGCATGACCTTGGGCTATTATTTAACCTCAGTTGCCTGATCCATAAAACATTATGAGGATGAATGTTTGTAAAGCTCTTAACACACTAAATAAGCCTTCAATAAATTTCAATTTTCCCTTCTCTTCTGGATCATTTTTATCACCACTGAAATTTGTTCTAGCGTCTCTAAATTCTCAAAACTCTGATATTTGTTTCCAGCTATCACACTATCTCTGCCCCTTTTCACAGTCACATGGTTTCTCTTCCTTCTACTACTTTTTTTTCTTTCTTTTTAGGGCTGCACCTGCGGCATATGGAAGTTCCCAGGCTACGGGTCAAATTGGAGCCCCAGCTGCCAGCCTACACCACCCCCGCAGCGACTCAAGATCCGAGCTGCGTCTGCAATCTACAGCACAGCTCACGTCAATGCCAGATCCTTAACCCGCTGAGCAAGGCCAGGGATCGAACCTGAGTCCTCTTGGATACTAATTGGGTGCGTTACTGCTGAGCCACAACAGGAACTCCCCTTCTCTCCACTTCTTGGACATCCATTCTCTCCTCAGCCACCATGAGGCTCCTTTCCCTACCTCTCCCCAGGCACTGCTTTCGACAGTTTTCAGTAACCAAAAAGGTATCAGACCTAGTGGCCATTGCTTTGCCTGCATTTCCTTGACCTCTAAGAAGCATTTAAGTCAGATAATCAGCATCTTTCCTCTTGAACTTTTCCCTTTCTTGTCTTTGAAGACATCATTACTCTCTTATTTTTCCTCCAGCTTTACCATCATTTGCCAGCTTTCACACCTGTGCTGGACTGCTTAACACTGGGGGGCCCCAGTGCTCTCTTGGCCCTCTTCTCTTTTCCGCCTCCACTCTGTCTGTAGGTGGCCCTGTCAAGATCCACGGCTTTAGAGCTGCCTTGTGGCCCGGTGGGTTAAGGATCTGGTGTTGCAGCTTGGGTCACTGCTGTGGTGTGTGGGTTTGATCCCTGGCCAGGGAACTTCCGCATGCCATGGACACAGCCAAAAAAAAAAAAAAAAAAAAAAACCAGCTTTAAATGCCAGTTATGTGTTCATGGATAACTCTTTTCTTGACCTCTCCATGAGCTCCAATCTCCAAACTGACATTTCCGTTGGATGTTTAATGGGTATCTCAAGACTCAACACGGCTGCAACAGAATTCTTGAGGCCCACCCCCAGCACTTGTTCTTCTCCCAACATTCCCATCTCAATAAATGGCACTAGCACGCGCCCACCTGCGCTTTTCATAACCTTGGGAATCACTTTTCATACACAGGCCCTAATTTCTTCTTTTCCCTCATCCATTCCTACCCTGAATTCATCTATTTCTTACCAGCTACCTAGCCCAAGTCGTCACCTGTCCCAGCCTTTGAATGGATCTATTTCCACGCTTCCTATAATCCACTCTCCACTCAGCAAAATAAGAAATCATGTCACATTGAAGTTCTGCCTAAATCTAATGGCTTCCCATTCTCCAAACTCCTTTGAAACCATGGTCAGGTACAACCTAGTCCACTCCCTGCTCCAAACTGCCTTGCACAAAGACCTTTATACCAACTAGCTCTTCACCAACACAAAACGCTGTGCCCTGCAGCTGTTGCTTTCACCTAATTCAGGTCTTAATTCCATCTCACCTTCTCACTGAGCACTCCCCATTCTATCACACCACCAGGTTGTTTTGAACATTTAGCACTATCTAAAATTATCTTGTTTGTGTTGTCCCCTAGAATTCAAGCTCCTGAGAGCAGGGACTTGGTCATTGCACTGGGTCTAACACTTAGTAGGTCCTCAACAAACTTAGGAAGTTACTAAAAAGCACAGTGGGGCCTTGTAAACAGCTTTGGGACCCTATGATTTCGGGGAGGAAAGGACAAGGGTAGGGAGGGGCGCTGCCCATAGATGGCGTCAGACTGCAAGGGTTCTTGAATAATTCACCATCATAACAACTCAGCCTCAGGGAGGGTTAGGGCGCGGCCAGGACGACAAAACGAGGTAGGAGGGAGTGGAGACTGGGGTTCCCTACGGGGCAATTTCTGGGCACTGAATGTTCCCTATCCTGAGGCTCCCAAAAGAGGAAGCTCAAAAAAACCAGCTCAGCTTCCGTAAACTGGACTCAAGGAGGGAATTCACTCTCCCGTCGTAATTGGGTGTGCGACCGAGCGTACCTCAAGGCGCATGCGCGCCTCTCGCTTCCCGCGCCCTCTTTCCGTGTAGACCTCGGAACAGGTTTGCGTCCTATTGGGCTACGGCCGGTCAGCGGAAACAGTCCGTCCCCAGCATGACCAATAAGGAGTGCGGAAAGGGGCCCCGTCCCGCCTCCTGATGATTAGGGGTCTCCCTTCCAGAGCGAGGTCCCGCCCTAGCCCCGCCCTGGGGCCCCTGAGTGCCTCGCGGCTGCGCGTGGTGGGGCTGCAGCCTCGCTCCGGCGCGGGCTCCGCTGACCCCTTTCTCCCGCCCCGCCCACCCCGCTCTGCAGGCTGCGCTGGGATTTCCCTTCGCCTCCGGTTGGGGCTGCTGTTTCGCTTCGCCGACGGTTGGCGCAGTGGATTTTGCACTGTTTGGATCTTAACTTTCCCTTCCTGTGTCTGCATTTCATCTTTTTTTATTTTTAAACCATCATTGTTATTATTAATGGTAGGGATGGTCGTATTTTACTAATGAAGAAGAGGGAGAGAATCTTCAAATCTTCTTTTACCCACTTGCGTTTTTGAGGGGTAGAATGGGAGGAAGGTCTGTGGGATTTATCCATTCTTCAGTCAGCCGACAAATGTTCAGTGAGCACGGGACCAGCGCCGGGTGTACTGGGGATACAGCCTGGGTTTACGTCTGGACAGATCAGCAGGCAAACGAGTTGGCAGGCCACCAGGTGCTATAACTGATATGAGGCCATTTGTACAATTAATTGCAACTGTAATAAAAGCTGCAAAGGAGATGTAAGTGCTGTGAGCTTGTGTTACAGGGATGTGTGTGTGTGTGTGTGAAGGGAGAGAATTTCTTAGAGAAAATGACATGTGAGCTGAGTTCTGAAGGAAAGATGAATAGGTATTAACTAGGCTAAATGGAGGTAGAGAGTGATGCATACTAAAGGAAGAGATTTTGTGAGGATCCTGAAGCAGAAAGGATGTAGAACAAGGGGTCCCATCTATGGCAGGCTGTACTTGGGGGCTGGCCTCCCTGCCTTGGCACTGGCCCCTTGTAGTCTGATTTCTGCACAGCAGCCAGAGTGATCTTTTAAAAAGATAAATCTGGTGTTGTCACTTCCCTGCACCAAACTCACCAGTGAATTTCCATCTTGGAACAAAATTCATACTCCCCACTGTACCCACCAAGGCCCTACAGGCCTGCAGCATCTGACCCTCAACCTTTTTTCCAAACTCACTTCTTACCACTGCCCCCTTACTCACTCTGTCCAGCACTCCTTTGCTTTGTACTTCTCATAGCTACCCGAAATGATCTTTTTTTTTTTTTTTTTGCCGGTGTCACCCCCACTAGAGCATAAGCTCCATAGAGCCAGGGACTTTATCATCTTATTTCTGTAGCCTCCGGATCTAGAACAGTTCCTGGCACATAGGAGATGCCCAATTATTATCTATCAAATGTGTGAATTGGGGCACACATAGCAAGGGTGCCCAGCCCACGTAAGGGTGTCAGGAAAATGGTACTGATGGCAGAGACAGTAAAGCTAAGGACTCAATGGTGAAAAAGAGTGTTCGTTTTTTTTCAGGAGAAGAAAATATCATAGCATAGAGCAGAGGCAAGATGGATGGTGGCCTATTAGAGGAAATGTGATTGGAGCATGTGATCCAAGTGCAGAGGTGAGAAATGAGGCTGGAACAAAGATGCCAGATCCCATACGCCTTCATAAAAGCCAGTGTGAAGCCCTTGAAAGATTTTAAGAGGGAGAGTGGTAGCTTCAGAATTTGTGTTTTGTTTGCTTGTTTGTTGATTTTCAGGGCTGCACATGTGGCATATGGAAGTTCCGAGGTGAAGGGTTGAATCGGAGCTGTAGTCACCAGCCTACGCCACAGCCCAGGCAACTTGGGATCCAAGCCAGCTCTGTGACCTACACCACAGCTCACAGCGATACCAGATTCCCGACCTGCTGAGCGAGGCCAGGAATCAAACCCCAGTCCCCGTGGATACTCGTCAGGTTCATTTATCGTGAACCAGAACGCAAACTCCAGTTTTATCATTTTATTTTATTTTATTTTGTTTGGAAGCACCCACGGCATGCAGAAGTTTCTGGACCAGCCGAATCACAGTAGTAACCCGAACCACAGCAGTAACCAAAGCCATGGCAGTGACAATGCCTGATACTTAACCTGCTGAGGCAGGGAACTCCTTTTTTTTTTTTTAAAGCAAGAGCAGTTTTATTTTTTTATTCATTTGTTTTTATTTTGTTGCTTTTTAGGGCCACACCTGCAGCATATGGAAGTTCCCAGGCTAGGGGTCCAATCGAAGCTGCAGCTGCAGGCCTACACCACAGCCACAGCAACTCCAGATCTGAGCCTCGTCTGTGACCTACCTGCACTATAGCTCAAAGCAACACCAGATCCTTAACCCACTGAATGAGGCCAGGGATGGAACCTGCGTCCTCATGGATACTAGTCAGGTATATTACCAGGGAGCCACCATGGGAACTCCAAGCAAGAGCAGTTTTAAAGCCAAGAGGGCCCAGCGTTGGCCCATGGAGTGTAGGAAGTGCAAGAAAGGACTCAGCAGGTGTAGCACCGCCTTCCAGATGTTTGCTATGAGTAATATTATCTGCATTGTTGTATGAAATTCTCATGACAACCCTGAGGCAAGAGTTGTGCAGATGAGGAAACTGAAGCTCCGGAAAGTCAGGTGACTTCCCAATATCTCAGTTCTAGTGAGGAATGAAGCAAGGATTTCAACCCTGCATAGTCACCCCAGCGCCCGTGCTAAATCTCCCTTCCGTATTTATTGCCTCTTCTTGGGACGGGAGAGAAGTGGAGGCAGCCAGAGGGAGCCGACTGGAGGGAGAGGTCTCAGACGCAGTCCTTTGATTGTACCTGGAGGGAAGAAACCAAGGCTGAATAACAGTGACAGTAATACAGAGTTCCTGGGTGGCCTAGCAGGTTAAGGATCTGGCATTGTCACTGCTGTGACTCAGGTCACTGTTTTGACAAGGGTTTTATCCCTGGGATGTAAACTTTTCTTTTCTTTTTTTTTTTTTTTTTTTTTTTTTTTTTTTTTGCTTTTTAGGGCCGCATGTGCGGCATATGGAGGTTCCCAGACTAAGGGTCCAGTCGGAGCTGCAGCTGCCGACCCATGCCACAGCCACAGCAACTCGGGATCTGAGCCACATCTATGACCTACACCACAGCTCACGGCCGTGCCGGATCCTTAACCCACTGAGCGAGGCCAGGGATCAAGCCGCATCCTCACGGATACTAATTGGATTCATTTCCCCTGCGCCACAACAGGAACTCATGGGCTGTGAACTTCTGCATGCCATGATGTGGCCCAAAAAACCCTCAATAACAGTAATAATTCCAGACATCTATATGGAATTTTTTAGTTCACAAGGACCACTTTCACAGACATTTTTCTTTTCTTTCAGTTTTTTCTTTTTAGAACTGCATCTGTGGCATATGAAAGTTTCCAGGCTAGGGGCTGAATTGGATCTGCAGCTGTCAGCCTACAGCTTGTGGCAATGCCAGATTCCTAAGCCTCTGAGCGAGGCCAGGGATTGAACTCGCATCCTCACAGACACCGTTGGGTTCTTAACCCGCTGAACCACAACGGGAACTCCAGACATTTTTACTTTCAATGAACTTCATTACAGCCCTGCACGGGAGGCTCAGAACAGTAAGGCATGTGAGAGCAGGCTCACAGGTGTTCAGTATTTGCATCATATTTCCTGTTGCCTCAACCAAGTCCCCTCTGTTCGTTCTCACTCTAATAGTCCTTTTCAGAGTTAGCCTCCTTCTTCCTGAAGTTCATTACTCCTTTGCTTTAAACCACACCAAGGACACTCTCTGGAACACTGACAAGCAGGGCCTTCCTTGAATAGATAGGTGTCGTTGGTAAATTAACCCATTCATTCATTCATTCAGCAAACTTGAGCTCTGATTCTGTGCTTACCTCTGAGTGAAGAGTTTTGAGATTTCAGAGAAATAGGAACCATGAAATTTTCCCTGTCACTGCTTACAAACTTATGGAAGACTAAAATTATGCTACTGAAATATCTGGGAGGCTGTGTGATGCGATGGCTAAGAGCTGCTCGGGTTTCACAGTAGGATAGCTGAATTTAGGCTTTACTCTGCTGCTTAATCTAAGTAAGTTTTTGAAGTTCCTGTCATGGCTCAGCAGAAACTAATCTGACTAGCATCCATGAGGATGCAGGATCAATCCCTGTTCTCACTCAGTGACTTATGGTCTGGTGTTGTCATGAGCTGTGGTGTAGGTCACAGACTCGGCTCAGATCTGGCGTTGCTGTGGTTGTGATGTAGACCAGCTGCAATCAACCACTAGCCTTGGAACCTCTGTATGTCACGGGGCAGCCATAAAAAGCAAAAAAAAAAGAAAAGAAAGTTTTCTTGTCTGTAACATAGAGTTGTCAGATTAATGCTTGTAATAAGCACTCATGAAAAATTGGCTGTTGGTATCTTGACAAAAGTCATAGGAGAGTATGTAAGGTACAAATACTTTCCGTTTGCACTGGGCTTCAGGTGGATGCTATGGTTATTGTTTGACCTGGTTAATCAGTAGTTTCAGCTATGACACAAGGAGATCGGTGTTGCTAAGGATCTGCTCTTTCTGCAGCTGCAGCATAGGTCACAACTGTGGCTCAGATCTGACCTCTGGCCTGGGAACTCCATATGCCTCGGGGTGGCCAAAAAAGAAAAAAACAAACACAAAAAAAAGAGTTGGTTAATCGGTGTTCCTGTTGTGGCTCAGTGTGTTTAGAACCCCACTGGTATCCCTGAGGATATGGATTTGATCCTTGGCCTCCTTCAGTGGGTTAAGGATCCAGCATTGCTGCAAGCTGCAGCATAAGTCATAGATAAGGCTCAGATCTCAGATCTGGCGTTGCTGTGGCTGTGGCTGGCAGCTGCAGCTCCAATTCCACCCCTAGTCTGGGAACTTCCCTATACTGCAAATGTGGCCCTAAAAAGAAAAAAAAATCAGTTGGTTAATCAAACTATTGTGATAATCATTTGGCAACATATACATGTATCATATCAAATCAGTAGTTGTACATCTTAAACTTATACAGTGTTATGCAAGTATATCTCAATAAAGCTGAAAGAAAAGTTGGTTGATCAGATGAATCACTGCCTCACCCTAGTGATTAAGGGGCATACGTTTCTCACTGGAGGAAGAAGTTGGGGTCTGTAATCAGAGGAGCGGTTTATCTTTTTTTTTTTTTTTTTGGCCATGCTGGCAGCGCTCTGAAGTTCCCAGGCGCCAGGGACTGAACTCTCACCACAGCAGTAACCCTCGCGACAGCAGTGACAACACCCGATCCCTAACCACTAGGCCACCAGGAAACTCCAGGAATGGTGTATCGTCAGATCAGAGCTGAAAGGACAGGTTCTAGGCTGACTGGTGAGGTTTATCCACTCATTCAGGGTACTTTTTTTTCCTTTTTTGGCCACCCCTCAGCATATGGAGTTACCAGGCCAGGGATCAGATCCCAGCAGCAGTTGCAACCTATACCACAGCTGTGGGCAATGCCAAATCCTTTAACCCGGCACCCCTGGAGACACTACCTATCCCATTGCACCCCCATAAGCACTTTTCTGAGCACTTACTCTGCTGTGCGTGGCATGAGAAAGTGTCTTTGACTTGACCATGGAGGTGATGATGGGAGGGGGCACTCCTCCTCTGGGAGTTGATCTGAGGCCTGAAAAGCAAGGAGCCTGTGCTATATGGTACTTGCTAGGCTCCAGGTCTGGAGTTTGCTATCTGAGCCAAGTCTGCAGCCTGTCACAAGGCTGGCTAAAGGGGGGGTCGGAACTCCTGTGCTGGGTCAGCCAAACTATTTTTGTACTTCTGCTTTTTGCTTATATTTATTTTCTACTTGTCCTCTCTTGGTGTTTAGCTAAGTCTTTTTAAAAGTGCTGTGCAGGGAGTTCCCATCTTGGCTCAGCGGAAATGAATCTGACTAGCAGCCATGAGGATGCAGTTTCCATCCCTTGCCTCACTCAGTGGGTTAAGGATCTGGCATTGCTGTGGGCTGTGGTGTAGGTTGTAGACGTGACTCGGATCTGACGTTGCTGTGGCTGTGGTGTAGGCCAGAGGCTACAGCTCTGATTCGACCCCCAACCTAGGAACTTCCGAATGCTGTGTGTGGCCCTAAAAAGCCAAAAAATAAAAGTGCTGGAGTTCCCATCATGGCTCAGTGGTTAGCAAACCTGACTAGTATCCATGAGGAGGCTGGTTTGATCCTGGCCCCGCTCAGTGGGTTAAGGACCTGGTGTGGCCGTGAGCTGTGGTGTAGGTTGTAGACATGGTTCAGACATGACTTTGTTGTGGCTGTGGCATAGGCTGGCAGCTACAGCTCTGATTTGACCCCTAGCCTAGGAACCTCCATATGCCGCAAAAAGACAAAAAAATAAATAAATACATAAAAAATAAAAGTGCTGTGCAAAGGGAACCAAGAAACAAATTTGTGGCCACCTAGTACCCCCTCAGTGGGTTAACCTTACCTCACTCAGTGGGTTAAGGATCCAGTGTTTCTGTGAGCTGCAGTGTAGGTCGCAGACCCAGCTTGGATCTGGTGTTGTTGTGGCCATGGCTGTGGCATGGCTAGGCCAGCAGCCACAGCTCTGATTTGACCCCTAGCCCAGGACCTTCCATATGCCATGGGCGCAGCCCTAAAAAGACCAAAAAAAAAAAAAAGAGGTTTCTCCTTTTAAGTGTACAGTTCAATGATTTTGGGTGAATTTACAGAGTTGTAAAACAGTTAATATCCAGCTCATTCCAGCCCCAGCCACGCACTAATCCATTTTCTGTCTCTATAGATTTGCCTATTCCAGAATTTCATATAAATAGAATCATACAATGTGTGATCTTGGAGTTCCTGTCGTGGCTCAGCAGAAACAAATCCAACTAGTATCCTTGAGGATGCGGGTTCGATCCCATGGCATGTGGCAGTTCCTGGACCAGGGATTGAATTCTTACCACAGCAGTGACCCGAGCCATAGCAGTGACAACACTGCTGAGCCATAAGAGAACTCCCTCATATTGGTTTTGATTTGCTTTCCTTAATGACTAATGTTGTGAGGCATCTTTTCATATGCTTGTTGGCCATTTGTATGTTATCTTCGGAGAAACATCTGTTCAAATCCTTTGCCTGTTTTTATAAACTAGGCTATCTTTCTATTATTGAGTTGTAAGAGCTCTTTAGGTATTTTGGATACCAGGCCCTATCAGAGGTATGACTTGAAAATATTTTATCTTTGTCTTTTCCCTTTCCTAATGGCATTCTTTGAAGTGCTAATACTTTTAATTTTGAGGAAGCCCAGTTTATCCTTTTTTTTTCCTTCTGTCACTTGTATTTTGGAAACATAAATAAGAAACAATTGCCTAAAGAGATTCTGGGCTTAAGCTATATTAAGATGAGACTTTCAGAGACCTTAGGAGGAAGTAAGAGTATTTACATGTGGGAGGGGCATGGCTTCTCAGGGTCCAGAGGGCAAACTACAGTGGATAAATGCTAGATGGCCCTGAAATTGGAGTTCGCGTCTTGGCTCAGTGGTTAACGAATCCAACTAGGAACCATGAGGTTGTGGGTTCAATCCCTGGCCTTGCTCAGTGGGTTAAGGATCCGGAGTTGCCGTGAGCTGTGGTGCAGGTTGCAGACACGGCTCGGATCCCACGTTGCTGTGGCTGTGGCGAAGGCTGGCAGCTACAGCTCCTGTTAGATCCCTAGCCTGGGAACCTCCATGTGTCGCGAGTGCGGCCCTAGAAAAAGCAAAAAGACAAAAAAATAAAATAAAATAGATGGCCCTGAAATAAACGGTTCCTGCCTCCTGGTGTCAGACTTCCAGATGCTTAACCTGCGTCCTCATGGATCCTAGTTGGGTTCGTTAACCACTGAGCCACAAAGGGAACTTCCTGGTGTCACACCTTTGTTTAGCCTTCTGCCGCCCTCACACTGTATGGGGAAGAACTGTGTAACCGATAGAATAGGTCAAAATGATGATGTCTAACTCCTGAGCCCAGAATGCTGCGACTCTGCCTTTTGCTCCTTTAGGTCACTCACTCTGGAGGAATCTAGCTGCCATATTGTGAGGACACTCAAGCAGCCCTCTGAATAATTCCTTGTGGTGGAGAACTGACGCTGCTGCCAACAGCCCCACTTCACCCCATGTTAGACAGAGCCTCAGCCCAGGCAAGACTGCCACAGATGACAGCAGCCCTGACCAACATCTTGACTACAGTCTTTTGAGAATCCTCTAGTCTGAACCATCCAGATAAGCCACTCCTGAATTCCTTTCGCACAGAAACTATGTGAGATAACAAATGTTTATTGTTGCTTAACACAAGGGCAAAAGAAACCACTGGTTAATCCAAGGTCACAAAGATTTACTCTCAAGCTGTCTTCCAAGAATTTTCTAGTTTTAGCTCTTACATGTAAGTCTGTGATCCATTTTGCTTTGATTTTTTTCCATTTCTTAAAGTTTTATTGAAGTATAGTTGATTTACAATGTCATGATAACTTCTGCTGTACAACAGAGTGATTCAGTTATACACATACACATATCCTTTCCTTTTTTGTTATTTTTTGTCTTTTTAGGGCCTCACCCAAGGCGTATGGAGGTTCCCAGGCTAGGGGTCCAATCGGAGCTGTAGCCGCCAGCCTACGCCACAGCCAGAGTAACGTGGGATCTGAGCTGCATCTGCAACCTACACCACAGCTCACGGCAACGCCGCATCCTTAACCCACTGAGCGAGGCCAGGGATCGAACCCGCAATTTCATGGTTCCTAGTTGGATTTGTTTCCACTGCGCCACAATGGGAACTCCTGAAATTTTTATTTTTTACATTTTTGGCTACAGCTTGATGTGGGGTCTCAGCTCCTTGACCAGGTATTGAACCCAGGCTGCATCAGTGAAAGCACCAAGTCCTAACCACTAGACCACCAGGGAACTCCCCATAAACCCCATGAAATTATTTATTAATTTTTGGGCTGTTTTTGCTTCTGTTATATCCTAATTTATTCCATTTAAGTTTGTACAGATCTGACTACATTATGTCTTTTTTTTTTTTAGGGCCGCACCGGCAATTGTGGAAGTCCCCAGGCTAGGGGTTGAATCGGAGCTGCAGCTGCCGGCCTATACCACAACCACAGCAATGCAGGATCTGAGCCACATCCCTGTGACCTACGCCACAGCTTATGACATCCCGGTATCCTTAATCCACTGACTGGGGGCAGGGATCGAACCCTCATCCTCATGGTTGCTAGTTGGGTTTGTTACCACAGAGCCACAACAGGAACTTCTGGATTTCTTTTTCATTATTGACATGGTATCCCCTGCCCAGCGTGTCTGGAGAACGCAGATCCAGAAATGTTGCCTCGTAGCCAGCACTTGAGAAGCCAGCGTGGGCTTCCTTTTGGACAGGTGGAACACTCCATCAGTATTACAGGAGGAGTTTCTGATGTGGCAAAACGGGATCGGCAGCATCTCTGCCGCGCCAGGGCTTAGATTCGATCCCAGGCCAACAAGGTGGGTTAAAGGATTGGGCATTGCCACAGCAGCTGGGGCAGGGGTGGGGCGGGGTGGGGGCGGAGTCGGGTAGGGTAGCAGCTTGGATCTGCTCCCTGGCCTGGGAATTCCATATGCCTTGAGGCAGCCAAAAAGGAAAAAAAAAAAAATGAGATGAAACTTTAAAACAATACAAAGCAAAGACCACAGACTGACACAGCCAGTTTTGAAAGTAACCAGGAGCTAGTGTAGCCTTTGGTGCACAGGAGACACTCATCAAATGTGTGATGTGTGTCATAGGGCTCTGGATATCAACCCAAGTTCTGCCACTAAGTGGTCAAAGGATTTGGGGCAATTTAACGACCTTATAGAGTCTTTGGTCCTCGTCTCTAAAATGAAGGAAATTGGAGTTCCCGTTGTGGCTCAGTGGTTAATGAATCCAACTAGGACCCATGAGGTTGCGGGTTCGATCCCTGGCCTTGCTCAGGGGGTTAAGGATCCGGTGTTGCCGTGAGCTGTGGTGTAGGTCGCAGATACAGCTCGGATCCCACGTTGCTGTGGCTGTGGTGTAGGCCGGCGGCTGTAGCTCCAATTAGACCCTTAGCCTGGGAACCTCCATATGCCGTGGGTGTGGCCCTAGAAAAGACAAAAAAAATAAATAAGATAAAATAAAGTGGGGGAAATAATAGAAATAATATAAAATGAAATGGGGGAAATAATGGTATCTGCTTTGTGAGGATGAAAGGAGGCAATGAACATAAAGTAGCACAGAGCAAGTACTCCATAAATATTAGCCCTTATTATAACCGACTTTATTTAGAAAACAAAATATAAAAGCCTCACAGACAAATCACATGAGAGAAGAAACAAGAGACTCACAAACTGTGCCTGCAGGGAAACAGGGAGGGGAGTGGGGCTCTATCGCCACCAGAGCAGGCGGAGGCAAAGGTCCTAGTACTTAGCAAATATTTGTGGAATGAATGAACTAGAGGGAAGTTAGGGACTGCATATCACCTGCCCGCCTCCCAAGAGCAAACCCTGTGCAACATTTCCTGGAAAAGCAGGAAGTGTGGATGGGACAGTTTCTGACATAGTGATGACGGTTCAATTCAATTCAGCAATTTGGCACCTACCAACTCTGTGTCAGGCCTCCTGGCTGGAATGAGTAAGACATTCCTTTGTGGAACTCCAAGCTTCCTCCATAAACACAGCCCTGACTGGTTGCAGTATTTGATGACAGGCAGTGTACTGGACACGCATTATTGTCCTTATATCTCACAACAATTCTGTAAGATGGAGTTCTCACTCACCTTTTATAGATAGGAAACAGAGGCTTAGGAGTTCCGGTTGTGGCTTAGTGGTAATGAACCTGACTGGTATCCATGAGGACGCATGTTGGATCCCTGGCTTCGCTCAGTGGGTTAAGGATCTGGCATTGCCGTGAGCTGTGGTGTAGGTCGCAGATGAGGCTTGGATCTGGGTTGCTGTGGCTCTGGTGTGGGCCAGCAGCTGTAGCTCTGATTGGACCCATAGCCTGGGAACCTTCCTATGGCACTGGTGTGGCTTTAAAAAGACAAAAAAGGAAAAAAGAAAAGAAACAGGGTCTTAGAATGCTTAAGTAATTTATTGAGGGTCAAATAACCAGTAAATGGTGGAACCAGTGTTCAAACCAAGTGTGACTCAATGAGACTCTACTCAAGGGCTGTAAGAACCCAGAAGAAATGGTCCATTTTGCCTGGAGTGTGTCTGGAAAGACTTTACTGGGATAATTGAAAAAAATCGAAAAAAGACACAAACAGCAAGTGGCTCCCGAACATCTGCTTTGTACTCGGCACTGTGCTTATTTCACTGACTTCGGCAATGACCTAGCGAGGTGGCAGTATTGCCACCATTTTACAGGTGAGGAAATAGGCTCAGGGAGCTGGCATCTGCCAGGTCGCAATGTGTGGGCCACGCCCACTAAATCATATGTGATGTGGCCCATGAGGCAATGCCATGCACAACCCCCTTCTCACATCTAATGAGGATACAGTTTTGTACAACACTTTCCAGTTTCTCAACTACTTTACACATGCTCCCTGACCTTTGAGAAAGGAGAGTCAGTTCCTCTCAATCTGCATCTGATGACGAAACAAGGGAGACCTGGAGACGCACTTCCCTCTGCCCGGGGCTCATCCTCCCTGCTCTTCACCAGTTAATATTTCCTGCCCCTTCTCCTCCATGAAGCCTTCTGGGATAATCCCCACCAGGAAGGGTCCTTCAATGCACACCTGTTGCTGTTTTTGTCATCTGTAACCATCTGACTCCCCTGCCGTATGAGCCCCTGTAGGGCAAAGACTGTCTTAATTACCTCTCAGTATTTTGACCAGTTTCATTTTGCTTTGGTTTTTTTTTTTTTTTTTTGTCTTTTTAGGGCCACACCTGCAGCATATGGAGGTTCCCAGGCTAGGGGTCAAATCAGAACTGCAGCTGCTGGCTACACCACAGCCACAGCAACGCTAGATCTGAGCCTTATCTGCAACCTACACCACAGCTCATGGCAACACAGGATCTTTAACCCACTGAGCGGGGACCAGGGATCAAACCTGCAACCTCATGGATACTAGTTGGGTTCTTTACCACTGAGCCACAATGGGAACTCCTTGACCTCAGTTTTTGTTTTTGTTTTTTTTGCTGCACCTGCAGCAGGTGGAAGTTCTGGGTCCAGAATTCTAACCCTCGCCACAGCAGCAACCCAAGATGCTGTAGTGAAAACGCTGGATCCCAAACCCACTGTGCCACAACGGCACTCCTGGCCTCAGTAATGTGCACAGTAAACTTCTTTTATTAGCATTAGTTTAAATTTGCATCAGTTTAGGAGTTCCTGTTGTGGCTCAGTGGTTAACGAATCCAACTAGGAACCATGAGGTTGCGGGTTCAATACCTGGCATCTCTGAGTGGGTTAAGGATCCCACATTGCTGTGGCTGTGGTAAAGGCCAGTGGCTACAGCTCCTGTTAGACCCGTAGCCTGGGAACCTCCATATGCCGCGAGTGTGGCCCTAGAAAAGGCAAAAAGACAAAAAAAAAAAAAATTAGCATTAGTTTAATTTTTTTTTCTCTTCCTGAAAACCTAAAACTTCAAATAAAGGCTACTGATTTAAAAATAAATAAATAGGTGTTCCCTTCGTGGCTCAGTTGTTAACGAATCCGACTGGGAACCATGAGGTTGCGGGTTCGATCCCTGGCCTTGCTCAGTGGGTTAAGGATCTGGCATTGCCGTGAGCTGTGGTGTAGGATGCAGACACGGCTCGGATCCCGTGTTGCTGTGGCGAAGGCTGGCAGCTACAGCTCCTGTTAGACCCCTAGCCTGGGAACCTCCATATGCCGCGGGTGCAGCTCTACATAAAAGGCAAAAAGACAAAAAAATAAATAAATAAATAAAAATAAAAACTAATTTTTTTCTCTAGAAAGCAGTGTGCCTACTGTAGTTCCCATCTTCTGGGATTCGGGAGCCTCTTCCCAATTTTCCATTCATATCTTTCATCTAGATTCTTCCTAACGTTGTCATCCATACATACATTCCAGAATTTCATAGGGTGTATAATCACCAATAGCCCAGAGGAAGCCAGTCGCCCTTTACAAGTATGGTTGCAATTGCCTCACTTCCTGTGTCACGTGACTCTCCCATAGTTATCACATGACCCATCTATTCCATTATGCCGGAATTAACCGGTAGGGCTAACCTGGTGTGTAGAGCTATCGCTGGTGCTTGCAACACTGTTTTTATTTAGTTGATCCTCTCTCCCTCTGAAGTTTGGAAGCCCTGCAGCCTTCTCATCTGGCGATGGAGCTTTCAAGTCCTTCCAGAGAGGTGAGTGGGCCAGGGTTCCCAATTTGTCTTGTCACGCTCTTTCTGGAATCCTGGCCATCCAGGCTCTGAAATTCAATGAATGACAGTCTGTCCTTGAACCCAGGCCATCATGGCTCTTTGATGGAGGGACGGATGGAAGGAAGGAGGGGTGAGGGGAGAAATGGATGGAGAGGGGTGGAGGAGGGTCCTGGTTGGGGTGGGCAGAGAGCTATCACTAGCAGAGGGCTGCCTTGGAGGGAGGGCTGGACCCAGGTGTATGTGGGCTGTGTTCCATTAAAGGTGGGAGACTAGGCAGGGCGAGCCCTGCCCGGGAAAGTGGGTGAGAGGTGAAGAGGGGCTTGCCTTCTAGCTGCTATTCATTCTGTTCTCAGGAGTGTCCCAGGCCACAGAGCAGAATAGGTATCATGACTGCCAGCCTCATGGGATTGCTTCTACTTCAGGCAGCATCGTGGGCATCAGGTAAATGAGCCAAGGAGGAGGGAGGGAGCCCCAAGGCCCCCTTCTGCCTTATGTCCTTTGGTAGTCTCTGGCATATTGGCTGTAGACTTCAATAGCTGTTCAGTAAATCCTTTTGAGTGACTGAGATCAACCGTGGTGAGGGGGTTACAGCAAGGGGTTTTCTTTTTCTTTCTTTCTTTTTGGCTGTCCCAAGGCATATGGAGTTCCTGGGCCAGAGATCAGATCCGAGCCACAGTGACCTATGCTGCAGCTGCAGCAATGCCGGATCCTTTAACCCTCTGTGCCAGGCTGAGGATGGAACCTGTGTCCTGGCGCTGCGGAGACACCACCAATCCTGTTGCACTACAGTGGGAACGCCAAGGGAATTTTTTTTTTCTTTTTACAGCCACACCTGTGGCATACGGAAGTTCCCAGGCTAGGGGTCGAATTGGAGCTGCAGGCCTATGCCACAGCTACAGCAACACCAGATCCAAGCCAAATCTCTGGCCTTTGCTGCAGCTTGCTGCAACACAGGGTCCTTTTTTCTTATTGATTTATTGATTGCTTTTTAGGGCTGCACCCGAGGCATATGGAGGTTCCCAGGCTAGGGGTCCAATCAGAGCTGCAGCTGCCAGCCTATGCCAGAGCCACAGCCACGCCAGGTCCGAGCCGAGTCTGTGACCTACACCGCAGCTTGAGACAATGCCGGAGCCTTAGCCCACTGAGCAAGGCCAGGGACTGAACATGAATCCTCATGGATCCCTCGAGTTTTTTTTCCTTTTTTTTTGGATTTTTATCTTTTTAGGGCCGCACCTGCGGCATATGGAGGTTCCCAAGCTAGGGATCCAATCGGTGCTTTTGCTGCCGGCCTACGCCAGATCCGAATTGCATCTGCGACCTACAACACAGCTCACAGCCACACCAGCTCCTTAACCCAGAGCGAGGCCAGGGATCAAACCTGCAACCTCATGGTTCCTAGTTGGATTCGTTTCCACTGCACCACAATGGCAGCTCCTCCCAGTCAGTTTTGTTACTGCTGAACCACACAGGAACTCCTCCAAGGGAATTTTTGAAACCAGGGTTCAGTCTTTCCTCCTAACTATTGTGTCCTCGTCCTCATCTTCATCCTTCTGCCCTTGCCTCTCCTGTGCTCCTTCCCTCCCAGGTGCCCGTCCCTGCAGCCCTAAAAGCTTTGGGTACAGTTCAGTGGTCTGTGTCTGCAATGCCACGTACTGTGATTCTCTTGACCCCCTGATCCTGCCTGACCCCGGCACCTTCAACCGCTTTGAGAGCACACGCAGCGGGCGCCGAATGGAGCTCAGCCTGGGGACCTTCCAGGCCAACCGCACAGGCACAGGTAACCATACCCCTGAGCCCCCGAGCTGGTCTAGGATCCTTCTGGAACTAAATCATGCCAGTGATCAGCATGGAGTTTCTCCCCTGTGCACCAATACCGTTTTTTCCCTTTGGATGTCCTTAGGGCTTCTGCTGACCCTGCAGCCAGATCAGAAGTTCCAGAAAGTGAAGGGATTTGGAGGGGCCATGACAGATGCTGCTGCTCTCAACATCCTTGCCCTGTCACCCCAGGCCCGAAATTTGCTACTCAGATCGTACTTCTCTGAAGAAGGTGAGAAGGAAGGGGACAAGATGACATGGTGTAATTGACACTTTGACCTTTCTTTTGACCATGACGTCCATCCGTCCCTGACATTTGAGTCCCAGTGGAAAAAATGATTGTTCTATCCGTCTTTTGCTGGGTGCCTGGGGACGGTCAGACTCAGAAGGACTGTGCTTCAGGATTTCCTGCTGTGGCACGCTGGGTTAAGGATCTGGTGTTTTCTCTGCAGCGGCTTGGGTTTGATTCCCCAGACCAGCAGTGGGTAAAGGATCCAGCATTGCCGGATCCGGCTGTGGCACAGGTCACAGCTGCGGCTCAGATTTGATCCCTGGCCCAGGAACTTCCATATGCCAGGGGTGCAGCCAAAAAAGAAAAAAAAGGAGATCTGTGCTTCACCCGGAGCCCAAGTTCCTTTTGGTCCTGACTTAGACATACTTTAGGACTGCCCCGCGGTAGGTCAGATCCCACATTCTCCTATTGACTCAGATTACATCACATATCTTGGTCTTTGATTTCTGCAGGAATTGAATACAATATCATCAGGGTGCCCATGGCCAGCTGTGACTTCTCCATCCGCATCTACACCTATGCCGACACTCCTGATGACTTCCAGTTGCTCAACTTCAGCCTCCCCGAGGAAGATGTCAAGCTCAAGGTGAGCACCCTGGCTGCCTCAGGGCCTGGTGGCATTGATGCCTGGGGGTTGAGATGCCTCAGGCTAGAGCATTCTGGGCAGAGGGACAGAACCTGCCCTCTGCTCTCTTTCTTCTGTTCTGGGGTAGGGAGGGTGGGGGCTGATGGCTAGGCCTGATATACTGGTTGGGCCAGTCTGTGTGTGTTTCAATTCTGGGTGTCTCTCTCCTCACCACCTTTGTTTCTAGATACCCCTGATTCACCAAGCCCTGGAGATGGCCCCGCGCCCTGTCTCACTCTTTGCCAGTCCCTGGACATCACCCACTTGGCTCAAGACCAATGGGGCAGTGAATGGGAAGGGGTCGCTCAAGGGTCATCCGGGGGATCGCTACCACCAGACCTGGGCCAAATACTTTGTCAAGTAAGGGAACAGCAGGACTGTGGGGTCCAGACCGCTCCCCTCGCGGACATCCCGGTCCATGTCCCAAACCTTGATCTGCTTCCGCCTCCAGATCTGACTCTCCTCAGCTCATCTTTCTGCCTTCTGGACCTTTCAGACTCAGGCTCCCTCAGTGTTCCCCACCCAGCTGGGCCTCCTGCTCCCCAGGATCTTGGTTCCCTTTCTTGGCCATGATCACTCACACCCTTTCCCCTGCCAGGTTCCTGGATGCCTATGCTGAGCACAAGTTACACTTCTGGGCAGTGACAGCTGAGAACGAGCCTTCTGCAGGGCTGTTTACCGGCTACCCCTTCCAGTGCCTGGGCTTCACCCCCGAACACCAGCGAGACTTCATTGCCCGTGACCTGGGTCCCACCCTGGCCAACAGTACACACCGCGATGTCCATCTGCTCATGCTGGATGACCAGCGCTTGCTGCTGCCCCACTGGGCCCAGGTGGTAAGGCCCGGGACCCCCACGGGTACCCTAGTGACCGCCAAGTCCGGCATTCAAATGATGGGCTCCCAACCAGAGTGCCTGCCCTGCCCCAACTCTTTTTTTTTTCTTTTTAGGGCCATACCCGCGGCATATGGAGGTTCCCAGGCTAGGGGTCCAATCGGAGCTACAGCTACGTCTATAGCTACAGCAAGGCAGGATCCGAGCCGCATCTGCGACTTACACCACAGCTCACGGCAATGCCAGATCCTTAACCCCTGAGTGAGGCCAGGGATCGAACCCACAAACTTATGGTTCCTAGTCAGATTCATTTCCGCTGTGCCACGATGGGAACTCCCCTGCTCCAACTCTTGATTCCTAGAGCACCCTGGCCAGCCAGGTGCCGGGGGTGGTGATGAGCCCCTTCCGGCTCTCCAGGGTCCCATGGTTGTCAAACCCCCTCTGGTTGTGTTCATCCCACTGCCCACTTCTCAGGTCCAAAGGCCTCTTCCAGAGCCATTTGTGCAGGGCCCAGGCTCAATGGCTTTCTCTCCCCAGCAGTCCTTCCCTCTCCCCGTACAGGTGCTGGCGGACCCAGAGGCAGCTAAGTACGTTCATGGCATCGCTGTGCACTGGTACCTGGACTTTCTGGCTCCAGCAAAAGCCACCCTTGGGGAGACACACCGCCTCTTCCCCAACACCACGCTTTTTGCCTCAGAGGCCTGTGTGGGCTCCAAGTTCTGGGAGCAGAGTGTGCGGCTGGGCTCCTGGGATCGAGGGGTGCAGTACAGCCACAGCATCATCACGGTATGTGTGCCACCTGTGTCCCTTTCTGCAGAGCAGACCTCCCTCGGACCCCTCGCTGGTCTCACCAAAGCCTGACGGGAGGCCCTGCTCTCCAGCTTTTCCCCAGCTGGCTTACTCCTTGGGACAATTTCTGGGCTATCACAACCCCCACGCTTGCCTTCCCCACACACATCTGCACACCCCGCCGCCCTTGTTCAATCTGCCCGATTTCTCAGCTTCTCTTGTGATAGCTTCATCCTCCCAATCCCTCTGTCCTAGACATTAAGGATATAAAACACCCCCTCACAGGGCTGGGGTGCCGTAGTCCCTGCCTCCCTCACGGGCCCCTAACTCAGTTCCCTGAGGACCCAATGTGGAGCCCATCTCTGCTCTGTTCCTGCCGTAGAACCTCCTGTACCATGTGGTTGGCTGGACCGACTGGAATCTTGCCCTGAACCCCGAAGGGGGACCCAACTGGGTGCGCAACTTTGTCGACAGCCCCATCATCGTGGACATCTCCAAGGACACGTTTTACAAACAGCCCATGTTTTACCACCTTGGCCACTTCAGGTGAGTGGAGGGGGCGGGGCACCCCCATCCCAGCATCTCCTGCACTGGGCCTGTATCACCCACACGCGGAAGCAGGATGGTGTTGAGGGTAGGATCCCGGGGGAGGTGCACCTCTCCCTCTTGCATCATCGAGGCAGGAAGTGATTAGCTGGCAGAAGAGACGCAGACAACCCCTGAGTGCCCAACTGCCTGGCTCGGGGCCTGGAGCGTTAGGGCAGATCTTTGGCAGGGTTCTGGGGCGGTAGGGAGGACGACCTCCTCAGAGCTGGGGGGGTCTAGGCTGGGGTCCCCCAACCATGCCTGTTCACATTTCAGCAAGTTCATTCCTGAGGGCTCCCAGCGAGTGGGGTTGGTTGCCAGTGAGAAGAACGACTTGGACACAGTGGCACTGCTGCGCCCCGACGGCTCGGCAGTTGTGGTCGTGCTAAACCGGTGAGAGCAGGAGGGCCTGAGAACTGGGCTGAAGATGAGATGGGGGGCTTGGCGGGCCGCTCACATACTCAGCGTCTCCTCCCTCCCCTCACCAGCTCCTCGAAGGATGTGCCTCTCACCATCAAGGATCCGGCTCTGGGCTTCCTGGAAACCATCTCACCTGGCTACTCCATTCACACCTACCTGTGGCGACGCCAGTGACTGGAGCAGATACCCAAGTGGGCGCCTGGGCTCGGCATGGTCATTAAAGAGACAGAGTCAGCTTACATGCTGTCTGTGGCTGCATAGGGTACAGCAGGGCCGAGGGGAGCTTAGATGACGTAAGCCCAGAGGCCGTGGTTTGGGTGACTCACTCTCCCCTCTAGTTGGTGCCAGAGGCTGGAGGCCCCCGGGGAAAGGATCGGGAAGCCCCAGTGGTCCCCCACCCCCATGCTTGTGTGAGTGTGTGCTGTGCGCCGGTTGCCCGTGGAAACTGGGCCCAGGCCCAGGGCGGTGAGCTCACTGTCTGCACAAACACGGGGGTGGGGGCGGTGGGGGGGAGAGGTTAAGGAAAGGAAGAGACTAGGGAAGCTGGACCCAAAACTGGTAACTGTTTGTCTTCCTTGGACATGCAGAACCAGGCCCATACAGATGTCAGCACTAGGGCACAGGCAGCGAAAGAAGCCAAGCACCCGCGGGTAGACTCAAGCACCCAGATGGTCCCCTTGGTACCGGCTAGGAAAAATGGCCGCCTCTTGAAGGACAGAATGTTTGATCCCAGTCAGTGTGAGCGGGTTTATTCTGGGGGTGGCACCACGTTTCCAGCCATACCAACAACGGGGAAACAGAGGGGCCTCTGGAATGCATGACAGTAGAAAAATCAGTCCTGGGAGCATAGAAATCATTCCTCTTCATCCTCCTCAGCCATGCCCAGGGCCCGTGTGCCTGGGACCCGGGCAGGAGGTGCCCGCTGAATGGAGACAATGCCACTGAGCAAGGCGTAGCCCGCCATGGCTGCCAGCCCCGCCAACACGGATAGGATCTGGTTCCGGCGCCGATACGGCTCCTCTTCGGTCTCTGGGCTCTCTGGTGTCTGGCGTGGAGGTGGCACCTCAGCTGAGAGGCGAGGATGGAAGGTGGGCAGGGGGGCTAGTTCCTGGATCCCTGCCCCCTCTCCCCAGGGCCGGTGCCTGCCCCCCACCCACCTGCCTCTTACCTCCCTCCCAGGGGAAGTAGAGGCTGAGGATGTGGGTGCAGTAGGCACAGAGGTTGTGCAGCCCCCGGAGGTGGGCCTGCAGCTTGCCACTGGGCAGCTTTGCCTGCTGCAGCAGGGCCAAGTAGCTGAAGACAAAGGCGTCCAGGGAGGCGGGGCTGAGGGGAAGCGGGAGAGATGGAGTCGGAGGAAGAGTCGGCCCTGGGAGGTGGGCTCTGGGCAGCAGAGGGCCACCGAGGGAGGAGAGGACACACAGTTCTGGACCTGATGTGGGGAGGGCGCCCCAGGTGGCGCCAGCCTGGCCTTGAATGGGACTCTATCCCAGGGCTGCATAAAGGGCACATTGAGTGCCCCACAGCCCGGCAGGCCCCTCCTGGGCCTGGCCGCCCTCCCACCCTCCTGGACCACTGAGGCGGCTCCGGCCCCACACACAGCCCAACTGTCACCAGACCCAAGATCTGTCCCGAGGTCCTCTGGTCCAGAGCCTGAGCCCACCCCAGCCCCCGCGGCTACACCTGAACCTGTATCGCCTTCCAAGCCGCCTCTGATTCCCCTGGCGTCAGACTCACGCATCTCCAAAGAAGAAGGTCTGAGTGCCCAGGCGCTGGGAGAGAAGGGTCAGGCATTCCCGAGCCTCCTGGTAGAGCTATCGGGGGAACACAAGGTCGGCTTGCGGCTGCGGGAAGCGCGCCGCCTCCCTGCCCGGCATGCCCTTGCCTGGCCATCATCCTGGGGGCTCCTCTTGCACAACGGCCCCCTGTCCCAGAGGTACCTCCTTCTCCAGCTCCTCCTCGTCCTCAGGCCTGTGCTCCCCACACAAGAGCTGCAGCCGCTCCATGTGCTGCCGCTGCATGCGGCCGGGCAGGAAGAAGTTGAGGGGAAAGGGCATAGCCTCTGCATACCACTTCCGGGTCACCTCCACATAGTTCTTGGCATCTACCCAAAAAGTATGTATCTGGATTGGAAAGGCAGGGAGGAAGAGGCGGGTCTGAGCCAGTGCACCTGCCCGACTCGGGTGGGCTTCTGAGCCCCATGCTGTTCCAAGCCTGCGTGTCTGCGGGGGGCATGTGTGTGTGTGTGTGTGTGCGCGCCTGACACCCTCCCCTGCTGGCCATCCACGCTGGGCGGTCTGGGCACACTCACCAGCACCGGGAGCAGCTTCTCCTCCAGCAGAGACATGAAGGCCAAGGTGTCTGCCCCTTGCCGGGCTGACAGATCATAATCGGCATTGTACTTCTGTGGAGGAAATGGGGCGACTCTGGGGACACTTCCCCAAGGAGGGAGGCATGCTGCCTGGCACCATCCGCACTGACCTCTGGGTGTGGCAGAGGTAGGGCAAGGAGCTCTTCTTGCTGAGGCCCCCTTGCCTGGGCCCAGTCAGTAGCTTGTTGCTGTTGGCGGGAAGCCTGGACCTTGGAGCCTGCTGGCCGTCAAGGTCCCGCGCCCACTGGGGGGAGGAAGGAAGGCCCAGCCGCAAACCAGGAGCAGCTCCCAGAGTTTCCACGGAAAGCTGGCGGGATGCCTGCTGACGGCAACTTTCTAACAGTAATTTCCCCAATCCAGACACCACCAAGCTAGCAGAGCGGAGCTCAGATGCAGGTTGATGCCTCAGGAACTAGGGGGCACCATCCCTATGCTCCTGGGACCCAGGGAACCCATGACTAGGGCCCCCTGGCTTATTCTCTCAATGCCAAGCTCTTGCCTGTTTCTTCTATTTCATTCCATGGCCCAGGCGCCGCCACCGCCACACACATTCCAACCATACCCCCAGGTCTCTGCCTGCCCCGCCTTCCTGGGCTCCACTGTCTGCTTCTCGGCCTCCTCCTTCACATCCTGAGTAAACTTTGTCCCCAGATAACCTCTTGAGTGTGATCGTCAAATCTCTCTGAGCCTCAGTTTCTCCCCCATGGAATGGGGGTAATAATCTCTCTCTCTGTGGGCTGTGCTAGGGGAAAACTCTGGAACCTGGAAAAGCTGTGTTCATACAGAAGGAATCAGTGGCGCATTTCCTGCCCAGAACCTTGGCTTTTATCTAGATTGCCTCTCTCCATGACTCTCAAGCCTCCATTAATTCACCAATTCCTTTACCTCTGGGAAAGTAGAAATGAATAAGAGGGTCCCACTTCAGACGATGTCTTCCCTTTTGGAACCAGACCATAAAAGCTAAGAGCCCCTGGAAAGCATCCTGGCTCAGCCCCCTGGTTTTACAAATAAGGAGGGGTTAAGCAATTTTCCCAAGGTCACACAGCCAATGACAGGGTGAAAAATGCCCTAGGCCGCCCCATTCCTCTCGTAACACTCTTTCAATTTCCTCACCCTGGCTCTTAGCCTTGTCCATTCTCAGCCCCATATTATTCAGCCCAACTGGTCCCTGAAAAAAGGTCAGTGGCACTTAGAAATCCCTCTCTGGTCCTACCTTTGTTTTTTCCTTTTTTTTTCACTCTTAGTCTTTGAGAGCTTCACCTCGAGCCAGCTGTTCTCCCCTACTCTCCTTTCCCTTCCATGTGTCATCAGCCTGTTCATCTCTCCCTGCCTGCCCAGCAGATGCCTCTGGATGCCCCGACAGTGCCCCCCCAGCTTAATCTCTCGTCTGCTACGCACTACATCACAACAATATTGTGTCTCCCCCACCGGACTATATGTTCCTTGAAGCGAGTCACCTGCATCTAGATTGGCATATGCTAGGTGTTCAATAAATGTGTGTTGCACTGAATCAACTGAACTTCTCTCACTGACAGCCCCCCTACCAAGCCACCTACCTCTTTTCGAAGGTGGGTGATGATCTTGTGTGGTACAGAGATGACCTCTCCATGACTGGTCCGAAGGGCAGGCAGAGTTCCTGACATTGAGGAAGAATTGCGGACACCAGATCCCTAGCTGCTTATCCATACATAACTGCACCACATCCCTGTCTGTCTCCTGATTTTCCCCTTGTATATTCCCTTCCCCACCGCCCCCACCCCCAACCAGGGACACAGGATACCTGAAGGGCTCCGCCAGGGGTTGGTGATCTTGTGCACCTTGAGTGGGGCACCAGTAAATCTGGCATAGGTCTGCAGGGAAGGAAGCAGAAGGTAGAGAGGCCAGGGACATGGCCCCCACAGGGGAATGGAGAAAAGAAATAACGTTTATTGAATACCTTTTGTGTTATGCCCTATGCTTAGTAACTGCCTTATTTAAAAAAAAAAAAAAAAAAAAGGGCGTTCCCTTCGTGGCTCGGTGGTTAACGAATCCGACTAAGAACCATGAGGTTGCGGGTTCAATCCCTGGCCTTGCTCAGTGGGTTAAGGATCGGCGTTGGTGTGACCTGTGGTGAAGGTTGCAGACGCGGCTCGGATCCCGCGTTGCTGTGGCTGTGGCAAAGGCCGGCAGCTGCAGCTCCTGTTAGACCCCTAGCCTGGGAACCTCCATATGCCGCGGGTGCGGCTCTACATAAAAATGGCAAAAAGACAAAAAAAAAAAAAAAGAGGTAGACATTATTATGTTCCCATTTTACAGTGGGCAACACGGGGCTCAGAGAGATAATGGACATATCCATGATTACAAGTCAGCCAGAAAAATCTTTCCCTCCATCTTCTTCTTTCCTGTCATCTTCCTAGCGAACACTTAACCTCATTTGGAAGCACTGACCAGCCCTGCTTTGGAGTCTCCAAGGACTGTTCGTACTTATAACTTAGCACCTGAACATTTTATTACACTTATTTGCTCACATGTCTACCTTTCCATAAACAACCCGAGGGGAGGGACTAAATGGTATTTATCTTTGCACGTCAATGTCTGGCATTTGTAAGAGGCCTAATTCATGCTTATTAGTGAATGAATGAGTAGAGTGAACTAGTCTGATCCCAAAGCTCTATCTACTGAGCCTGGCTGTGGGCCTTTTGGTTCAATAAACAATAACCTCAATCAATGCTTGTTGAATGAGAAGGAGGTGGAAAAGGAGGCTGAGAAGGCAGAGACCTGCGGAATCGGAGAACTCTGAGATCGTCCAGCCTCAGTAAAACACCGGATGAAGAAAACAGCGCCCAGAGAGAAGGGATCGCTCCAAGGTCACAAAGCCAGTAAATGGGCATGCGAGAACTAAAACTCATCTCCTGAACCTCTGATCAGGACCCTTTCCATTGCCAAACAAAAACTAGGCTGCTAATGCCACAGGAAGCGGTTATGTGAGTCCATACCGGCCAGGCACGCTCTTCGACTGCCTCAGTTTCCCCCAATGCGCCCGTGCTGAGGCGCCCTGGCAAAATCCAGATGATTGGCTAGTCCGGGCCCCCCCCCCCCAGTCCTCCAGGGCGCGGCAGAGGGCCCCAGCGCCACCCCTCACCAGCACGGCCAGGCTGTCCAGGTCCACGGACGGCAGCCCCCAGCCCCCTGACCAGCAGAACAGCTCCATGGGCGCCGCCATCTTGCCCGCCCTTTGTCCCGGAAGTACCTCCCCCTGAGCTCCAGCCCTCCGCTGCGCGGATCCGCCCCCCTGCCCCTAAGGCAGCTCACAGTGGGGAGCCGGGGGAGGCCCTCGGGAAGGCGCGGTTTATCCCGGCCCCGAAGGCGGCCTGACGGCGTGGGGAGGAGCCGAGGGCTTCGGGGGAGGGCGGCTGCGGCCCGATCCACAGGCGGCTCCCTTAGGGGGGAAGGGCTTCCAGCCCGGCGCGCCTAAGAGTCCGGGCGCCTTGGCCGAGGGGATCCCCGAGCCCCTGAATGCTCAGCGGGCTCAGGAGAAGGGGGTTTGGGGCTCTGGGTGCCCTTGCAAATCTGCAAGAGGTCTGGGCTGCTTCGGGGCCCCTCAGGGCTCGGCCCCGAGCGGGGGCTGCGGAGGGGGCGGTTCCCCCGAGCCGCATGTTTTCCACAGCGCGTTATGTTTGGAGCCGGCCCTGCGCCTCCTGTCGCCATGGAAACAAAACAGGGGCGGTGGCGGAGGCCGATGCAAGGCCGGGCTGGGGCCTCGGTGGGGGGAGGGGAGGTGGGGCTCTGGGGGCTGTTGCCTTGGTAACGGGAACCGAGGCGCCCCTCCGCTTCATCCGGGTCGTGGCCTGTCCGCCTGTACCCACCGTGTTCTCAGTCTGGCTCCCGTCCCCTGGCCTGTCCTCTGGTCTGCTCCTGTCCTTGGTGTCCCTTTTCTCTTTCCTGATTTCTTCACTCCAGCCTCACTGACCACTGTTGTAGACTTTCCCTCCAGTTTCCACCGGACGCTTCTAGACTCCCAAGTTTTCCTAGTAATGAGGGAAAATAAAAGCACATGGGACCACCACCCTAATAAAGAGCACTTGCTCTGTCAGAGGATCAGACTTCATGCCATGTGGGCATCCCCTGGGCACTATAGCAAGCTAGTTTCAGCCACTCCCTTGGAATTCTCTTGTACCAGCTGTGGAATAATGCCCACTGTCTGGCACTGCCCCTGCCAGAGTTGCCTGCCTTCCCCACTGTGGCTTCCAGAAGACAGTAGCATTCGGTAGCAGCCCCCAAGAGCGAGATGCGGGGGAGAGGGAGGCACCTGGGGGAGCGCACCATTAGGGAGAGGCACAAGGCAAGGAGGCCTCCAGGACTCTTCCCCAGTGCCCCTGGTTCCCTGAGCTGGGGATGCCTCCAGGGTGATTGGCAGCTCTTTGTTTCAGCCCCCCCTCACCGCCTGCCTGCCCCCACCTCCAGTCCCTCCGCCCCCCTCTCCTGCTCTCCGCCTAGCCTTTTCCCCTCCCAGCCGCCTGCCTGCCAGGGGTAGTGAGCCGGCTGAGCGGCATGGAGACGCAGGAACTTCGGGGGGCCCTGGCTCTTCTCCTCCTTTGCACTTTCGCATCTGCCAGTCAGGACCTGCAGGGTAAGCCTATACCAATCCTCGTAGCCCCCTCTCTGCCTCCTCTCTACTTGCCCCCAGCCTAGTAGCAGGGAACATGTGGGCAAGGGGAGACAGGAGAGTCCTGAAATTGAACCGGAGGGAAGAGTTGATGAAATTATGGCCCTGTGGGGAGGAGTTGACACCAGAAGGTGGCGGATGAGTGGGAACTGGCCAGGGTCAGCATGAGGCCAGGGCAGCGGACTCAGGAGGCAGGATGCTAGGGCTGCCTGGCTGGGTTGGTGTCCAAGCATCCCCAGGCACCCCAGGGTCTGGAAGGGCAGCTCAAGGTGGGTCTCTTCCACCTTTGGGCTCCTAACAGCCTAAGAACGGGGTGGGGGTGGGGACCGAGAGGTCTGGACTCTCCTGGAGGTCTGGTGGTAGGATGGGCCTGTGGGTGTGGGAGAGGTAGTTGGAGCAGATGACACAGGCACAGATTCTTTACAGGCTGGAAGGGAAACCACAGATTGGCCAGGACACAGGAGGCAGAGGAGCTGGGTCCCAGGTTCCTGTGGGAGAGAGCCAGACAGTAGGAGGGGGAGCCTTCAGTGGGCAACTGTTCTCACCCAGAGGGAGTGTGCTGAACCCCCCGGATGGGAGGAGGGGCATTTAGGGTGTGGAATGAGCCAAACCCAGCAATGTGAAAAGAAACTGCCTTTCCATTTCTGCGCTGTGGGCACCAGGTGCTACTCCTGCCTTGAGATCAACACAGTGACTCCCTTGCGCCACCTGGTGGGGGCATCTCACATTTGCGGGGCGCTGTTTCTGTATTTCCAATTGAGCCTCAGGCCTGCTGGTTCCCGGAGAGTGGCAGTAAGGAAGGCACAACGCCTTGTCCTCTGACAGCAACAAGGGTTGGATTTCCAGGAGGTGACTAACACTATGGGGTGGGGATGAAGGACGCCCCACCCCCGAAGGCTCAGAGGAGAGAGCAGGCCTTAGCATTTGACAGGAGTCTGACCTTAATCATCTCTGCTTGGTCAGTGATCGACCTGCTGACTCTGGGCGAGTCCCGGCAGATGGTAGCTGTGGCGGAGAAGATTCGGACAGCCCTGCTCACCGCTGGGGACATCTACCTCTTGTCCACCTTCCGCCTGCCCCCGAAGCAGGGCGGTGTCCTCTTTGGCCTCTACTCTCGCCAAGACAACACACGATGGCTGGAGGCCTCTGTTGTGGGCAAGATCAACAAAGGTGACTGGTGGGGCATCTCCCTTCCTGCCATGGTGACTCCTTTGAGCACTCAGACCCCTCTTAATTTTCCCTGGGCTCTCCTAGGGATCATGGACCCATCAGGCTGTGCCCAGGCACCCCAACAGTAGGGTGAGGCATTTGTCAGAACAGGAAGCTGTATGTGGGGATGCCGGGGGGGGGGGGGGGGAGGCATGTTTCTATGCCCCGGCAGTTGTATAAAGATGTCCCTCGGATCCCTGGGACAGTTGTGGGGATACAGAACCAGCTGCCACCTCAGCAGGGGATATAGTGATCTAATGACACTGAAGAGTTAGAGAGTCCTAGTCCTTGAACCAATTTGAAAAACACTGAGGAGTTCCCGCTGTGGTGCAGTGCCTTAAGGATCTGACTGCAGCGGTTCGGGTCGCTGTGGAGGCCTGGGTTCCATCCCTGGCCCAAGAACTTCATATGCCGTGGGTGTGGCCATAAAAAATGTAGTGTGTACAGATTACGTACAAGGTGTTGAGATACACAGCTGAATAAAGAAAGATAGTCCTAGAGATGTGGCTTTCAGAAGAAATGATCCCAGGTTCCACTGGGAGATGGGATAAGGGACAGTGCCTACACTGACCTCCCCTTCTGGACAGTGCTGGTGCGGTACCAGCGGGAAGATGGCAAAGTCCATGCAGTGAACCTACAGCAAGCAGGCCTGGCAGATGGGCGCACACACACCGCTCTCCTGCGACTCCGGGGCCCGTCCAGACCCAGCCCTGCCCTGCAGCTGTACGTGGACTGCAAACTGGGCGACCAGCACGCTGGCCTGCCGGCCCTGGCCCCCATTCCTCCAGCGGAGGTCAATGGGCTGGAGATTAGGACTGGACAGAAGGCTTATTTGAGGATGCAGGTGAGCAGGAAGGGAGGACTGTCTGAGTGTCTGTGGAAACAGTTTGCACCAGTGGGAGGAGGAGTCGGTAGGTTCCCCCCACCCTACTCTGTTCCTGTCCCCCCAGGGCTTCGTGGAATCTATGAAAATGATTCTGGGCGGGTCCATGGCCCGGGTCGGAGCCCTGAGTGAGTGTCCGTTCCAGGGGGATGAGTCCATCCACAGTGCAGGTAACACAGACACCCCCGTTAGCTGGCACCCTGAACCCCAGGTCCTGGGATCTTTGGTGCCCTCCATCCTCTTGACTTCCCAGCCCCTAAAACCAGTTCCCCTTTTCTTTCTTTTTTTTTTGGTCTTTTAGTCTTTTTAGGGCTGCACCCGCGGCATATGGAGGTTCCCAGGCTAGGGGTCTCACAGGAGCTGTAGCTGCCGGCCTTCACCACAGCCACAGCAACGCGGGATCCGAGCCGCATCTACAACCTACACCACAGCTCACGGCAACGCCGGATCCTTAACCCACTGAGCAAGGCCAGGGATCGAACCCGCAACTTCATGGTTCCTAGTCGGATTCGTTAACCACTGAGCCACGACGGGAACTCCGAACTAGAAAAATTAAATGATCTGAGAAAAGAATCTAACTCTGAGGAAGCCTGAGCTGGGATGAGGAAGTCAGGTGCACGGTCTTTCTTTGTTGATTGAGCTAAAGGTCTTGGGTCTTAGCTCCGACTGGCATCTGTCACCTACCAGCAATTTCTCTAAGCACTGCCCGTCTGCCAGGTCTCTCTGACAGGGATGCTCAGAGGCTCTTGCTTAAAATAAATGCCCACTTGTCCCAGATATTTTAAGGAAAGAGCTCTCTCTGTGGAAGCTTGGGAAGGAGGAAATGGAAGGTACTGTGGCCATGGCCCAGTTCTGGGTCACCTCCCACTTGGAACTCTTCTGCCACTGCCATGCCTGGGAACTAGGAGGATGTGGGTTTCAACTGTCTGTGAGGCGACTCCCTGAAAGGCACCCTCACCCAGGGGAGGGAGCTGGTGCTGCCTGCCTGTCACCTCCCTCTGACCATTCCCCTTAGACACTGCATCTTTATTCCAAGGGTCCAGCCCTTTGCTCCTGTCCCTCCTCCTCACATCTCCACCCTCTATGGTTTGTTTTTTTCTTTTTGGGGAGCTGCACCTGATGCATATGGAGGTTCCTAGGCTAGGGCTCCAATCAGAGCTGTAGCTGCCAGCCTACACCACAGCCACAGCCACACTGGATCCGAGCCGAATCTATGACCTTGCACTACAGTTCACGGCAATGCCGGATCCTTAACCCTCTGACTGAGGCCAGGGATCGAACCTATGTCCTCTTAGATGCTAGCCAGATTCTTTTCCGCTGAGCCACGACAGGAACTCCCACCCTCTGTGTTTTCTTCTCTAGTGGCCAGCGCACTCCACTCCATCCTAGGTGAGTAAACTGCGCTGAAGCGGAAGGGGCGTGAGGGTGGGGAGGAAGCCCAGCTGCCTGCACCTAAGCCCTCTTCAGCCAGGAAGAGGGTGGGGTTTACGGGGGGAAGCAGCAGTGGCAGCCCCTGGCTTATTACCCAGAGAGGGGCCAGGGCTGATGCCTCAGTTCTGAGCCTCTTTGCATCCTGGACCCTGACAGGGGAACAGACCAAGGCGCTAGTCACCCAACTCACCCTCTTCAACCAGATCCTGGTAGAGCTGCGGGATGACATCCGAGACCAGGTCTAGTGGGCCAGCGAAGGGTGGTGCTGATTCTGAGGAGGAGTGGCAGGTGCCGAGGGCTGACTCCTCCCCCATCCTTCTGTCTCCCAGGTGAAAGAAATGTCCCTGATCCGAAACACCATCATGGAGTGTCAGGTGTGCGGTGAGTGGGCGCGTAGGGGAGGAGGGCCCCAGGTGGCATCACTGTGCTCCCCAGCCCATGGCCTTGGCCTCTACTTACAGTGAACTCAATGGTGTCCTCTGGGTGGCTCTGACTGTGCCCGCCTGCCCCCACCTTCAGGTTTCCACGAACAGCGCTCGCACTGCAGCCCCAGCCCCTGCTTCCGAGGCGTGGACTGCATGGAGGTGTACGAGTACCCGGGCTACCGCTGCGGGCCCTGCCCCCCGGGCCTCCAGGGCAACGGCACCCACTGCACTGACATCAATGAGGTGGGGGAGGGCACGGAGAGCGGGGGTGAGGGAGGAGAGGCCGGGAAGGTGGGGTGAATGTTAGAAGCGGAGGAACCCCAGGTTTGGGAGAGTGGACGACCAGAAAAGACAGGAGAAGGGAGGGAGACAGAAGGTCTGGGGCGGAAGACTGCAGGGCCACGCAGGGCAGGAGCTGGGAGAGTGGTGGGGGCAGTTTGGGAGGGCCAGCCAGGAAGAGAGCCCCAGGAGGCTGGGGATGGGACTGGAGTATGAGGAGGTTGGAAGCAGGGAGGCCTGCAGATAGGGGAGACCGGGAGCAGTCGTCCTTGATCACAGGCGGGGGCCTGACCTCTTCCTTCTAATCTGGTCCCCAGTGCGCTCACGCCGACCCTTGTTTCCCGGGCTCCAGCTGCATCAACACCATGCCTGGCTTCCACTGTGAGGCCTGTCCCCGAGGCTACAAAGGCACACGGGTGTCTGGTGTGGGCATTGACTATGCCCGGGCCAGCAAGCAGGTCAGGTTGGGACGAGAGATCGTGGCCTTGCAGGGGCCGGGGGGCTTCAGGGTTGGATGCAAAACCCTTGTGATAAATGGGATGAGGCTTCTGGCGCATCTGCTGGCATTGCACTGGTTTTGGGTATGGGGTTCACGTCCATGTTCCCAGATAAGGCCACACCAGTGCTCTCTCCTCTATCTGAGGTCTGGTTCTACCCAGAGTGTGCCCTTTCAGGTCTGCAACGATATTGATGAATGCAACGATGGCAACAATGGCGGCTGTGACCCAAACTCCATCTGCACCAATACTGTGGTGAGCTGAACACCCCGAATGTCTGGGTGATGGGACTGTGCAACCCCTCTTCAGAGTTCCCGCTGTTCTGCCTCTTTGTGACCATGACCTTTAGCAAGTTATTTACCTTTTCTGAGCCTCGGTGTCCTCACTTGAAAGATGGGGCTATTACACACCTTGACAGGTTGTCAGGAGACACTGCTTCCCTCCTCTTAGGGCTCTTTCAAGTGTGGTCCCTGTCGCTCAGGCTTCCTGGGCAACCAGAGCCATGGCTGCTTCCCCGCCCGGACCTGCCATAGCCCAGCGCACAGCCCCTGCCATGTCCACGCGCACTGTCTCTTTGAACGCAATGGTGCAGTGTCCTGCTCAGTGAGTCAGCCTGGGGCTCGGAAGAAAAGTGGGATCTGGGAAGAAGGGCAGGGCTAGTGAACGTTTTCGGGGATTGGGCTGGGGCCCCGCTTGGGAAAAGGAGGTGGGCCTGGGTCCAGATTTCAGAGAGCCTGACACAGGGAAGAGCGTGGGGTGTGGGGAGCCAGCCCGGGCCATCAGCTCCCACCCTTTGTGTTGCTCCAGTGCAACGTGGGCTGGGCCGGGAACGGGAACGTGTGCGGGCCCGACACGGACATCGATGGCTACCCGGACCAGGCGCTGCCTTGCATGGACAACAACAAACACTGCAAGCAGGTGCAGGGGCAGGCGGGCAAGTGTGCGGGGTAGGGCGCCCCAGGCTGGGACAGGACAGAACTCATCCATTTCATCCCCGCCCCAACCTTTAGGACAACTGCCTTCTGACACCCAACTCTGGGCAGGAAGATGCTGACAACGATGGTGTGGGGGACCAGTGCGATGATGATGCTGACGGGGACGGGATCAAGAATGTTGAGGTGGCTTCCAGATGTCCTGCTCCTTCCAGTGCCTCTGTGACTGTTGCCTTACCCTGTATCCCTGCCCCCCTTGGCCACTGGCAGCTCCCCAGGAAGGGCCCTAGCTAGGGAGGCATAAGCCTGGTGCCCAGGACGAGGTGGACTACGTGGAGGTTGGGTGGGTGGGACTCTGCCAAGAAGGTGGACCATCACGGGAGGGTGACTGTAGAGGTTACAGGGACAAGGAAGGTGCACGCTGGCCAGTGGTTCAAGGGAGGCCTGACTCATTCCCTCCCACCCCAGGACAATTGCCGGCTGTTCCCCAACAAGGACCAGCAAAACTCAGATACAGACTCATTTGGTGATGCCTGTGACAACTGCCCCAACGTTCCCAACAATGACCAGAAGGACACAGATGGCAATGGGGAAGGAGATGCCTGTGACAACGACGTGGATGGGGATGGTGCAGGCCTGGGGCTGAGGGGGTGGCTGGGAGGCCTGTAAAAATTTGATGTGGCGGGGATGAAGCAGGGAGGCTGAGGATCCAGGAAGCGTGGTGCTTGTGGTAGTCAGCTTGGCCGAGAGATCACCTGTGGCAGATGCAGAACAGGAGGTAGCATGTGGGGTTAGGCAGGGAGTGGGCGAGAGGGCGAGACAAGGCTGTCCTCAGGATGGGAGACAAGGCTCAGGGCTTTCACCAGCCTAGAAGAGAGAATGTGCTAGGCCCTCGTGTTAACCTTGCGTTACTCACATGTCGCCTAGGCATCCCCAATGGACTGGACAATTGCCCTAAAGTCCCCAACCCCCTGCAGACAGACAGGGATGAGGATGGGGTGGGAGACGCATGCGACAGCTGCCCTGAGATGAGCAATCCTACCCAGGTACAGGGGACTGGGGAGGGCAGGGCGGCGGGAGCGGGGGGTGACTGGTGGACGAGGCCCAGCCCTTCGGTGGGGAGTGGTCAGGTCATCTTCCGAGTCACCAAGAGAAGATGGTGAGAACAGGTCCCTCTCTCTCAGACAGATGCAGACAGCGACCTGGTGGGGGATGTCTGTGACACCAATGAAGACAGGTAGGGTTTTGGCCAAGACTCGGAAGGGGATACTTCACTCTCCTCTAGTTCATTCTCACTTCCCTCTGCAGCCTGACCTTAACTCTGCACCACTATTGAGCAGGAGGTCCTCCCCATAGTCTACCTCCCGTTCCTACTGCTGGACCTTCGCCTCACCTGGCCGACTGCAAGGGGCCTGGCTGAGCAGAGGGTACACCCCAGAGAGACTCCTAAGCAGACAGTGGGGAAGGATGTGGTACCTTTGCAAGCCTTTATTTGGTGCCTGTTCTGGATAGTGATGGGGATGGACATCAGGACACCAAGGACAATTGCCCGCAGCTGCCCAACAGCTCCCAGCTGGACTCAGACAATGACGGACTTGGAGATGAGTGTGATGGGGACGATGACAATGATGGTGTCCCAGATTACGTGCCTCCTGGTCCCGATAACTGTCGCCTGGTAGCCAATCCCAATCAGAAAGACTCAGATGGTAAGGCTGGGGTCCCCAGAGGATGGGACAGCTGTGGGCTCTGCTGGGGGAGAGGTGGCAGGCCTTGCTGGGGAGTGTGGGAGGCCAGGGTGAGGAGAGAGATCAGCATGGCAAGGCCTAAGAGGGGGTTAGCCCGTGGCAGTGGCTGGGGCTTTCCTAAGCGCCTGGCTTCACCCTGCCCAGGCAATGGCGTTGGCGATGTGTGTGAGGATGACTTCGACAATGACGCCGTGGTCGACCCCCTGGATGTGTGCCCTGAGAGTGCAGAGGTAACCCTTACGGATTTTCGGGCCTATCAGACCGTCGTCCTGGATCCTGAGGGTGATGCTCAGATTGACCCCAACTGGGTCGTCCTCAACCAGGTACTAGGGCAGTGGGCTGGGCGGGGGCTCAGACCAGACTAGCAGGCAGGGCCTGGGTCGGGGCGGTGCCCCTGGACCAGGACTCTCTTCACTGCACACCCCAGGGCATGGAGATCGTGCAGACCATGAACAGCGACCCAGGCCTAGCAGTGGGTATGTAAGGGGCACCCAATTCAGCACTTTCAATAATTTGCAAATGGAGGGATGGGGCAAGCTGGGCCACACATACAGCAGGCACCCCTTCCCACCCCCACCCCACAATGGGCCACCAGTAGCTTTGCTGCCCCTGACCCAGTTCCCACCCACCCACCCACCCCCAGGATATACAGCCTTCAATGGTGTGGACTTTGAAGGCACCTTCCATGTGAACACAGTGACTGATGATGACTACGCAGGCTTTCTCTTCAGCTATCAGGACAGCGGCCGCTTCTACGTAGTCATGTGGAAGCAAACGGAACAGACCTACTGGCAGGCCACACCTTTCCGGGCTGTTGCCCAGCCCGGGCTGCAGCTCAAGGTCCCGCCACTGCCCAGATCCCCCAGTCCAGGGCTCTTTCCCAAAGCCTTCCCCACAACCCTGGGGCCTCCCCGACAGCCAGCGTAGTGGGAACCCTCTTATCCAGACATCTGTCCTGGAGGTTGGCTCCCTGGGGCTCCAGAATATTCTCCCAACTTCCTTCTCCACCCGCACTTACCCACCTGTTGTCTTCCCTCGCTTGGGTCCTGTAGTTGACCCACTGTCTTTGCCGATGGCCCCTAGGCAGTGACATCGGTGTCTGGCCCAGGTGAGCACCTCCGGAACGCCCTGTGGCATACAGGCCACACCCCTGATCAGGTACGGCTGCTGTGGACTGACCCACGAAATGTGGGCTGGCGTGACAAGACCTCCTACCGCTGGCAGTTGCTGCACCGGCCTCAAGTTGGCTACATTCGGTGAGGGGAGGGGCTGAGCCCTCCCTCGGACCCCAGGCCCGGCCTTTCCTTCGCCTGTAGCTGGACTCACCAGCCACCTCCCCTCTTCCCAGTGTCTGGGGGCCATGGCCCCAACTGGGACCATGTCTCTCTACCTCCCCTCTCACCACAGACTCACTGCCCTGGCCCTGCTTTCTTCCCAGCACCAGACAGCCTGGGCTCTGGGGCTGCCAAGGACTTGTAGGCAGTGTTGGGCAAGTCTTTCTTTTCCTGTGCTCTATTTTCCCCTCTGTAAAATGAGGCTGCCTCCGGGAGCCTCCAAACTCCAGGCCAGTCTGTGGAGAGGCACATCACAAACCGCCCCATCACTGGTACAGCCCAGAACCTGCCTCATCAAAGTGTCTGACCTGGAAGAGACCATCATTTACAGAAGAGCTAACCAAGGCCCAGACTCCACACCTCTTAGTAGCCGGGCTGAGGCCTCTCAGTTCAGCACTCTGTCCAAACTCCGCATTTCCTAGTTAGTGGGGATGATGGGGAAGGGAGGGGAAATGGCCAAGAGTCTAGAGTACAGGGACTTGGGTTGGTTCCCCTTTAAGGTGCCTGGGGCTGCAGGGCGCCAGGGCAGGGGATAGGGGGGTGGACTAGAGCCTGGGAAGCGGGTGACTTCACCCCCCAGCCCATTGTACTCATTGTCATGGCAACCCAATCCTCGCTTGGAATGCGGCTGGTGCTTTGAGATGCAAAGGGGGCTGGACAAAGAGCCAGGGGCCCCAGGCTTGAGAAAAGCACCCCTCTTCCCTCCCCTTTCCTTCCTCTCTTTTCCCCACCTCCCTTCTCTCTCAGGCCTGGTGAGCCCAAGGGGGGTTGGGGACGAGCAGGGTCTGGGCATGGTGGCACAGTGCCCATTGGCACCCTAGCACCAATGGACACCCCTATTTTGGACAGGGTGAAGCTTTACGAGGGTCCCCAGCTAGTGGCGGATTCTGGGGTGATCATTGACACATCCATGCGCGGGGGGCGCCTTGGTGTATTCTGCTTCTCCCAAGAAAACATCATTTGGTCCAATCTCCAGTATCGATGCAATGGTGAGGCTCTAGATGGAGATCAGCTGACCTCTCATACCCTTGCGGGAGTTGCATCTTCTGACCTTAATCATACCTCCTTCCTCAGACACAGTGCCCCAGGACTTTGAGCCATTCCGGAGGCAGCTGCTCCAGGGAAGAGTGTGAAGACGTGGCCACCGGATTCAGAATCCTGATTTTAGGCCTTCTGGCCTTGGGGTCCATCCTGGAGACCCTGGGGTCTAATCTACAGCCCCTCTACCAAACACAGACCCTCCTCTTGCACGCCCACCGGGAGTTCAGCCCCAGAGGAGTGGTAACCCCACTGTTGAGGAGATGGGAACTTTTCAGGGGGTATTTCTCAGGCACTAACCCCAGGAAAGATAACAGCACATTGCTATAAAATTCCAGTTGTTTTCTAAGCCAGTGCAATTACTTATTTTAGGGATTTTCCGGTTTAGTGTGGGGAGCAGGAAAAAAAAAAACCTGAAGCGGGTAAGGGAGAGGACTAGTAGAATAGAAGTTAGAGATTTAGAGGAAGTTTGGCTGAGTTTGGGGCACGGTGAGGAAGGCGCTGGGCCGGGGTTAGGTGAAGGACGGGAGTTAGATGAAGGATGGGATACAGGTCGGAGGATAGCAGAAGTCCTCCCAGACCCCCTTACTCACAGTAGCAGCGGCGACACTCCAGTCTATCTTAGAGCAGCCGGGATGGAGAGTCAGGAGGGCCGGGGCTGCCCTGCTCGGGGTGAGGGGGAGGCCGGGGGGCCGGGGGGGCCGGAGGCCGGGACGAGTGCAATATTGGCGGGGGAAAGAACAACACTGCACCGCGTCCCGTCCCTCCCGCCCGCCCGGGGCCCGGGATCCCGCTCCCCACCGCTTGAAGCCGGACCAGCCGCGAGAACCGGGGACGCGCTGGGGAGTTGGGTTCACCTTGGAGGGCAGAGAGACTTGGCGCCCGGAAGAGGGTGAAGGGGGTGGTAAGGGGAGGGGGAAAGGTTCGAGAAAGGGAGACCGCGGTATCCCGGAAGGCCGCTTTCCGACGCCCGGGCGTTGCGCGCGCTTGCTCTTTAAATACTCAGACTGAGCGGCGCGGGCCGTCGCCATGGTGACGCGTGTCCCAGCAACCGAAATGAATGGCTATTGCCTGGCAACGCCGGGGGGGGGGTTGAAGTTTTGGGGCCGCCCACCTAGATACTCGGGCTTTCTTTAGCCTGCGGGTGGAGGGGGCGGGGGGTCTTCCCCGCCTCTCCGACCAGCGCCAGGGCGCGTAGACATAAACGCGCGCCCGCCCGGGGTCAGAAGACCGCACAAAGCCGAGAGCGCCCTGGAGTTGCGGTTCCTTTCCTGGGGCTTCCCTCCAATCCCGCCGCACCGAAGTGTTCTTAAAGTTTATTTCTCAATTTGTATTCTTTGGGGCCAAGAATTATTTCCTAATGCGGACGTAATTGCTTCTATCCGCCAAGACCGCAACCCAGGACCTCCGATGGGGCCCGATAAGCTCCACGTGCCGGGTGGCTCCAAATACCTCCTTGATCCCACATGTTTCTGCCCTTGAAAATACCTCTCGATCTTCACAAATCACATACCGTCACACACAATTCTGTACTCCTCGCCACCACCTTGTGCCTACCTGCCCCAAATACCACTCCCCAAAGGATAGTTCTGTGCCCCCGAATACCATTCTGTCGCCTCACCTATTCTCTGCCTCCTAAAAACGTAATTCATCTGTTCCACTCCCCCTCCCACATTCCGATGTCCTCGCCCAAATACCTCAGTGCCCCTTGAACGTAACTCAGACCCCACCCATTAGCGCCATTTCCTCCAGACACCGCCCCCCCGTGCCTCATTGTCCCCCACCAAAGCTCCCAGCCCCTCCAGTGGTGGTACTGTGTGTTCCTCCCCTCCTCTGTCCAAGCAACCCACCGACCCTTCCTGCCGGGGCTCTGCCCTCCCCAACCCCTCTCTGCTCTCCCCAACCCCTTTCTGCCCCCACTTAGGCAGCGCCACCCTCCTCTCCCCGGACCTGGGCAGCCCCTCAGCCGCCTCGTGCAGGCCCGGCGAGGCTCCCTGTGACCGCTAGGGGGCAGGAGAGCCCGGCCAGCGAGCGGAGCCGCTACCAGGTGGAGAACAAACCTAGGTTTCGGTGAAACGCAGATTTTGTCCTCCTTTAAGTGGAAATTTCTTCCCCCGCCCCTTTCTCGGGAGAAAGTCAAGGAAAGAACTCGGGCTGCTGGAAAGCCCGGCAGGGGCGGGGACTGTGGGTTTCAGGGTAAAACTGTGTGTGGAGCGCAACAGGGAGCGGTTAGAAGGGTGGGGCTATTCCGGGAAGTAGAGGGGGGAGGGGGTCCAAAACTGGCACCTGTTCATTCATTACCAAGCCTTCCCCTTCTTTCTCGGCCCCCAGGGTGGGACTGCAAGGCATCCAGTGAGAACTGGGCGGTGGTGTGGGGAACCTTAGGGTGAGCTTCCCCCACCTTGCAGTTCGGGACTTTGACTTAGCCCACTTTCTCTGTTACTTTTCTCACCTTGGCTGTTGTCCTTGGGGTAAAACTGAAGCCATGAGGACCCAGGTCAGGTCCCAGACTCCGTCTTACCGCCTTCTGGAGCCAGGGAGTGGTTGGTGAAGGGGGAAGGCCAGTTGAGGAACAAACATGTCAGAGGGTTGAATGATTGGAGCCCACGTACCCTATTTGAGGGGCCAGGAATGGTTGGGAAAAAGGAGGAAGAGGGAGGAGGGAGGGAAAGGGGGAGGGGGCGGAGCTCTGTCACCTGTCACCTGCTCCGGCAGAGCCTAGGGCGGGCGGGGGACCGGTATAAAGCAGCAGGAGCCTGTGCCTGCTCCACCTCATGCGCAGCACCTGCCTGAGTCTGTTCTGTCCCCTGCCCACCGCTTTGCCACCGTCATGACACTGGACATCCAGGCCCCTTTCTTCTTCCGGCTGCTGCTACTCCTAGTGCTTACAGGTGAGGGGCCTGAGGGGGAGGCGGTGCCCTGCTCCTGTGGTCTTCCCAGCCTTTCTGTGGGTCTTGCTTCCTGGGAGATAGCATCCAAGAGGCAGAAGTCAGTCGTAGGCAGGCATGGCCCAGTCTGTGCCAGAATAAAGGAGAGAGACTAAGGACAGGCTGAGAATAGACAGCCCCCCAGGAGAGTGGGTGCAGGAGCAGACGGGTGTCCCAGAGAGAAGCCTGGTGGGGGCGGGGGGCAGGAGGTGGAGTCGGGAGAGGCAAATCTTAGGAGGGGAGAAACAGATAAGCCCAGAGCAGAGGGATATGGGAAGAGAGGGAGGTTGCCAGCAGGAAAGGAGGAGGAGGGCTGACCTAGGGACCCACTCCCCAAATCCTCCTGATATGACTTCTCCAGATTCCAGAGAATATATTTTCTCCTTGTGCTGATTTGTTCCCCAACCCAGCTCTGGAATGCCAACTTCTTACAGCTGTTTCCACCTCTGCTGAGACAAACGTTCCTACAACCTCTGGCCACACAAGCAGAGATACACAGACTTCAAATACCCAAAGCAGCCCAGTGCCCAGCTCCACTGACAGAAGTACTGTGAACACAACCAGCAGCCCACTCACCACCCACAGCCCTGCCTCAGGCTCAAGTGACTCTATAGATCACATTAGCACCTCATCCCGGACCATAACTGGTGTGTCCTCTCCAACCACCAGCTCTGCATCAGGCTTAGCCACCACTGCAGTCCACAGTGACATCTCATCCCCAGCCACCAGTGGGACCTCCCCTCCGACCACCAGCCCTGCATCAGGCTTAGCCACCACTCCAGTCCACAGTGACATCTCATCCCCAGCCATCAGTGGGACCTCCCCTCCGACCACCAGCCCTGGATCAAGCTTAGCCACCACTCCAGTCC
>PVHT020000793.1:95494-156683 GCA_004024745.2 Catagonus wagneri | reverse complement strand
AGAATGGGGGACAACGGCGGGGGGGGGGGGGCGGCCAGGAAAGGAGAGCCGGGGGGCTGCTTAGGGCCCAGGGCCCAGGGGAGGGAGCGAAAGAGGGCAGAGGGAGGAGGAGCAGCCCTGTTTACAGTCACCTGGCCGCAGTTGGGGACCAGCAGGTGCTCACTCGGAATTAACCCTTTGAGAGCTAGTTAGGCTCCTGGACCATGTACCCCAGCCCAGGTGCCATCCAGGAGCCTGGGGGAGGCAGCCTCTGCCCCTCACCCTAATTCCCTTCTCTCCCCACCTAGGTTTCTGCAGGCAATGGTGGCAGCAGCCTCTCTTACTCGAACCTGGCAGCCACTTCTGCCAACTTGTAGGGGCACATTGCCGGCTGAGCGTCCAGCCAATGCCAGCTGCCTCCCTGAGTTTCTTCACTGCGGGAGCCACCGCACCCAACTCTGTTCTGGGCTGGTGAGCTGGGTCCTCAGGTGGGCTGCCCACCGTCTTCTTCACAGGCCCCACCAAGTCCCCTAACCCATCTGAGCCCTAGCGAAGCCCGTCTAAACCTGGGGGACATGCCTGAGGTGGTGGCTCCCAGGAGGACTGCCTGCAAAGTGCCAAGATGGAAGTGGGAACCTGAACTTGGCTGAATAAAATGTGGGCCTCCTTGGCGTCAACCGCCACCTTCTGAGTTGTCCTCTGTGACCGTAGATAGGAGGGGGCAGTGGGAATGTGTGTGGCGTGTTCTGGAAGGGGCCTTGGGAGAGGAAAGGGAAGCAAGGCCCGAAGGGGCCGGGTTCATTCGAGAAGCAGGAGGCGTGGAGAGATGACATTGGGGCACAAGAGTGGCTGGTGGAAGAACTCGAGTCACCTTTCCTGCATGGTTGGTGGCACAAGAGGAAGGAGGAAACGAAACCTCGGTGGCTCCAGGGGCCAGCGTGACCCGGCTCCACCTGCACGCCTGTGGCTTTCCGCTCTCCATGGGCCTGGGTTTCACGCCCGCCCGAGGCCTCCTCTCCCCTTGGCACGGTGTCCCCAGGCAGTTCTATTCTTAGCTGTCCGAGTGTGAAGTAAGTCTTCAGGGCGGTGATAACAGTGAGAGAGTCAACAGGGCCATGATATAAGCTCCGTGTCAGATCCGGGGCTGGCGCCCGGCCTGGGCCCTCCCCGGCGGCCCCGCCCGCCGGCTCTGGGGTCTGCTACCCAGTGCCCTGGGAATGGGGAAGTTGTTCTGGTTCCCTGATCCCTTTGGGCCCAGGCACGGGGCGCTCCCTCGATCACATACCCTCAGGGCCTGGCGCCGCTGCCACCAACGCACTGAGGTGGGGCTGACGCCAGCAGCCATCGCTGCGATGCGCCCCCTGGCGGCCACGGTCTGCTCGGGCCTGGGCCCGGGACAGGAGAGGCAGGAGGGGGAACGCCCCAGGCTTGGGGACCTCCTTCCTTCAGGCGCCAGATCCCTCAGCACCCCTGCTGGGGGCGGTAGCAGGGCACCCTCGGTCCCTCCTGCCTGCTACACTGAGCACGCACGGAAACGAAGAAGAATGCGCAAAGAAGGCGAGACATCACAGGAAGGCCTGGCATCACAGTTTATTGTTTATAAACCATGAAAATAACAGCTGTTGCTTGGCACAGGCCTAGAAGTGCCCACCGCGGGGGGGCAGCAGCAGGCACCAGAGGCCTGGCCAGGCCCCACCCGATGGGGTCACCCAACCTCAGCTGGGCCCCCAAGGGAGACTTGGCACGTTGGCATGGGTGCGGGACGGGTAAAGCATGCACGAGGGAGAAGAGGAAAATAAGAGGCATGCGGCTGGGGGCACAGGGACCCGAATAAATTAAAGCAGGATGAAAGGGTCCCTTTCCCCTCACCAGGGAGTGCCTGGGCGGTGTCCAGCCAAAAAGCCTGCTAGCCCCAAGGCTGGAGTTTAGCATTGATGGGGCAGGGAGCTTGGCAGGACAGAGGGCAGAGCTGGGGAGCATGCCCAGTGTTCCAGGCCACCTCCCTCCCTATCAGCCTGGGGAGGGGCACAGGGCAGGGGCAGGGAAGGGGCGCTCTCCGTGACTTGGGTAGGATGCCAAGGGCGGGGCACGGGGCAGAGACTTGAAGGGGTGGGACCCTGGGTTAAGAGGCAATGGAGAGAACGGGGGACGTCCAGAGAGGTGAGCAGGGGGGAGTCTCTTGGTCAAGAGAAGGCCCTGGGAAGACACAGATATCGGGTGAGGGACAGGACCACCTGGCAGGAAGAGTTTGAGGGAGAAGCTGCCGGAGGAATAGCCCGGCTTCAGGAGACTTGGAAGGGTCAGTCCAGCTTGGCGAAGCCTCCAATAGTGACCTTCCTCTCAGGCTTAGTGCCCACGGGCTCCTGTAGCTGGACGGCGCCACCGCCAATGAAGCAAAAGGCAGGGCACACAGGTCCCGAGCAGTCCAGGGGGCACTCCAGGAGCCCTCGGAAGGACACAGCATCCAGGAAGGAAACCCGACCCCGCTCGTAGTCCAGGCAGATGCCCAGGCGGGGCGGCAGAGGCACCGTGCAGCTGGCGGCGGGGCCATCCCTCCCGGTCAGCCCTGCATTTGCGTTGGCCCCAGCTCCCAGCAGGATCTTGCCCATGCCGATGGTTAGGAAAGCAAAGGGCGGCAACGCCTCCACGGTGGCATCCTCGGCGCCACTGTCATGTCCGCTGTCCGGGTCGTACCTGCAGGAGGGGGCATTGGGTAGAAAGATGTTGGGGGGGTGGAGTAAAGGGGGCAGGTGGGGTGCAGGGGGCTGAGGTGTTGGAAGAATGGGATGTCGGGGAGCACGTGGTTCAGAGGACTGATCTGGGGTATTGAGAAGAAAACACGTTGAAGAGACAGGGGTTAGAGTTTAGGGTAGGGGTTCGGTTGATGGAAGAAGGGTATTGAAAGGAAAGCACAGTGGCCAGAGAGGTGTGGGGGACAGGGAAGACGGCACTGCTGAAGCACTGAGGAGAGGCAGCGCTCCTGACTTTGGAGGGTGGTGAGGAAAATGGTGCTGGCATTTCACTCTGGGAGGGTTTTGTTTTTGTTTGTTTGTTTCTTAGGGCCACACTCGCGGCATATGGAGGTTCCCAGGCTAGAGGTCTAGCAGGAGCTGTAGCTGCCAGCCTACACCACAGCCACAGCAATGCGGGATCCAAGCCGCATCTGTGACCTACACCACAGCTCACGGCAACACCGGATCCTCAACCCACTGAGCAAGGCCAGGGATCGAACCCGCAACCTCATGGTTCTTAGATTCGTTAACCACTGAGCCACGACAGGAACTCCAGTGGGAGGGGGTTTTAAAGGTGAGAGGATCTTGGAAAGATGAAGGGTTAGTGACTGAAGGGCCTGGGGGGGAGGGAAAGCAGAGAAAGGCAGCTGCGAAGGTGGGTGGTGGGAGAGAACTGAGGGCGGATCAGGGTCGCAGATAAAAGATGTTAAAGGCACGCGGGGTTGGGGACCAGAGGTTTAGGAGGGAGCTGGGGTGGAAGAGAAGGCATTTTGAAGAAATGGGGCATCGGGGGTGGTGTAGAGCGCTGCGGAGAAAGGAGTCAGGGAGAAAAGCCCACGTGGGAGGGTGTTAAACAGGATGCTGGGGATGAGGGGGTTCGGAGATGGAAAGTTTAAAGGAGGAATTTTAGGATGTTGAGAAAAGATGTGGGCGAAGAAGGTACTGGAGAGAAAAGGCTTGTGGAGAAAGGGTGTTGGAAACCGGGCGTTAGGGAGAAAGGACATGGAGACTTGGAGAGCTGGTGTGTCAGCCTGAGTGATGGAGGGAGGGAAGTGGAGTTGGCGCCCCTTCCCCAACTGCTCTGGACAGCAACCCTAAAGCCTTTTCACTGAGCCCACGTTTTTCCTGACCGCAGGCCCCCCAGCCTCGCTCCCACGCTCCTCTTACTTCCGCCTAATCTCCTCCCAGCGCCATCCCAGCGCACGTGTGCTCCCCTTGCCACCCCCGCCCTGTCCCCAGCTCCCCCACCCAGGGCCCTATACCCTCATCCCTTCCAGAGAGGCCTGACCTGGGGCTGATCACATCGGGGGCACCCTGGAAGCTTTCCTGAAGCTTGCTCTCCAGCCCGACGCCCACCTTGACCAAGTAGGAGGCTGGGTCTACGGCACAGGCCCAGTAACTGCGGCCCTGGGTCACAGCCACATCGCCCAGGACCACATCCACGCTCAGGTGGCAGCCCGTCAGCAGCCGCTCGGCAGCCAGCAGCAGGGGCAGCCCCGGAACGCTCCGCACCGCCCGCTGGTCCTTGCTGATGGCCAGCCGCTCTCGGCTTGTGCCCCAGCGGCCGTCGAGGAAGAAGTGCAGGACTGGAGCGGGGGAGGGTTGAGACAGAAGGAAGGACTTCAGGGACAAACACTGGCACTGGGGACCTTGAGGTGTTAGCACAAGACACCGGGAGATTGCAGAACATGGTTTGCAAGCGGTGGGCAGGGAGCTCTGGGGAACAAGGCCTGGAGAACTGGAGTGGGGAGCGTAAGGAGAGAAGAAGGGGTGTCCCAAGTGGGCATGGGGCCCCAGGAAGAGTTTCAGTGATGACTAGTGGGCACAGAAGCCAGTCCCCCAGACCCAGCTGATTTGCAATGCTGCCTCCCGCCTCTTTCTCCCACTGCCCCATGGAGGGTCCCCACTGCTGTCCTTTCCACCTGGTGACATCTCACCACCATCTCCTACACTTTCCAGGCTGCACTCTGGTGCTCACCCCGGCCCTTATACCCAACCTCTCACCCTGCTGCCTCCTCTTGTGTGGTGTTGCTCAGCGTGCCTACACCCCAAAGTCCCCACTGTTTTCTGTTCTTTTTTGTTTTTATTTTTTAGCACCACACCTGCAGCACATGGAAATTCCCAGGTTAGGGGCTGAATTGGAGCTACAGCTGCTGGCCTATGCCACAGACACAGCATCGCGGAGTCCAATCCACATCTGGGACCCACAACACAGCTCACAGCAATGCCGGATCGTTAACCCACTGAGCGAGGCCAGGGATTGAACCCGCATCCTCATGGATACTAGTCAGATTCATTTCTGCTGAGCCACAAGGGGAAGTCGCCCTACTGCTTTTTTTCTTTTCTTTTCTTTTTTATCTTTTTCGCTTTTTAGGGCCGCACCCATGGCATATGGAAAGTTTCCAGGCTAAGGGTCAAATCGGAGCTGTAGCTGCCAGTCTATGCCACAGCCACAGCAGTGCAGGATCCAAGCCACGTCTGTGGATCACAGCTCACAGCAACACCAGATCCTTAACCCACTGAGCAAGGTCAGGGATCGAACCTGCAGCCTCATGGTTCCTAGTCGGATTAATTTCTGCTGAGCCATGACGGGAACTCTCCCCTCCTCCTCTGTTTTAAGAGTCACTTTACCCACATTTGTTGTGCCCTTACCGTGAGCTGGAAACTCAGCTAAGACTTCCCACGTTATCATCTCACTCAATTCTCACAGCTCCATGTGGTAAGTATCCTTACCGTCCCTACAGAAGAGGAACTTGAAGTTCAGGGATGGTGACTCGCCCAAAGCCACATGGCCGGCAAGAAGCAGAGCTGGGGCTTGAACCCGGGCAGTCTAGGGAGAGTGACCCGCAGGGTTATGGCACCTCTCCAGGGCCCGGGGCCCGGCGTACCCTGTGCCCACTCACCGGGCGCTGGGGGCGTGTGCAGATGCACATCCTCGCTGTACTCGCCGTAGCCCGCCTTGTTGCAGCCGCGGACGCGCAGCACGTACACAGAGCCTGTGTCGGGGTTCTCGAGCAGGGCGCTGGTGCCCCTCACCTCCTCCCGCCGCTGCCAGCGGGTGGGGCCCGGCTGGGCCGGCACGTCCGTGCGCCGGAACTCAATGGTGTAGTGCCAGGCAGGAGGCGAGTGGGGGGGCAGGCGCCAGCACAGGAAGATCTGGTCATAGGCAAAGGTGCGCTGGGTGTCGATGACCGGAGCCTCGGGCACTGTTGGAAGAGACAGCGGGGGTCAGTCAGGGCCTGGCCACGGGCCTGGCGTGGAGGGCGGGCAGGAAAAGGGAAAGCAGCGGGAGCCGGGGGGGTGAGTGTGAGTGAGAGGGATCTGGGGAAGAGACCTGTCTCGGCCCTAGGCAGGGACGGGCAGGGCAGAGCCCAAGCAGAAGGAGAGGCAGGGGGCCTGGGGACAGCCTTGGGGTGCCACTCCCTGACTCTGGCCTTAGGCCCGTCACGTCCCTTTTCTGGGCCTCAGTTTCCTCCTCTGTCAAATAAGGGTCTGAGATCAGATGGGGTCCTTTCTTTCTACGACCCTTTTTACTCTATGAACAAAGAGGAGCCCCAGGGAAAGGCAGGCAACGGCCACTGGAACCCAGGCAAGAGGGTGCGGGACAGGAAGGAGGGAACCGAAGGAGACAGATGCAAGAGTTGGCAGGACAGAAAATGGGGGACAGCAGAGGGCAAGCAAGAGCTTGATGGCAGGGGACAGAGGTCAAGGGGAGGAGGAGGAAAGTCTGGAGGGCAAAGGTCGTGAGGACAAAAGGTCTGAAGGGCAAGGATTAGGCAAACGCCTAAGGAAGGCACAAGAGAGACAGAGGGCACAGGTCGGGGTGGGTGGAGCACCAGGGGGGGGGGAGGGCGACTGGTGAGGTCAGGAAAGAGAAGGAAGCAATGAGTGGGCTGAGTGGGAGTGGCAGGGCAGGGGGCCTGGCGGGGGGCAGCACCCCCGGGGCAGGGCCGCTGACTTGCCTGGGGTGCTCCGGAGCAGAGTCCGCGGTGGCCACAGCCTACAAACAAAGAGAGGGAGAAGCAGCGCTGAGCGCGGTGGGACGCTGTGGGTGGCCGGGTGGGCTGGGTGGGCAGGGCAGCTGGCCGGGCCGGGCAGGAGGCTAGGGAGTTCCCCGGTGGGCACTGCCCCCCGGGCCCGCTGCTGGGGAAGAAGGGAGGAAGGCTCTGATTGGGCATGGGGCCTGGCCATCTCCTCACCTCTCAGGAAGTTAAGCTCCGTCAGCAGCTTCATCTCACGCCCCACGTCCAGCTGGCAGTGGCGGAAGGAGGAGCTGGCAGCTGGCCGGAATGTCTGGAGGGCCTCGGTGGCTCGGGCAATCCTGGGATGGGGGCAGGCAAGGGTCAGGCACTGCCATCTGGGCAGCCATCCGTCCCCTTGATTCTGCCTTGTCTGCCCCTGGAGCCTTGGTATCTGCTGTGGGTCTCTTCCTGTCCCTTTGGACAAGCTGGGCATCGGTTCGACCTGGTGAGAATCCTCAGGGCCCAGCTCTCCATCGGACAGTACTCCCGACTCTACTTTATGCATGAGCTGCACCCACGATGGCCCTACCCCGCAGGAACCCGTGCCCCTGTGCCACGCCCTTGGGTACCTGTTGTGCAGCTGCTTGGCTGCTTGCACAAAGCAAGGTTGGTCTGTTTCCTTAAGGACCTCCTGAGCGTAGCCCACCAGCCCTGAGCCATCCAGCAGGCTCCGGTGCTCCTGGATCTGGGCGCTGAGACGGGCCAGCCGCTCCTGCTGGCACTCCTCAATGGCCTGAAGCAGTGACGCCCGCTTCTCCTCCAGCACAGCCCCCAGCCCCCGAACCAGCTGGGACACTTCCTCCTTGGCCTGCTGACCGCTCACCTGCCCAGACAGCAACATTTACTATCTTCTTCTTCTTTTTCTTACTTTTTTTTTTTTTTTTTTTGCTTTACAGGGCCACACCCACTGCATACGGAATTTCCCAGGCTAGGGGTTGAATCAGGGCTACAGCTGCCAGCCTACGCCACAGCCACAGCAATACAGGATCCGAGCTGCGTCTGCGACCTACACCACAGCTCACAGCAATGCCAGATACTTAACCCACTGAGTGAGGCCAGGGACCGAACCTGCAACCTCATGGTTCCTAGCTGGATTCTCTTCCGCTGTGCCATGATGGGAACTCTACTGTCTTCTTCTTGAAGGCAGCAAGTGCACCAGCCTTCTGGGGAAATCCTACCTACCCATTCTTTTATCTGCCACACTAGCAGCATGCAGACATTCCCGGGCCAGGGATAGAACCTGCGCCACAGCTGTGACAACGTGGGATCCTTAACCCGCTGTGCCACCAGGGAACTCAGACCTACCCATTCTAATAGGGCCAGGCTCACGGCTCCAAAGATCCCTGTGTACCCAGATGAGCTCAACTCCTGACCATCTGTGCTCACCTTCCTGGATGCCCACATCATAATCCTGACCCCTTAGGGACTCCCCCAAATAAAAGACCATGACTGGGAGTTCCTGTCATGGCGGAGCAGAAACGAATCTGACTAGGATTCATGAGGCTGCGAGTTTGATCCCTGACCTCGCTAAGTGGGTTAAGTATCTGGCATTGCTGTGAGCTGTGGTGTAGGTCACAAATGTGGCTCAGATTTGACGCTGCTGTGGCTGTGGCGAAGGCCGGCAGCTGTAGCTCCAATTGGACCCCTAGCCTGGGAACCTCCATATGCCACAGGTGTGGCCCTGAAAAGGAAAAAAAAGGCCACGACTGCACTAATGCCCACCAGCATTTATGCCATGCCGTCCTTATCGCCCATCCTCCCATCAGCTAACTCAAGTAATCTGGCAAGTGGTATCTGAACTATCTCCTCACCTTCCTTGGTCCAGGGACATGTGCCATCCTCAGCAGGCAGCTGAGCCCAAAGCCATCCGAGCTACATCCCCAGGGCTTTTCAAGCTCTCCCTCTCCTGGGTGAGAGTCACCTGTCCCTACTGTAGCCTCAGGTACAGCCTGGGGCACTGCCGTTCCTGACAACCTGGTTTAACCAGAACCTCAACACAACCCCGGGCCCTACACCGGCTTCCTGAACTTACGACCAGGGGATTGGGCTGTGGCTGGTCCACACCCCTTCCTGCTCCCGCTCCCAGGCAGGGCCCGGCCTCCCTGCCCTCCCTCACCTCAGTGTGCCTCACGGTCTCCTCCAGCTCACAGATCTGGGTCTGTACTGTGTCCTGGTTTCCCAGGATATATGTCAGGCTCTTTGTCAGCTTGTCCTGAGGGGGAAGAAAGAGGTGGGCATCGTGCCAGCAGTGAGGAGGAGGTGTCAGAGGGTGTGAGTGGGGGTTAGCACTGGGGTCGGGTGGGGCGGGGTCCTCACCTTGAGGGCCTGGTAGGCACTGAGCACTGGTGTGATCTTGTGGCCGCTGTGGGTACGTCGCACACGGCAGAGTTGGCATACCAGCCGTTGGCACGTCTTGCAGTAGTGGGTCACCTCTTCCTTGTGATCTGGGCACATCAGGCCCTAGGGACAGAAAAAGCAATGAGAGAGTCAGCCAGTGGTGTGGGTAAGGGTGCTGACCTACCACCCAGCAGTTTGGTGCCCTGGGTGTTCAGGTGGTGGTGCTCCACAGTGCCACCTGGTGGTACACCCTGGCATCAACGAGAGCCTTTCCTGCATTAGCCTTGCTCCACCCTGCATCTACCTCATAGAAATGTGTGGTAATAACAATAATGATGATAACCTGGGCCTTGTAGTTAATAATTAACCTTGTCCATCTTGTTTTCTGCTGTAGCGCCAACACCTAGAATAGCACCAAGCACATAGGTGCTTGTTAAATATTTGTTCAATGAATGAGCGCACACGGATCTTTTTAGTGTATAAATAACTTTCACAAAAATTATCTGTGATCCTCTCAAGAACCCTGCAGGTATGGATCTTGCAGGTCAGATATTATAATCCTCATTCAGCAGGTGAGACAGAGGCTCAAAGATGTTCAAAGATTGGTCCAGTGCCTTTTTGTTCCAGAAAAAAAGGAGCTCGGCAACGGCAACGCCCTGGTCACTTCCTTTTGGGCGCCCCCTCCTGCCCAGCACCACCACGCCCCTCCCTCCCAGGGCCCGGCAAAGGCTGGCTCACCTTGGGGCGGAAGGAGAGGGTGGGCAGGGTGGGCTCATGCTGGGCCTTCTGGGTGCCCCAGGGGTGGAAGAGCTTGAAGCACTCGTTGCAGAAGGTGGCACGGCACTCGGTGCAGCCCTTGGTGGCCTCTAGTGGCGGGGGCTTGCACAGCTGGCACAGGATGGCGCCACCCACACTCACACTCTGGCGGTACCGCTCCACCACACGCTCCAGGGTCAGGTTCCGGAACAGCCCTGCCAGGCCCCGCTCCCCGAGCTCCACATCGCCCTGGCAGGCTGGGCACGGGAACATGATCACCTGGGGGTGCAGAGCACCTCGCTTCCGTCCGGGGTATGTCCCAAAGCCTGTGGATGGGCCGGGGAAGTAGGAAGGTGAAAATTACAGCTGGCTTGGGGTGCCTGTTCAATTAAAAAATGAATTTTTATTGTTCCAGAGCTCAGCTCTCGTTAGAGCCTGGATGGGCAGTAACTCCACTGCCCAAAAACAGACAGAAGCCCCTGGCCAGAGATGGCCCCCTTCCGCCTTCTTGATGGACCTCCCCGCATCCTCACCCCAACTCCACAGGCGCCAGCCCCACCTGACTTAAGCAGCCGGTCCAGGCGGTCTGGCTTGGGGAGAGATCTGCGGGACAGGCGGGGACTTCGAGTGGAAGGGGTGGAGGCAGGAGAGGTGGGCTCGGAGCTGGGGTCCCCCCCATGGCCTATGTAGCCCTGCTGGCCCAGCACCTCCCGGGCACAGGCCTGGCACACATTGTGGGTACAGGGCAGCACCAGTGGCTGCTTGTACATCTCTTGACACACTGGGCACAGCAGTTCCTTCTCCATGTTCTTCATGCTCGTCTGTGGAGGGACCGGGAGGTTGGATCAGAGCTTGGACACCTGGACATATCTCAACAGGCCCCCTCAGCTGCCCTGAGAGACCCAAGGAATCTCAGGAATGGGCAAGACACGTTACAAGGGACCAGACAAGCTGTGGATTTTCCCCAGCACCAGCCTTGGCCTGGTTCACGGGCCTTCCCAGCTCCCTGTCTCGGGCTTCTGTTTCGCTCCTGCAGGGCTACAGAACCTAAGGAGGATGGATGGTTGAAGCTCGGGTCTACTCCAGCCTCGCTCCCCACCTCCTTCACTGTCCCAGTCCCAGCGGGACCTGCAGCCCCTCACCTGGCCTTTGCCCCATCCCCCCATCCTCGGGCCGCCTGCCCCGCCACTTCTCTCAAGGACACCGCCCATTCTGCAGCTCAGCGCGGACCCCCGCCCCCTTCTCTGACAACCCCCTCCCCCCCTCCCCCGCGTGACTCCTCCCTATAGCCAGGCGCTCTCCATCCTTCTGCTCACCCTGTCCGTCCTCCTGCCGCGGCTCCGGCCTGCAGCTGCCCTCCCTTCCATTCCCCATCACTAACCCATCCGTCTCCTTCTAAGCCATTCCCCTTTCGCCCCCCACGCTCCTGCCCTTCTGCTTCCTCCCCCCGGCGCAACCTGGCCTGCCGCAACCCCCTCCCCTAGCAAGGGAAAAAATGAGCGCCCCGCCTACTGGCCCCCTCCCCACCGGAAGTACCCCTCCCTTTTTTGGTGGCGGGGGTCCTGAAGCTATGCCCCACCCCTCACCTTGGTCCCTCTCTTCGCAGCCATCCCGGTCAGGGGCGCAGCTGACACAAAGGAGGGAGGGACAGGGAGGGAGGGGGAAGGAAGTGGTGGGGGGGAGCAGGGTTGGCACCGCCCCTGGGAGAGCCGGGCACGGGTTGCCATGACAACCGTAGGCTCGGAGGCAGCCTTGAGTGGGGGTGCGGTGGGGTGGGGTCTTGGGGAGGGGTCCAAATTGGGAACTACACCGTGGAGCGGCTCCGTGCGCGCCCCCCACCTGTCCTCAGTTTTCTTGGATAATATTCAAGCTCACAAACGCCCCCTCCTCATGGCATAGCCCAGTTGCCCTGCAGCCCCAGCCCCAGTGCACGGCTGGCGGCTAACCCGGGCCACCCCCTGCGCCCGGGCAGCTCCAGGTTCCTCACATCCCAGCAGATGGACGCCTTCATGGCATTTACCACAGGGCTGTCCCCAGGATTACGCTCTCATGCCTGCAACCTGATCCCCCCAGTTCTTTCTGCCATCATCAGCCCGCTGACTACATCCCAGCATTTGCAGGATCCCCACCTGTTCCAGGTTCCGGCCAGCCCGGGACCCCTATACTCCCCCTCCCCTTCCCTCGACCCCACCTTAACTCACACTGATGCGGACCAGTGCATCCATGATGGAAGTGAAGGTCTGCATATCCTCACCCTCAGCCATGGCCCTACCATGCCCGCCCGCCCCCGGGTGCCCGATCCCGGCTGCGGCTGCGAACCCTGGGCTTAATGCAGGAGCCTGGTGGGGATGTGGGGAGGGGTGGGGTGAGATGTCACTGCGCATGCTCAAGGGACCAGCCTCGAACAGCGCCGGTCGAGGTAGGAGGTGGGAAAGAGTTTTCCCCACGTGGTTCTCGGGAGGCGGTGGTGGGTGGTGGTGGGTAACTTGGAATGGTATTTGAGGGGGGAGGCATTTCTTATGTTAGAATTCTTCATTGGTTCCTAATCTTACTTATATAAAGTAAGAGGATAGTTTCAGAGAAAGATGGGCTTAAGGATGGAAGGACTTGATTTTGGGTTGGGCAGAGTCCACGAGGCAATGATCATGGGGAAGGGAGTTTTAAGGAACAGGCACTAGGGCTGACATAAATGGCAAAGAAGACAGACGTGGGCTAGAGACTATTGTCCATGGGCCCAGTGACTTGAAGAGTTAAGTGCAGCTTGCACTGAGAGGCGGCAGATGCTCCGGGTGCGGGGAAGAGCGGGGGACCCGGGTGGTGGCCAAGGATGCTTTTGCATGAAATACTTCCTCCCCTCCGGAAGAGGGCGCTGCACCCAGGCGCGGCGAGGGAGAAAGGAAGACGTTGGGGAGAAGCAAGCCCACGTTTGCGGCTGACGCATGCGCACAACCAACCGTTCCCGGTTCGGCTCTCCTCTCGGACAGAGGCGCCAATTGGACCCCAGGGCAGGGCATGATGGGTAACGGGACTAGCGGGATCCCACCTGGACCGGCTAGTGGGGTCGGAGTTGGGCGGGCCGGCTTTCCCGGTCCTCTTCCCGAGGAGCTGACGTGTCCTGGGTTCCAGGGGGGGCGGGCATTTCCACTGGGCGGGAGGGTTCGAGGCGTCTGGGGCTGAGGAATGAATTCCTAGGGGTCGCCGCGGGGTTTGGGGAGTTGGGGAGGGTGGCTGCAGTCTCGGGAGCGCTTGGAAGTGGGGGGGCCTTCGTCTCCCGGATTTGCCGATTCTGCCTGCCGCTGATGGAGGGAGGGCTGGGCCTAACCCCCGGTCTCTTCTCTCCCCCGCTACAGTGGTGGGTACGGGCACCTCGCTGGCGCTCTCCTCCCTCCTGTCTCTGCTGCTCTTCGCTGGGATGCAGATGTACAGCCGCCAGCTGGCCTCCACCGAGTGGCTCACCATCCAGGGCGGCCTACTTGGTTCCGGCCTTTTCGTCTTCTCTCTCACCGTATCCTCCCCGAGGTGGAGCGAGCAGACGTGTTTGAGGGTGGGAAGGGTGGAGGGCCACAGGCTTGTACCCCTTCCGTGACCCACAGAGCTCTGCTCTCGTTGCGCATCCTACTCCTTAACGCGCTCACCCCAGGCCTTCAATAATCTGGAGAATCTCGTCTTTGGCAAAGGATTCCAAGCAAAGATCTTCCCCGAGAGTAAGTGAAAATTGAGGGTTGAATATTTGAACCTTCTCCTGTAACCTCCCCCAACACGGTATTGAATTTCCAGGTGCTTAGAATAGTAAGGGTGTTTTAGGAAAAGGCCATATGTGTATTAATACTGTCTGGAAACAGATGACCTTTTGGAACCAGCACCTTAGCCAGCTCCTGGAATTGGAGCTAGAAGAGAAGGCTTCTGAAAGCAAGAAACTCAGTTACTTCCTGGCCATTTCCTGGAGAAGGTTTGAGGGGAATAGGCAGGTTTGGGTCTGTGATGAATACATCCAAGGAGAGGTGTTCTTTGTTCCCAGCAGAAGGAGCAAGACCAAGTGCATTGAGAGGTTCGGAGGTGACATTGACACAATATTAGTGAATTCTATTGATTTGAGATAATCTTGACGAGCCTATGTATTAGGTATATCAACTCTCCATCTCAGCAAGAATCCTGACCAAATTAGAATAACTGTTAGACCGTTTTCTGTTCAAAACGATCCTTGTTATTATAGCTCATGTAATCAAGAACTGATGATTTAGTTATTTTTATTTTTATTTTGCTTTTGCTTTTTAGGGCCACACCCATGGCATATGGAGGTTCCCAGGCTAGGGGTCGAATCAGAGCTACAGCTGCTGGCCTACACCACAGCCAGAGCAACGCCAGATCTGAGCCACATCTGTGACCTACAGCACAGCTCACGGCAACATCGGATCATTAACCCACTGAGCAAGGATCTAGGGATCGAACCCACAACCTCATGGTTCCTAGTTGGATTCGTTAACCACTGAGCCATGACAGGAACTCCCTATGACTTAGTTATTTATGGAGAATTATGTTCATGAACCAAATTAGACATCAAGGCCAGATCATGTAAGGGATGCCACATGCCCCAGTTGATGGCAGGTGCCATCTTTTGTGAACCCTTCACCTGGTAGAACAAAGCCTGCAGCCCTCCCTCCTTTCTTTGCCCTCCTGTGTCTTGCTTCCTCCACCTGGCCCTTTTGCAGGCTTGGCTTCCAGAGCTGCCTCCATACAGCAGCTCCAGAACTTTGTTAGAATTTGTTACCAAGTGTCAAGTGTATTATCTTCGTTTGCTTCTGAAAGAAACCTTTGCAGTGGGGCAAGCTTCGTGGCCCTCTTGACCTGCGCTGCCCTCCCTAGCTGGGCAGGTGGGACTGCCCTTGCTGTCTGCGCTCCCACCCTCTCTCTAGTCCTACGCTAGATATCTTGAGGCCCTTTCCTGCCCCTGTGGGTGTGCGTATCCAGACCCTGCCCTCCAGCCTACGTCCAGGGAGTAAGGCCCTCGACTCCCAGACAGGCCAGCCAGTTTAACGAATTGACCCCCACTGTCTGGCTGCAGTTTGAAAGGCCTTGACCCTCTTCCTCAAATGGGAGCAAGCCTTGCCCTTCAGGCTCTGCTGTCACCTTTCCTTTTCCTTTTTATAGGGAGGTTAAGGGATATTTGGGCCAGAGCTGGCAATAAGCATGCAGCTCCTTCCTCCATGTCCTGGGTATCAGGAAGGCCATCAGGTCCTGCTGTTGCCATGCCCTACCCCTCCAATCAGGTCCCCCCAAATTCAGAAGGTCTCACATTTCTCCTAGGCTCCACATGTGAATGCCTGGTATTTCCATTCCAGCCAGCACCGTTCTTGTTCCCCTCTTGTCTCCTCAGTTCTCCTTTGCCTCCTGTTGGCTCTCTTTGCATCTGGCCTCATCCACCGCGTCTGTGTCACCACCTGGTAAGTGCCTGACAACTGGGTAAGGGGCATAGATAGCATCCTGTCCTCTGGCACTGGACCCTGCTGTAAGGGTTCCACACTTTCTCTACCTCCTCCCACTCTGTCCCCCCCCAACTCCCACCCCCATCCTCTTTGCCAGTTTCCTAAACCTGAGCCTGAGTTCTTTCCCTGAGGCTGGTATCTGCCCTGGGAGGCACCAGGCTGGCAAGCATGCCTACTGATGCCGTGACCTTTCTCCTCCACCCTGTAGCTTCATCTTCTCCATGGTTGGTCTGTACTACATCAACAAGATTTCTTCCACTCTGTACCAGGCAACAGCTCCAGTCCTCACACCAGCCAAGGTTACTGGCAAGGGCAAAAAGAGAAACTGACCCTGAATGTCTAATAAAGTTGATTCTTTGTAGCTCTGTGAGCTGTGATATGCTGCGGGCCTCTCCTGCCAGTGCCTGCATGGGTGTGCAGGATGTTGGGGCAGATGGGTACCTCCTGTTTTCACACCTTGGGGATGGTGGGACTTTCCTTCCTCCAAGGTTCATTTTTACCAAATATTTATTGAGTGCTATCAGTGCCAGGCGCTTTGCCAGGCACAGAGTGGCGTATGCTTGGTGTAAGAGTCTCATCATGGAAGAAAAGTGCATGGATGATCTGCAGGCTTGCCCTTTGGGAAAAGGGGTAGAGACTGCAATGCAGGAAGACCTGCTTGGAGTTGCCTTGGTGGCTCAGTGGAAACAAACCCAACTAGTATCCATGAGGTTGCGGGTTTGATCCCTGGCCTCGCTCAGTGGGTTAAGGACCCGGCATTGTCGTGAGCTGTGGTGTAGGTCGCAGACGTGGCTCGATCTGGCATGGCTGTGGCGTAGGCTGGCAGCTGCAGTTCCAACTGAGCCCCTAGCCTGGGAACCTCCATATGCCCCAGGTGGAGCCGTAAAAAGAAAAAAAAAAAAAAGGATTAAAAAAAGGCTTGCTCTTCTGAACTGGACTAGACCTTGGAACAGAGGAGGGAGGGAGGGAAAGGCTCCTCACCCCACACCTCCCCTTGGGCTCCCGTTTACACGTGGGGGTGCTTTGTTACTCCAACTCCTTGCGCTGAGCAGACAAGCCCTCTGCACCCTTGCTCCCAGTCTGTGGGTGGAAATCCTCTCCTGATGTTGCCCTCATGGACCTATGTGTTCTACTCCAGCTTGGATGTCGTATGCCTGTATTTAGAAAGACTTCCCAGGTTGATCGTTGTCCCCCCTCTTTGTTCTGGCGCCTTCATTTTCCTCCTCCATCTCATAGCCAAGGAACTAGCAATTTCCTAAATTTTAGTAAAGTATATAAAACTCTAGGGACATGGAGTTCCCTTCGTGGCTCAGTGGTTAACGAATCCGACTAAGAACCATGAGATTGTGGGTTCGATCCCTGGCCTTGCTCAGTGGGTTAAGGATCCGGCGTTGCCGTGAGCTGTGGTATAGGTTGCAGACGCGGCTCGGATCCCGCATTGCTGTGGCTGTGGTGTAGGCCGGCAGCTACAGCTCCTGTTAGACCCCTAGCCTGGGAAGCTCCACATGCCGCAGGTGCGGCTCTACGTAAAGGCAAAAAGACAAAAAAAAAAAAAAAAAAAAACTCTAGGGACAAGACCACCAACCTTGAAGCCAACCTGAATGGAAGTGGGAGACGTGACTTCTCAGGTCCTACTCTGTCTGTGCTCTGCCATGAGTGCCTCTGTCCAGAGTGTCTGTCCATTGGAGTGTCTGTCCTGTGGGGCACCTAGGCATCCCCACTCTTGCTGGGTGGTGTGGGCTTTAGGGTGCTTACTGGGCCTTGATCAGCTTTGTATTCTCCACATGCCTGATAATGGGCAATGAAGACTGGAGGGGTTGGTCGAATGAAAGAACCTGTTCTTCTAGAACAGAGAACCCTATACATGGGATGTGCCTGAGTTAGGGACTGAGAGCCAGTGAAGATGAAGTGAGTCAAAGGAATTCTGGTCAAGGATTAGAGGTACACGCCCACCCTCCCATTTGTAGCTGGCATCCCGGTGCCTTTTTCCTCTATGCCCAGGCTGAGGGAGTGCTTTGCGGTTTATGCGGATTGCCTGCAGAGGGCGCCACGAGCACACGTCTTCCTCCAGGAGACTGCAACGCCCCTGCAAGCCTGCCCTGAGGGCTGGGAGGGTGGCTGGGAGAGGCTTTCCACTGAAAGCCAACTCTTAGAGGACCTGAAAGACTGGCCAGTTTGGGAGGGCTGAAGCTCAGACCTCCTTGCTCCCCTAGGCTGGGAGTGGAGGCAGAGGGAGTTCAGCAGAGACCAGAGCCTTTCTGAGAAGCTGGAAGCTCTTCCTAGCTGGCTCAGGTCTCCAACTTACCTGGTGATGGAGACTAGGGGGGTTACCATATGTAGGACTCTTGGGGAGAAGAAAGATTGCCCATAGTGGGTCCTGGACCTCTGGGAGGCTGGAGTGGTTCTAGGTCTTACTCTGTCAAACCTGGACTTTCTCCTGACCTGCAGTGGGAGCTGAGGGCAGAGGGCCAGGTCCCAGCCCAGGCAAGCACAGACACGGCTGGGGGATCTGGCCACCTGAAGGCACCATGCTTTCTAAGATGAGAGCTTGGGTGGGGCCTGATTAGGGGAGGAGCCTGAGCAGGTGCCAGGACAATGCCAAAGGATCTGGGTACCTGCTGCCACCAGCTGCATAGGCATCAGGGGCAGTATGTGGCCCAGGAATAATGACCCCTTCCTCAGGGAATGGGTGCATTTTACCAGGCAGGTTGGCACCGACCTCAGCTCTCCACCCATCCTGTCCCTGGGGTGCCTGGTCGCTGGCTGCCTGCATCTGACCTACCAATTAACCCCGAGAGGGGCATCCCAGCCACCTGACACCTTCATTAAGTAAGGGGGCGGGAGGCCAGCACGGCGGCTTCTGGAGACCTGGAGGTGAGAAGGGCAAAGGTGCTAACCTCTTGGCCCGGGGACTCCTGGGGCTCTGCTCCACCCCGGAGGCTGGAGGCCGAGGCCGGAGAGCCAGGCGGCTGCCCCTGGAGGACAGAGGGAAGCCAGATGTTTCCTCCTGCTCCCCCACACGTGGCCCCGACACCCGCCAGCACCCGCTGCCTGCTCCGGAAATAGGAGTAAATAATACTGGGGGAGGGGGGCCTTCGAGGTGAGTTGGGAGGCTGGCGGGGGAGGGCTTCTGGCCCAGAGGTGGCAGGAGGCGACGCCACCCAGGAAGAGGACAGATAATACAGGGGCTGGGGCTCCCTGCCCGGGCAGAGGCCGCACTTCCCTTGGAGTGGCACTGGCGTGAGGGGACGCCTGGCATTTAGGGTCAGAGCGGGGGTGGGGGCTCCCGGGGCAGGCGGGGGAGGGGGGAGTCCGCGCCAGGCCTTGGCTCCAGCCCTTTCCGGACCTTATTGTCCTTGGTGAGAACAAGACGCTATCCCGTTCCCACTGCCTGGCCCCCCCCAGCTCTGCTCCCCAGGGGCTCGGGAAAGATGTTGGGAAACAAGAGAGAGCCAGAGACTTGTAGAGACAGAGATGCCGAGAGACACAGAGACAGATACAAAGGGGAAAAGTTCAGTCAAAAGCGCGTATTGAAGCCCATTGTGAGCCCAGCGAGCCCTGGGCGCTGTGGGAACCATGAAAGAATGGGAAGCCAAGCCGGAGGCCCTGCCCTCGGGGACCTCCGGGCCGGCCTCTCGGCCTCTCTGTGCACACCGCTTGACTTAGGGTCACTCACAGAGCCGGCTCCTAAGCAAACAATGGCAGGAACCCTTGTGCAGGCACAGTTGGTAGCATTTAATTGCTCCATCTCAGGTATGTTTCTTTGCCTCCTTCCCAGCAGACTGGAAGTTCCTTAGGGGGCAAGGTCAAGATCCTGCTTCCAAATCCTACCTCCCCACCCCAGCGGGGCTGAGAGCCAGCCAGCCACCAGTGCAACCTGTCAGTGCTATTTGGTTGTGTTCCTGCCCTGGCAGAGAGAAGCCCCCGAGTTGGCCCTAGAGTTAGGCACCGCAGCCCTTGGGGTGAAGGGCAAAGTGTGAACTGCCTGCTGGGCCACGCCCCGCCACCTTCCTCTGCACACAGCTAGCTCTTCCCACCCCAGCCTCTGCATCCCTGGGTGCTGGGTGGGCCTCGTTCCTTCCTGCTCTTCTGCCTGGGCCCACAGTTCTTAGCAACTGCTCCCCTGGGAGACAGGTCCTCTGAAAGGTGGAGAGAAGTCCAGGTCCCTCGTGTCTACTGAGGTTCCAGATACGTTTCAACATGAGGGACAACTGAGGCGTGCTTAAAATGTGTCCACTTAACAAATGAACACTCTTTAGGACAAAATTATAATATGATATAATCATGCTAGTCACAAGGTCATTAACAAGATTTTTAGAAATGGCAGGCCCTATTTTATCATGTAAAATTTTGTGCTAAGGGGCATATCAGCTTCACTGTAAGAGTCTTTCTACTTTTGTATGTGTTTGAAAATTCCATAATAAAAGTTAAATCATTTGTATTATAAGTCCCTTCTTTCTGTTCTGTCAGAGAGCAAGAGTGTGTCTGTCTGTAACACACTGAAAGTCTAAATCTGAGGCCCTGTGTGATGAAGGGGCCTGAGCCAAATGGCCCTTACGCTCGGCAAGGAGTGCTTGTCTGAGAATTCCCCTCATCCCAAGGAAGCTGGGAGTCTGCCTTATTTTAGGCTGAGTCCCCACTAGCCTGAATCACAGGAAGGACTGAAAAATGGGATTCCCGGAGTTCCCTTCATGGCTCAGCAGTTAACGAACCTGACTAGCATCCACGAGGATGTAGGTTCAATTCCTGGCCTCGCTCAGTGGGTTAAGGATCCAGCGTTGCCGTGAGCTGTGGTGTAGGTCGCAGACGTGGCTCAGATCTGGCATTGCTGTGGTGTAGGCTGGTAGCTGTGGCTGATTCGACCCGTAGCCTGGGAACCTCTATACCCTTCTGCACAGGTGAAGATTGCAAAGAAAAACGTTCCACACATCCCTGTTCTGGGCCAAGAGTTGCCATGAGGCCCTGCCTTAGGCTGCTTCCAGGGAACTTCCTGGACTGAGACTGTCTACACCCGTGTGAGGGTCTTCGCTAACCCTCCAAGGAGACCCCTGCCCTTCCCACTCTTGGCCTCTAGCCCCCATTTCCAGCCTCTGTGACCCAGGCCTTTTTCTGCCTCAGAGAGCTTCAGGGGGGCAGTAAGAAAGAGCCTGCTCTTGACAGACCTGAGTTCTAGTTTTGGTTCTGACAGGTACCAGGTGAGGGTCCTTGAAAAGCTGAACGGTCTCTGTGCATCTGAAATTCCTTATCGGTAAAATGAGAATGATGATACCTGGTCCAGTTGTGGTTAAGAGGATTTGAATTAAATAACAGCCTGAAAGAGCCTAGCATAGGGCTCGGCCTACTAGGCATTTAACAAACATCATTTTTTTCCTCTACGTGATAACAACCACCACCTCTCACAGCATTTACCACTTGCCAGTCAATCTAGTGCTTTATAGATAGTCTGTTTTTTTTTTTTGTTTTTTTTTGCTTTTTAGGGCCACACTTGCAGCATATGGAGGTTACCAGGCTAGGAGTCAAATCAGACCTGCAGTTGCCGGCCTACACCACAGCCACAGCCACAGCCACGTGGGATCTGAGCCATATCTGCAACCCACACCACAGCTCACAGCAACGCCAGAGTCCTCAGAATCAGCCAAATGTTTCATCAGCCAGGCCCCGTCCTGGGTCCCTCCGCCCTCAGGCTATCATCTTTTCCCTTCTCAGTCTTCCCGAGTTTACCTGACTCACCCAGCCCTCTCCACTCCAATCAGCTGCACAATCTCTGAACCACCATTTCCCCTGAAAGCCCAGCTGTAATTTTGTCTGTATTTTTGTTGATTACATGTGTGTCTGTCCTGTCACCTCAATGGAACTGTAGGTGCCCTGAGGACAGAGATGGAATCAACACAACCTAATCATCTGGAACCTTCCTCACGGACCCAGTAATCACCGAGGCACCTGTGGGCACCCAGAAAGCTCTTTGGCCTGACAGGAAACACACAGGCACACATGAGGATCACCCACTCCACCAAGTGAAGCTGCTGACCTGGGGGACCAACCCCAACACAAATACTTTTTTTTTGTCTTTTGTCCTTTTAGAGCCACACTCATGGCATATGGAGGTTCCCAGGCTAGGGGTCTAATCGGAGCTACAGCTGCTGGCCTTCGCCACAGCCACAACAACGCAGGATCCGAGCCGTGTCTGCAACCTACACCACAGGTCACGGCAACAACCAGATCCTTAACCCACTGAGCGAAGCCAGGGATCGAACCTGCAACCTCATGGTTTCTAGTCAGATTCATTTCCTCTGTGCCACGACGGGAACTCCAGCACAAATACTTTTAACGGGGCTTCCTTAAGTAGCCTGGCCCCAGCCAGCCTTTCCAGCCTCATCTCCTGCCTCTCTGGCATGAAGCAGTCTTTGTGCAGAGACAGACACAAAGAATTACTCACCAGGCACTGTCAGGCCCCCGCCTTTGTTCGGGTTTTCCTGTGGCTTTGCACGCTCCACCTCCGGCCCCCACCTGAACATTCTTACTCGTCTTGCCAGGATCACATCGGGCTTTAGGGCCTCTTTCAAAGAGGCTTCATGCCTTCCCCCAAAGAGTTAATTCCTTCCCCTGTGTTCTATGTAATTTTGCATATTTTCCTATCTCTAGTGTACTTGAGGATAAGGGATCCTAGATATGGAATTTGTCTCTCTCTGAAAGCAAAGCTTGCTAAAGGAGAAAACCCCAACAAACAGGAGAAAACTGAAGCTTAGAGAAGTTACTTGCCTAAGGTCACATAGCTAAAAGCCAGGACCCAACGTCAGGTACTTGGGCTCTAAATACCCAAACTTTTAACCCCCAGGCTGTACAGCCTCACATACCTTCTATCATCACGTGTACCGTGTACTTGTGGCCTCCTTTGGCTGCAGAGAGACGGGTAATGGTGTGTTTGCAGAAAGATTGAAAAGAAAGGAGTTGAGCCATAAGAATCTGCTGGCCGGAGTTCCCTTGGCGTAGCGGTTTAAGGATCTGGTGTTGTCACTGCTGTGGCTCTATCGCAGCTATGGCGTGGGTTTGATCCCTGGCCCCACAGGCACCGCCCCCCACCCCCCAAAAAAGGAATCTGCTGGCTTTTGTCCGATGCTACCCAAACCAAACCAAAGACGCTATGTGTAGCAGATGGGAGTCTCTGGAGTAGTTACAGGTGCTGAGACCAGGGGAGATGGGCCAGACTCCCTGGAGACTATCATATGCTAACCTGTCCTTCTGCCCCTCATCTTAAATGTATAGAAGCCCTCTGGGTTTCCATCGCTGTGCTCGGTCCTGGAGATAAAATGGCCCTGGGCGGGCCAGGCAGGGAGACAGAACCCCTACAGCTCAACATGGTAAGCGCCATCTAGAAATGAGAGTCTGGGAGGTCTCCTGTGGTGTAGCAGGTTAAGGATCCAGCATTGTCACTGCAGCGGCTCAGCTTGACTCAGGTTCAGTCCCTGGCCTGGGAGCTTCCACATGCCACAGGAGTGGCCAAAAAAAAAAAAGGTAATAAATTAAAAATAATTAAAAGAGTCTGTGGGAACCCAGAGGAGGAAGATGGTGTCCAACTCTGCAAGACAGTGTCACCGCCCAGGAAGGCTGCTGCTTGGAGGACAGGACGCTTGAGCTGAACATTAGAGATGTATGTACCCACATTTTCCTGTGGCATATAGAGGGTTTCATTTTTCACATTAAACTAGTTTTTAATGCACTGGCAATTGATTTTAGTATAAGATATAAGGTTAAAATCTAATTTAACTTACTTTTTCAAATGGTAAGTCATTTGCAAGTGTTTTTCAAACAATCCATCTTTCCTGACTCACTTGAAATGCCATCTCTATCACAGGCTGAAACGGGTTTTTTATTATTATTTTTTTTGCTTTTTAGGGCCATACCCATGGCATATGGAAGTTCCCAGGCTAGAGGCTGAATCAGAGAACTGGAGCTACAGCTGCTGGCCTACACCACGGTCACGGCAGCACAGGATCCTTAACCCACTGATCGAGACCAGGGATTGAACCTGAATCTTCATGGATACTAGCTGGGTTCGTTACTGCTGAGTCACAATGGGAACTCCTGAAATGGTATACGTTTTTTGTTTTTGTTTTTTAATTTCATGGCCACATTCACAGCATCTGGAAATTCCCAGGCAAGGGATCGAATCTGAGCCACATCTGTGACCTGTGCCACAGCTGCAGCAATGCCGGATCCTTAACCCACTGCGCCAGGCCGGGGTTCATACCTACGCCTCTCCAGCCACCAGAGCTGCGGCAGATTCTTAACCCCCTGCGCCCCAGTGAGAACTCCTGAAATGGTATATGTTTGATCTATTTCTTTACTTTTTATTCTGTTCCATTGATCTAGGAAGGGAGATGCTATATCATGGTGGCGAAGTCTGCAGGCTCTGCAGTCTGATTATCTGGGGTGTACCTCGGTTTCCTCATTTGTGAAACGGAGATAATAATAGTACCTGCTTCGTAGGGTAGCTGTGAAGACTGAGATTCGGCACATAAAGTACTCACTAAAGTGCTTGGGACAGAGTGATCAATCAAGGAATGTCAGCTGCTAGCACGATCCCTATCTGTCTATTTTACCAGTAACCCAGGGGGTGAAATTACTAAGCACATAACTTTGAGTCAGATGGGACAGCTCTGCTACTTACTGCCTGCATGACCTCAGGCAAGTCGCTGACCTTCTCCCTTCTCTCTGCTTTGGTTTCCTCATTCATACGTGGGGATAAAAAAGTACCTACTGCAGCCTGTTGGGAAAATTAGACATGCAGTGTCACACAGGGCATGACACATAATAGTCCCTCAATGAATGTTTAATCTTCTGCCGAGTATTATTATGATATTATAATTTATTGTCTGTCTTTATGTGTTGTAAAGCAAATCCCTTCTCATTATCTCTCCCCCCGCAAATTTTCTGGGGAGTGGCAATCTTTCAGGACCAGGTCTACTGCAGGCAAATAAGATAGAATTTCGGGATCTGCAAGGCTGATGCCTGGCCCCTTACTGTGTGGAGAGTCACTGTGACTGGCGATGTCCTGAATGGGCAGGTAGGAGGATCCGGAGGGTGATGGCGAAGGAAGTGGAAGTGGGCCTTTGAAGTTCACATAGTCTATTTCTGAAAAGTTTAATTTTGAAAATAGTTAACTAATTAATTTTTACTTTAACAAGGGAATTTGAATAGTTTAAAAAGCCAACTACTGTGGTGTAGGCTGCAGACTGGATTCGACCCCTAGCCAGGGAACTTCCATATGCAGCAGGTGTGGCCTTAAAAAAGCAAAAAAAAGGGGGGGGGAACTAGTGGAAGTTTCCATGTGTTGCAGTAGGTTAAGGATCTGGCATTGCAGCAGCTGTGCATAGGCTGCAAATAGGCACTGGGTTTAATCCCTGGCCTGGTAACTTCCACACACATGCCCCGATTTGGGGAAAAAAAAAAAAGCCAACTAGTTCTATAAGGCATTTAATGGAAAAGAAAAAAAAATGGAGTTCCTTTCGTGGCTCAGAGGTTAATGAACCCAACTAGGATCCATGAGTTCAATCCCTGGCCTCGGTGCTCTGTGGGTTAAGGATCCGGTTTTGCCGTGAGCTGTGGTGTAGGTAGCAGATGCGGCTGGGATTGGGTGTTGCTGTGGCTGTGGCGTAGGCCGGTGGCTGTGGCTCCAATTGGACCCCTAGCCTGGGAACCTCCATATGCCAAGGGCAATGGCCCTAAAAAGACAAAAAAAAAGGTCCCCTGCTCCATTCTCCCACCCCCACACAAACACTCCTGCATAAACTACTCTCAAGTTTCTTGGTTGCTTTTTTTAGTACTTACCTCTACATTTTGGTTTTGATTTTGTTTTCTTTTTAGGGCCCCACCCGTGGCATATGGACGTTCCCAGGCTAGGGGTCAAATCAGAGCTATAGCTGCCGGCCTACGCCACAGCCACAGCAACGCTGGATTCTTAACCCGCTGAATGGGGTCAGGGATCGATCTCACATCCACATGGATCCTAGTCAGATTCGTTAGCGCTGAGCCATGATGGGAACTCCTACATTTCTAAATAACATGCTCATATTATTAATTCTTCTTTCTATTTTATATATAATCAATCGACGGACTGCCATGGAAGATGAGGATGTAGTTCTCTCTAATACTGACTCTCCTCATGTACTCGCCTCCCAATTCAAATACATTCCAATTTTTATTTTTATTTTTTTTGTCTTTTTAGGGCCACACCCGAGTCATATGGAGGTTCCCAGGCTAGGGGTCAAATCGGAGCTGTAGCTGCCAGCCTACACCACAGCCACAGCGATGTGGGATCCGAGCCACATCTGCGACCTACACCACAGCTCATGGCAATGCCAGATCCTCAACCTACTGAGTGAGGCCAGGGATTGAACCCACATCCTCACAGATACTTGTCGGGTTCATTAACCGCTGAGCCACGATGGGAACTACAAATATATTCCAATTTTTCGTTAAATCAATACTCAGTGTTTACATTATACGGCTCTGAAAATATTCTACACAGCTGGTTGTGTAGTGTTTGTACTAAGATTGTGAATCTGTAAAAACTGATTTCATTAATTAACATCAGGGACATGGGACTGAGAAACTTCACTCTCTAAAATCATACGTCACAGACTTTTCTATTTGAAATCAAGCAGTGAGAATGAAACATCCCACTCTTGCCTGGAGGTCCAAGCCACGCTGATTACTCTGATAGAGAGGAGTTGCCTCAATTTCCAATCTATGTACAAAGCTGCAGATATTGAGGGTTTGGATGTAACAGTCTATATTTATCTTTTTTAAAAATTTTATTGGAGTTTAGCTGATTTACAACATTGTGTTAATTTTAGGTGTATAGCAAAGTGAATTGGCCATATATATTTGTATATATACACATTCTACTGATTTTCAGATTCTTTTCCATCTAGGTTATTACAGAATATTGAGCAGAGTTCCCTGTTCCCTTAATTATGTAGTTTTCTATTATGTAATTATCTAAAATTCATTATCTTGGAGTTTCTATCTTGGCACAGCGGTTAATGAATCCAACTAGGAACCATGAGGTTGCAGGTTCGATCCCTGGCCTGGCTCAGTGGGTTAAGGATCCAGCGTTGCTGTGAGTTGTGGTGTAGGTTGCAGATGGGGCTTGGATCCCGCGTTGCTGTGGCTGAGGCGTAGGCCAGCAACTGTAGCTGATTGGACCCCTAGCCTGGGAACCTCCATATGCTGTGGGTGTGGCCCTAAAGAGCAAAACAAATAAATAAGTAAATAAATAAAATATAAATAAAAAATTAAAATTCACTATCTTAATTTCATAGTTTCCATGTGGAACCTCAGTCAACTTCTCAGTCCTTGCTCTTAACTCCTTCACTTACATCTGTGCTTACCTTGAACCTATCAAAACACTGCTTCATCTAAATATCACCTGAACTCAACCCTTTCCCATAGCCTGTAATGACCTGGCTTTTTCCTTAGAAGCTTCACAGTTCCTCTGGTGTGTGCTCTTCCTTGCAGCAGCAAGTGAATAAACCTTAACTGTCTGATTACAGTTATGTTCCTAGTGGTCTTTATCAGACAGGCTTTTATAATTCTTTTTCCTTTCTTTTTCTTTTTTAAAATTTTATGGCTGCACCTGCAGCACACAGAAGTTCCCAGGGTCAGGGATAAAATCCAAGCCACAGCCACGACCTACTCTGCTGCAACTGCGGCAACACAGATCCTTTTAACCCACTGCACCTGGCCAGGGATCAAACCTGCACCTCCACAGTGGGCCAAGCTACTGCAGTAGGATCCTTAACCCATGGCACCTGGGCGGGAACTCCATCCCTTTCCTTTCTAAGTCTTTGTTTTCCCTTAAGTTGATAATGACCTGACATTTTGTCTTACTTGGTTTTCTATACAGCTATCATGAATTCATCCTCCAAACTCTGAAAGATGTATACACCTTCTCTTAATACCTTAAACACATCAGGTAATTCCTCTGTCTCCACATTTTTTTCCCCCTTAAAGACACCCTCCCTGAGCACTTCTTCCTCTAGCTCCAAGCCATACTGGTTGCTCCCTTGAGTTTCTCCTTTAAAATATGACAACCTTAGAGTTCCCGCTCTGGCACAATGGGACTGGCAGCCTTTTGGGAACAATGGAACGCAGGTTCGATGCCCAGCGGGACACAGCTGCGGCTTAGGTCACAACTAAGCCTCGGATCTGGATCTGATCCTTGGCCAGGGGACTGCATATGCCATGGGGTGGCCAACAAAGGAGAAAAATATCGACCACCTCTGTTCTAACACCTATCTCAGGGCACAATGGTTAGCTGTTAATGCATGTATTTTCCTGACTCTTGTTTCCCACTCTCCACCCCAGGAGAAGCTGAGTGTCTTGACATCGCCATTTCTCCAAAGTCTACCGTGACGATCAAGAAATATTCAAGTATGTACTACTGGGTCACTTTGCTTTACAGCATAAACTGATAGAACGTTGTAAATCAACTATACTTTAATAAACAAATTAAAAATACATTTAAGCGAATGAATGAATAAAAGAATAAATGAATGAATGGGATTTTTGTGCAGAAGCGAGTTTAAGAGGAACAATATTACATTCCCACCTTGTTGCAAGGCCTAAAGCATCCTCGGGCTGTCTACAAGCTCCACGCCAGTATGGAGCAGGATCCCGAGGGAGAGAAGCAGCTTCGAAGGCTCTCCGGATCCAGGCCGTGGCTACAGGTGCGGAGCGGGTTGGGTGCAGCCTACGTCAAGACCGCAGCAGCGCGCTCGCCAGGCACAGCTGGACGACTACAACTCCCAAAAGGCCCCGCGGCGGAACGCGAGCCTTGGAGGATACCCGACGCTGACGTCAGGCCCGCGCCGGACGGGGAGAGAGACGCGGGGCTGCGAGGTAAGTGTTGGTGGATGGAGGAGTCGCGAGGACTAGAGCGATAGGGGGGCGACTCTGAGATTAGGTGCTACGGAGGGTGGGTGGGGAGAACGACAGGGAATCGGTCTCAGATGAAGAGCGGGTAGCTGGGTGGCAGGAAACTCGAGCTCTGTTTCCTCTTCCCTTAGTGACCATGACGAAATTAGCGCAGTGGCTGTGGGGACTGGCGCTTCTAGGCTCCACCTGGGCGGCCCTGACCATGGGAGCCCTTGGCCTGGAGCTACCCTCGTCTTGCCGGGAGGTCCTGTGGCCACTGCCCGCCTACTTGTTGGTGTCTGCCGGCTGCTATGCCCTGGGCACGGTGGGCTATCGCGTGGCCACTTTGCACGATTGCGAGGACGCCGCCCGTGAGCTGCAGAGCCAGATCCAGGAGGCCCGAGCCGACTTGGCCCGCAGGGGGATGCGCTTCTAACACCCTAACCCCATTACCGCCCGGACAGCCTGCTGCCTCATTCTCCCATTAAAGAGCCAGTTTATTTTCTAACTTTGTTTGGCTTGAGTGTGGATGGTGGGAATTGGGGGTTTTGTATACCAGCTGTTAAGGGTTAAGAGGTAGAAGAGTCACCTTCCTGTGGCTTTCCCAGCCTTTGTCTTTGCGTTCTGCTGGGCTTCTTCATTCTTGCTCCAAAGGAAGCAAAGACCTAGCCTCAAAATCTCTGAAACGGAAAAGCCATTTCACTTTCCTGGTTCTTTTAGCCCTGTTAGGAAGTACTTCTCTCTCTCTCTCTCTCTTTTTTTTTTTTTTTTTGTATTTTTAGGGCCACACCTGAGGCATATGTAGGTTCCCAGCCTAGGGGTCGATTCAGAGCCGTAGCTGCTGCCCTGCACTGCAGCCATGCCAGATCCGAGTCATGTCGGCGACCAACACCGCAGCTCACAGCAACGCCAGATCCTTAACCCATTGAAAGAGGCCAGGGATCGAACCTGCGTCCTCATGGATACTAGTCAGATTGATTTCTGCTGAGCCACGACCAGAACTCCAGGAAGTACTTCCTGAAGCCTTATTTCCATTCTTCATAAATTCAAGCCCTGTTCTTTTTTTTCTTTTCTGTTTTTGGCCATGCTGATGGCATGCGAAAGTTCCTGGGCCAGGGATTGAACCCACGCCACAGCTGTGACCCAAGCCACAGTTGTGACAATTCCAGATCCTTAACCTGTTGCATCACCAGGGAGTCCCCAAGCCCTGTTGTTTTTAAGGCCTTCCTAGGTCTTTCCAACCTCTTGCTTCTTTCAGATAACTTTTCTGAGCCAACCGTACCAGCCCAAGAGCAAATGTGGAGGGGACAGTGCACCTCTAACCTTCACCAAACGGGCAGATTGAGTGTCCCTAAAGAGAGAATGAGCCTTGATGGGCAGGGGTAGGGAACAATTTATTTTAAGGCACATTCTAAAGATTTCACCCCCACCTCCAAAATTAAAAAATAAAATCTTGGGGGAAAACAAAAAGTGATTCATCTCCTAGTTCCATCCAGTCTTCTAAGTAAAGCTGTTTCTTTAGTCCCTGAATTTCAAAGCTGTCCCTTTTCCTTTACCAAAACCCACTGCATCTGTGGAGCTAATCAACAGGAACAGCTGAAACAAGGAGGTTTCTTTGGCCACAGGTTGGCATTAAGGTGCCCAGCGGTCAGATGAACTCCCTCAGGTTTGCAGAAGCCGATAGTTCCTGTCTTGCTCCTGGGGGGTACTTCCAGAAAAGCCAGAGGCGAATGAAGCTGGTGAGGATTCCTGGAAGGTTGGGCACCTGAAATCACAAGGGCTGCTTTGAGGAGAGGGGCTGCTTTTCCACCTTGTACACCTGTCACCCCATCCCTGTGCTGCTTACCACAATGTAGGGATCTTTTATTCGAAACCCATAGAGGGTCCAGGAGGCAGAGGTGAGGAGGGTGGCAATGGTGAGTGAAAAGGAGAGACGCTGGGTTGATTTAGTCTGAATGACTTTGGCCTGTGGGAAAGAATGAAAGACACTCCTAGTCAGGTACACAGTAAATCTCCCACCTTGCCTAAGACTTTACTCAGGAAAAAGGTCAAACATCCTCCCTAATCTTCTGTTACCCATCCTTTCCCTCCTGCCTCCCATTCACTCAACCCTACCGCCCTGCCTCTTTCCAGGACTTGACTTCCCTTCCTCTGGAGTGTTAAGTCTCTGGCTATGGGAGCCTGACCCTCCCCTGCCTCCCTGGACATCCCCACTCACCAGGTCCGCTAGTGGTGAGAGGTACATACTGATGGTGAAGATACTGCAGAAGAGGCCCAGCTGCTGAAGCCGGGTCTCTAGGTCAGGCACCAGGAGACAAAAGTAGCCAAAACCCAGGACAAGGACCACCAGCAGGGTTGCAGTCTGAAGGAGCACAGCACCCTGCAGAGGAGAGAGTAGCCTTACTTGTGGAGGTGCCTGGAGCTCTTTCTGACTCTGCTGATGGAATTAATTCATCCTGCCCTCTCCCATGCGCCAGTGAGGGAACCACCCATTGTTTAAGCCTCCAGTATTGCACATGTCACAGCCTCTTTCCTTCCAGTGACTTTAGCACATGTCTGATCCACCCACAACACTGAAGGGGTCTAGGGGAGGGAGAGAAAGTTGTTTTTTTTGTTTGGTGAGCTTGCTACACAGAGTAGGAGGTTCATGCTTGTGTGAATGAGGCAACAGAGCTAATCATCTCACCCTCAGCCACTGGCCTTGGCTCTGAAGGAACTATGGAGACAAAAAATCCCTTTCCACTCAGTTTGTTGGGCAGCAAGGCACTAGCAGGCTAGGCAGAACTACTGGCCTTGCCAGAATGGGGGACGATATGTGCATCTCAGAAGGCTGGCCTCATGGAGGAAGGAGGACTGCAAGGCTGGAGGGGTCTTCCAGGAAAAGGTGGCAGTGCCAACCTGTTACAGTCTTCTAGGAAGCAGTGTTTGCCTTGCCAGTAAGGCAAGGCAGGGCGTGCAGCAGAGATGAAGGGCCTCTACCTTCCGATGGCAGTAGTGCAGATACACCAAGATATACAGGGTCTGAAGCACAGCACCCACAGCATTGACGAAGATTAGCGTCCCGTTTCCCTTCAAGGCCCCATAACTCAGCCAGCCCAGGTTGCTGCAGGGTGGAGGGGAGGGACATTCGTCCGCAGGGTGGAGGGTGGGCGGGGGACCCCAGGGGCCTCCTCCACGTTCCTCCTTACCCCTCCCCAACCTCCCTCAGAAGCCTTTCCCGACGCAGGCATCGCCCCTCTCACTTGGCATCCGTGGTGAGAAAGGGCAGGAACTGGACACTGTCCACGCTCCGGGTCATCCGCATGTGCTTGAGGTCCGAGCTGTAACGGGGCCCCGAAGGCAGGGGGGAGAGGTGGAAAGGGAGAACCAGGCTGCCGGGGCGTCGAGATCCCCGATGCCTGTCATTTTTTCCCCGGACAACTGCAGACCCCCGGCCCCGCCCTCAGCATCCTGGCCTACTCCCTCAGGTTAAGTGACAGGCCTCGCCTTTGTACCCCGGCCCCTAGACCCGATTCCACTTTGACTCTAGGTTCCGGATGCAGCCTGAGGCTGCTGCCACGTCTCCGTCCCCTGTTTCTCCTCTCCCGACTTCCTGGTCCTGCCCCAGCCCAGCCCGTCCACGCTCTCACAGGCCGGTGGAGAACATGCCGAGGGTGAAGAGCACGCAAGCTCCGGAAAGGAGCGAGTCCGCCAATCCGCCCGCCTCCATCCCTCCCCGAGCCGGATCTCGCGCTCTGCGCTGGACACCAGCTAGCAGGATCCCGAGCCCGCAACGCCGGAGCTCCGCCCCTCCGCGCCCCCGGCCCCTCCCCTACGCCCTCGGCCGTCCCCCCCGGAAATTGAACCGGAACCCGGCCCACCCCCAGAACGTCACGCAGGACCTCAGGCCCCGCCCCCCCGAGCGCGCCCCCACCCGCCGGGCGGTCGGCTCGCTGGGTTGCGGGTATTCACTTTGCTCTTTTCCCGCCGCTCTCCTTCCTAAGGTTTGGCGTATTTGTCCCCGGGACCAGCCGCTCCGCACTCTTTGCTGACCCCTTGGGTCCTTAGCGCCCAGCCTCAACTCCCCCCAACAGGCCCGAAAGCCTGCGAGGTAGAACTCTGAACCAGCAGCTTGCTAGGCAGACTTCAACACGTTTTCCAGGCAGAGCCCCAACTCGGAATTTCAGTTGCCCAGGGCTTGGGAGATTTTCCCTCATTTGCCCAAGCCTCTTTCCGGTCTCTTCCCTAAATAACAGGGATTGCCGGGAATCACCAAGTCTTTGTGAGCTGCCCTCCCCCTTGGGCCACACTGCCAACTTCCCGTGACTTGGCCAACCCACTGGCCAAGCAGTGTATCACCGACCCCCTAGCCCAACCGACTTGCTGCTGGGAACTTTCCCTCCCAGCCTCCCACACACGGCAGCCTCTGCTGGTGGGGCTGTGGGGCGGCCACATGCCTCAGCTGGCGTTCCCCTGAGCGGCTGCCCTGACTCACCCAGCAGAATGACTACCTGAGCAGTATGCCAAAGCCCAGCGCTGCAAGGGTGGGAGTGGGGCAGAGGCTGGACGGGGAAGAACTTCCAGAGTGGGGAGCAGGCTAGGGCCTGTGACATTTCCTGGGGGGCACTCCTGTCCTAGACAACCCTCACAGGAGGAAACACCTCACCCTTTGGGGTAGGTGGGGGGCAAATTCAAACGCAGTTCCTACCGGTATAACACAGAGCCTAGCAAATAGCAGGGACTCGATGGTCATAAATTAGGATGGAGGGGCAAAGAAGCAAGTTCAAAAAACCAAACACATCACTTTATTTTGAGACAAAGAACACTGTATAAAAAAGTTCCAGTTGTAGAAATCAGCAGACACACAGAAAGTTCATATACAGATTCTGTACATGTGGGCCCTGCCCTTCAGGCTTCAGTCTAGGCACAGACTCTTGTGCATGTGGGCCCTGCCCTTACAGATATACCTTAAGACCAGGTTGGCACAGCCTCCCTGCCGGCACAGCTCTGGGAAGTGCTGCCCAGGCTGGGAGAGGATGCAGTGCCTGGCTACAAACCTCTCTGTGACAGCTCCACGGAGCAAAGTCTTGGGGGAGATGCTGGGTTAGCCCAAGCATGCTGCTTCTCCTGTCCTTGGCTCAGCCACAGCAATACCGGATCCGAGCCGCATCTGCAACCCACGCCACAGCTTGCAGCGATGCCAGATCCTTAACCCACTGAGCGAGGCCAGAGATCTAATCCACATCCTCATGGACACTATGTCTGGATCTTAAACTGCTGAGCCACAACGGGAACTCCGTCTTGCTTTTCCTTCAGTCAGTTCATCTGGCCATCCTGGCTCTCTCTGGGAGGGGCACCTTTGCCAAGCTCGGAGTCCATCCATGTGACCCCAAGTGCCTTCCAGCTCGGCTCCCACAGTGCCCTTGGTAAACCATGTCCACACAGCTTGTCTCTTTGGCTTAAGGGCAGGAATGGAGGGGAAAGGACTGTCTGTCCCTCAGGTGGATGTGAGGATGGCACCTCCTCTGGGTGGCAGCTTATGCATGTAGTGGGAGTGCTTCCCGGCACTGAGGCTCTGGGAGGGGCCCCAGGCAGGTGAGGGAGGCTTGCCCCTACCTCACCATAGTTCTAATCTTTATGCCACATGTGGCGTATGCCTTCATGAGGTCTGCAGCAGCAGGAATGGCAGGAGCAGCACAGCCCAGGCAAGTGGGGAGAGGCGGGGGGCGGCACTGTGACCGATGCTATGCAGAACCTGCACCTCCGGGTCGTCTGCAGAGTGAAAGGGCAAAGGCCCCCCACATGAGTGGCCCCACTTCAGGTCCCAGCGCTCAGCCCAACAAGCTTTCCCCTGGCCCTGTCTAGCAAAGGAGCCACCTCCTGTACCAGCCTCTTCAAAGAGCCCCCCCACCCTTTTGTGCCCCAGCCACCTACCTGCTGGAAGTCCTTTCTCCTGTGGATTGGCGTGGGCCTGAGGACTGTGAGCTGAAAGACAAGGTGGCGGGCTTAAGTTGGCTAAAGTACCAAGGAGGGCGGGAGTGCTGGGCATGCTGGCCAGTGGGATCGCGGATCACAAGACCAGGCCCAGGACAGAGAAGGAGGAAGGAGACCCACAGGGCCCTGACACTCACTGATTTTGCCATTGACAGTCACTTTCAGCTTCAAGCACTGGTCTTCCTGGCGGTGGATGGGTTTGGCTACAAATTAAATTCAGAGAATGTTAAGGAAGGCAACTCAGCTGGAAGAAAATACAAGTGTCCTTGGCACTGCTCTTTTGGTCCCTACTCCTTTGAACCCCTCTCTTCCCTCTCATCTTTGATTCTCACCTTCCTTAGTTTTTGCCCACATTCTGCCCCAAGTTCAGCCCAAGCTCCAATTCTTGGGAACAACCCTTGGCTTTAGAAGTGGTGGTAGATGGGAGTTCCTATTGTGGCTCAGTAGTTAACGAATCCGACTAGGAACCATGTGGTTGTGGGTTCGATCCCTGGCCTCGCTCAGTGGGTTAAGGATCCGGCGTTGCTGTGAGCTGTGGTGTAGGTCACAGACGCGGTTCAGTTCGCGCGTTGCTGTGGCTGTGGTGTTGCTGTGGCTGTGGTGTTGCTGTGGTTGTGGCATAGGCCGGCAGCTACAGCTCCGATTAGACCCCTAGCCTGGGAACCTCTATATGCCGTGGGTGTGGCCCTAGGAAAAAAAAAAAAAAGAGAAGTGGCGGTAGAAAGCAGAGAGACTCTGTCTCCTCCCTACAGTCCATCCTCCACTCCTCCCAGCCTGAACTGGCGGAGCTGCAGGATATCTCTCCTTACCTGGCCCCTCTCCTTACTTGGCCCCTTTGTCCTCATCCTGCCTAAGCCCCACTTAGGCTTGGATCCTCTCTACACAAAGCTTATCTTACAATTTATACAATCTACCAGTGGCTCTCCACCGCCCTCGGGTTAAAGTCCAAACTCCTTAGCACTTCTTAGGCCCCCATGATCTACCTTGTCTCTCGCTCTCCAAGCTCCCATCTCCCCACTCCCAAATGTCCCTCCTGCTGTAGTCAGGCTGAACCACATGGAGGTCCCTGAGGATGTCATGTTCTCACCACATGTCCCCATGTCCGGCCAACTCCTCTGCTCTTGGGACATCCTCCCCAGGAGGCCTTCTCTGAGCCCCCCTTGTCTGGCAGGTATCAGGTCATTTTCTCAGGGTCCCTGTGCACCCATCTACCAAATCACCCTGTTCTAATGGTCTGTTAACCTGTGTGTGTCACTTTCCAGCTTCCTAGAAGACAGGGACCCTGTAGTGTTTTACTTATCTCTGTGCCTAGAGTGCCAAGCAGGGTGCTCAGGCCATAGCAGAAGCTCACTCCACATTTGTAATGGGAACGAATGAGAACAGAATGCAGGGCTGTCTCCTGCTGGACTCCCCACTAGGCACGCACTGAAGCAGATGCATCATGCCAGCTGCGCCCCCCAGCAGGCGCACCTGTGGGCACGCTCCCAGGCACTCACAGATGTAGTAGTAGCTGTGTCCCTCTTTGAACTCCTTGCCCAGGGTAAAGGGTGTGAAGCGCTGGAACTTCTCGGACAGCTTCTCCGGGCCATGTCTGGCGTTGGGCTGGTTGCACTGCCAGCGGACCTGGTCCTTGGATTGGGCTTGGCACAGCTGGTACTGCTCACGCTCCACCAGATATAGCGTGTACCGCTCCATGGCAGCCTCTGCCACAGAGTCATCCTCATAATGAGGACAGATGATGTCCAGGTAGTCATTCAGCCGCACATGGACGGTGTAGTCCTCATTCCGAAACCTGCGCATGTCCAGAGCGGGAGGAAGCAGGTGGTCCCTCAGAAGCCAGAGACTTGAGCTTCCGAATGTTTACACGACCCCTCCCATTTCATACTGGACAACGCCCCCCAGCAAAGTATTTCCTGATCTCGATCTCTTAAATATCTTTCCACCATTCACACATCCCCCCCCACCATCACTGTCTGCCACTAATCCTTGGAATAGCATCCTTTTAGTATCTTCCAGGTACCAACGCACTCCCTATAACTTCCCTGATATTTACCCAAGGATGAGCTTCTAAATATTTCCTCAGCTCACTCCTCTGCCCAGAAATATTTCCCCAAATTTATTCTACCAATTCCTTTAAATGCTCTGAGACCTCAATCTGAGACCCTACTGGCCCATTCTAGAACCAAGACCCACATAACCCTTTCTCTTTCCCATGCTAGTATCTGGTGCTTAACAATCTGTTTTCACTGCTCTTACTCCTCTCACCGCCCCCCCAACCGAGTCTATCACGTTGTTCAGCTTCACTTTCCCCCCAACACCCAGTATATCCACACCCACAGATAATGCTCAGTCCCGTAAAGTTAAATCGCTTTCATCAATTCATTCAGACCCCTTCAATCTCCCCTTCTAGCAACTGAAATCGATGCTCAGCTCTCCCTGCCCAAAACCTCCCTGTCCCTTTAACTCCAAAAAGCCATACTGTCACCTCCCAAGAAATGAGCTCCAGAAGTGCTGTAGTTCTCAGATCTGAGCCGGCCTCTCCCCTCCCTCCTTCCCAAGGTGCAGCCAGCTCCCCTCCCCCCCAGCCCATTCCCCCCCAGGCTCCACAGGCTCCAGCCTGACTGCCCACCAGCCCCTCCCCCCCGCCAGCTCCAGACACCTGGCTCCAGCCTGGGTGGGGTCCTGAGAGGGGGAAAAAGTGCCTCCCCAACTCCCCCTCCTAGCTGGTCAGCTTCTCTGAATTCCCCCAAGCACTGCCAGCTAGAGACTCAGCAGAGCTGGCTGCCAACTTGCTTCAAGCCAGAGCCCCGGGGGCATGGGGGGAGGACAGGGGAGGGGCACGGGGGAGGCCAAGAGGCCTCTGAGATGGGCACCCACTGCCCAGTCAGCGTGACCCTTAAGAGGCCTGGCCTGGCAGGAGCATGCCAGTGCCCCAGCTAGGCTTACCCAGGCCCTTCCCCCACCCTGGGGGGGGAGAGAGAGGGAGAGAGAGGGAGAGGGAGAGAGAGAGAAGAGGGAGAGAGAGAGAAGAGGGAGAGAGAGGCTTTTAAAATTCCTCTCTGGAGAGATAAACATAGAAGCCATTTCAGAACAGGTATTTCAGCTCTGGGCCTGGCGTCTTTCCTCCATTCCCGTGAAGGCACTGACTCATTCCCCATTCACCTCTGCCACCCGCCCCAGCATTCATGAGAACCTGTGAAAATCTACCTTGTCAAAGGTGGACAGCTCCCAGGACCCCACAATGGCCCAGTGCCTACTCCTGGGCATTGTCCTCCGGGCAGAGGGAGTCCGAAGGGGTGGGGCACGTGCCCCTCCAGCACCAAGGAGGCAGGTGCCCAGCTCGCAGTGGCACTGCCCTTCTTCCCCACGGTGCCCCCTGCCTGGGGCCTGGAGATCCCAGGGCTGATGCCCACTGCCCTGAGTCACCCAGGCCAGCCTCACACCCGCCCAGCTCATTGCCACCTCATCTTTGCCCTTAAGCTGGGCCCGACTTGGCTGCCTGTGGACTCCACTCTGGGCCGGATTCCCTTTAGTCCTGGGTATGGTAGAGTTAGAGTGTGTGTGTGTATGTGTGTGTGTGTGTGTGTGTGTGTGTGTGGCCAGACAGAGCAGAAGATGTGCTCCATGGGTGCACCCATCACCCCCCTCCTGGGGGACGATCTGCTCCATGTAGCGTTCCTTTTTGACTCTTGCTCTGTATCTGGGAAGGGGGGGGAGCGGCGTCAGGGAAGGCGGGGCGGGGGGGCAAGGAAGAGGCTCTTTCCTGAAAGAGAGGAAACCTGGGAGCTTGGGAACGGAAAAGGCCAGGGTACCCCCCTCCCTACTCACGGCTTCCTGTCCCCTCCTCCTCCTTCAGCCAACACCTGGCAATGGGCATAAACAGGGACTTTGCTCTCTCCCTCTAGGACGAGATTGGGTCGAAGAAGCAAAGAACAGACAGCAAAAAGCGAGGGGGGTGGGGAGGGCCGACTGCACTACCCTGCCCAGTGGCCGGGTGGCCAATGGGCAAAAGGGCTTTGGCCTCTGGGGTTGGCAGCTGGCTGTTCCCTCCCTGAACAACAAGCCATAGATGACAGACCCCTGACCAGGCAATGCTGCCCAGGGTCAGAGGAAACCGGCACAATCTATTTCTCAAGGGGAGTGGGGGCCTGCTAGGGCTGGCGGGTGGCCTGGCTGAGTGAAGCAGTTTTCCTGACCCCAAGGTGCCCAGCCCTCCTCTCCCTGCTCCATCCTACCCCCCTCTCCTGTTTCCCCGCAAATATTGTTCCCATAACTTCAGAAAACTCAAGAACAAAGAACAAAGGGTCCGATGGAGCTTCTTCCTCCCAGTACCATTTGCCTCACAGCCCTAAACCTGCCCAGGAGAAATTAACTCCTTCCTGCCCGAAGCCCTCTGTAACCCTTTAACCCCTTCCCGGCCTTCGGAACCTTTCCCATGACCTCCCTCCCCTGTTCTCTCCAGTTTTACTACCTGAACCTCAGAAACAGGTGACTCCCCAAAGCCTACGCACACAGAGCATGTACCGCACTCCTGCCACCTCAAAGGGCCCCTGGTGGTTGTGGTGGTGGTGGGGTCTTTCCAGGGACATTTTAAACACAGAATGAACACTTAATACCCACACCCAGGTCCCTGCCGAAGGGTGCTCCCAGGATTACACTGAACATTCTTCTTACATCTAATGTCCTGACCTGTCAGTGTGGGCAGATGCCCAAGTGACACACAAGGAGAGGCACGGAGGCTTTCACCGTGGAAGGGCCTAGAACAAGAGCTCTGGCGGCTAGGGAGAGTGGCCCCAGCTGGAGGCAGGAACTGCTCAGCGTGGGTCCCTCACTTCGGAGTAACAGTGGTGCCCGAGGAAAGGAAAGAAGGGCAGAAACGGTGCCTATGCAAGCCGACGCGGGCAGGGTCCTGCCTGGGGGTGGGGTACTCCCAGTTACGGGGAGAAGAAAATCCACGGGACCCCTCCCGCCGCCGGTCACCTCCCCAAGACTCAGGTTAGGGGCTGGCCGGGACAGTTAACCTGGCCGGGGGAGCAGTGCCAACCGGGCGCCCAGGCTGTCTGCCGGAGACTCGGGCTTACTTGGGGTTTGAACTGTTCCAGAAGACGGTGTGGCGGTCAGCAGCGGCCAGACTGCAGCACAGACCCAAGAGAGGGGCCCAGAGCAACTCCATAGCGCGGGGCCTGGCCAGGCCGGCCGGGGACGCGGGGCTCCTCGGGGTCTGGGTTCCCGCTGGCTTTCTCCGCGGCTCAGTCGGCACCGCGCTCACAGCTCTGGCCCCTACGCCTCGCGACTCCGCCTTTTGGGCCGGCGCCGCCCGACACCCCGCCCCGCCCCCGCCCCCGCCCCCGCCCCGCCCGGCGTGCGGCCGCCCCGGGGCCTGGGGGCTGGGGAGGTGGAGGAGGGGAGGACCGGGGGAGGGGACGCGAGGGGAGCGAAGTGCTCACCTCGGCCGGACAAATCTGCTCAGCGCTGTGTGTTTGCTCCCTCGTGGGCCCGCGTGCAGCTCTGTGGGCCTGTGCGGGTTGGTGGGTCTGTGTCCCCGGCGCAGTCGCGTGCGCGAGAAGGGAATCGACTCCACATGTGGGTCCCGAAGCACGCGGATGCGGGACCTGCCTGGCGCCGCCGCGCGCGGATCTCGCGGGATGCGGGGTGGTTGATAGGTCCCGCACCTTTCCCGAGCCTTGCACACCCAAACTCGGGCGCACGCGTTCCCACCCTCTCCTCCTACCCACCCCCTTCCCGGACTCTGCAATCGGCTGCCCCTCCCCACACACGCGGCTGTTTGTTTTTGTTGGGTTTGTCAATGTTGTCTTTGTTCGGGAGATTGTGTCATCGCCTAGATGCCGGGAATAAAGTGCGACCCTGTGTGTGATCAAGTGCGTTACATGTGCGGCCAGGGCTAAGGGCGCCTCTGTCCATCGGTGCCTGTGAAAGGGAGGGACACTCGGGCTCCTGGGGCCACGAGGGAGTTCGCTCTTGTTTTCTTGTTTCCAAAGGGCCAAAGGGCACTAATGACGTGTGTGTGTGTGTGTGTGTGTGTGTGTGTGTGTGTGTGTGGGAGAGAGAGAGGGAGAGATAGAGAGAGAGAGTGTATGCCAACACACGTTGTGTACCCTGCGAACAGGCTTTGAATATGGACTGTGAGAATCTGGGCCTGAAGAGTGACAAACTGTAACTACACATGTGCATCTGGCATGTGTAAATACGTGTGATGGCGCGCAAGTGTGAACGCATTTGTGAGTAGTATCAGCCGCGTGTGGGGAAGCGTGTGAAACTTTGACGTACGTATGCTAATGTTTGTGAACAGCGTGTGAAGAGAGGAAACGTGCATAGGCGAGCTGTATCTGGGGGCTGGGGGCTGGGGACAGGGAATGGGTGTTGTTATGCAGCGTCCCAGGCTGGGCGTCTGGGTCTCCCAGTCAGGCCCCAGTACCCAGCTCGTCCCCCTCCCCCGCGCCGTGTAAACAAACCCTCTGGAATTCGCCTCTCGGGGCTCTTCTCCCCGCCGGGATCTGCTGCCGTCTGGAGCAGAGTTGGCGGGTGGGTGTCTGCCTCCCAGCTCTCGGAGTGGAGAGGGCGGGCAGGTGTTTGATTAGGCTCGTGAGTGAGTGAGTGAGTGAGTGTGTGTGTGTCTGGAGCTGGAGGGCCGAATGTTGTGTGCCTGCGTGCGTTGGGTGGTTCTTGTGTGTGATTGTGTGGCTGTGTGCATGCGCGCCTAGGGTTGGTTTTGCGACTCCGTGCGCACCCTTGGCCAGCCCTTCCACGCAGCTGCGCAACGCGGGAAGCCGCAGACCCAGGGCCCCCGAAGGCTAGGGCCCAGCTTCCCTGGTTCCCAGGCTGTTTCATCCTCCTCTTTTACGGCCAAGCCTGGCAACAGCCCCCTGTAATTACGCGGGCCGGGACGCCGCGGCTAGTCCCCGCGGTGACCCCCGCTGGGGAGGAGCCTGGGGCGGGGGAGGGCCCGAGCCGGCCCCACCCCGCGTGGGGCGCGAGCGGCTAGAGGCCGGACTCCGGGCGACCCGCCGCGCGTAGTAAGATAAATATTTACCTAGCGCAGGCTAGGTGCTTGGCCCCGTAACCCCGTGTCCGGGTCTCGGCCAGGCTTTGCACACGGTCCCTACTCCACCCCCTCGCGCGCACCTGCCCCAGGCGACGTGCCCGGCCCCGCGTTTACCCCAGGTGCAGCCCGCCCCTCCCGCCAGGGTCGAAGTCTACCCGCCGACCAGGCCCAGGGCAGCCACTCACGCGCTTTTTGCTCACCTGGGTGTTAAGCCTCCCACGTGTCCCCGGCGAGATTACCCCCGTCCCTGCTCTTGTTCGAAGTTCCACGAGGGCAGGGATTTTTGCTTGTTCTCTACTGTATTGCCAGCGCCTGGCACAGCACCTAGCGCACTCAGAAATCTGAGTAGAGTGAGTGAAATCACTGTTCAGTGTTACTTCTGCAGGAAGTGCTGCTATGAAAAGAAACCCGCAGAGGGGTTAAAGAGCGAAGGGGTGATGGTAGCTCTTTAGAGAGGGTCGCCCAGGATTGCCCCCAGAGGGGACAGTTTGGGGCACTTCACCGAGTTTCTCTGACCGCCGGGATTGCTGGGCAGGAACGTGTGGGGTCCCTGGGCTGCGCCGCTGGGCCGGGCAGGTTCGGGCTCGCTCGGCCCAGCCCGGCGAGGCCACGTCCGTTCCCGCCCTGCCTGTGTCTAGGGCTGGAGCAAAATGGGTGAAGAGGTGTGTGTGTGTGGGGGAGATTCTGGGCATGAACGGGACGCGAAGCCCTTTCTCTGGCTTGCCCAACATTCTCTCTTGAGGCTTGGAGCTCATCACTCTTCTCCTGTCCCTGTATTTGTGTGTATGGAGGTCGTTCGTCAGACCTAATGGTGCACCTCTAGATGCCAGCTGCTGTGATGCGCACCGAGGGTAAGGGTGCGTCTAGGATAAAACCTCTGCCCTTGGTTAGTCCTCAGACCAGTAGGGGAAATAGATAAGACACCATTTGTGCAACAAATTTGCTAAGTGGAATAGCCCACGCTGCAGACCCATACCGCGATCTTGCCGCCCAGGCACTACGGGAGCTGCTGCGACACCTGGTGGACCAGGAGGAGAGTTGCAGGCACGGTGCCATCCAGAGATACATCTGAAGGGACCGTGGCTCAGAGACCCAGACACGAAGACCAGCTCAGCCCTATCCCCTCCCCCACCCCAGCACGTAGCCTGCCCGGGCGGGTCTTGTCTTGGTTCTTGCTTTGGGCTACCTCTCACCACAAAGTCGTGCGCCCCGTGTTGGCTCTCAGCACCGCCACCCTCAGGCAAACATCTGTGCTCAGTGGCGGGAGCTGTCTGAGGTGTCTGTCTGTCTGCCTGCCTGTCTGGGAAATTCCCGCATTGAGTCCTCTCTGGGAATTCCTCAGATTAACTCTCTGAGTGCCCTGGGGAGGCCGGACCTCTAGAGAGGGCGCTGTCCACCGGTGGCGCACTGCTGACCTGGAGGTACCACTTCCAGCCTGGAACAGGCAGAGCTGCTTGACTGACACTCCCTTGCTGAGAGCCCGGTGGTTTGGGGTGGGGAAGGCCAGAACCACATGGCCCTGGGGCTCGGCTAACCTGGCCCAGTCCCTAAGGGCATCACGGAGCAGAGGGGTGAAGCAGGGTGTGGGGGAGGTGATCCTGCGCTTGGAGCAGCTGCTGCTCCACTCAATGTCATTTTGGAAAATAAAGCTATGTCTCCCACTTTATGAGTAATATGCATATATTTTTCAAAAGTTGAAAGAGAGAATAGGAGGATAAAAGGGAACCACCAGTTACTGTTAACATCTTCAACCCTTCCCTGACAGGCTTGTTTTGTTTTGTTTTGTCTTTTTTTTTTGCCTTGTCTAGGGCCGCACCCTCGGCAGATGGAGATTCTCAGGCTAGGGGTCTAACAGGAGCTGCAGCTGCCGGCCTTCGCCACAGCCACAGCAACGCGGGATCAGAGCCGCGTCTGCAACCTTCACCACAGCTCACGGCAACGCCGGATCCTTAACCCACTGAGCAAGGCTGGGGATTGAACCCGCAACCTCATGGTTCCTAGTCGGATTTGTTAACCACTGAGCCATGATGGGAACTTCCCTAAGGAAACCTTTTCCAGCAGTTTTCTAGACAACCTACTCTCGGGGCAGAACTGACTCGGTGTCCACGGCTACTCCAGCATCTGTGCAGGAGAAGGGACTGTTTTGAAGGGCTGGGGCAGGGGCCCTCCTCCCCCACATGGGATCTGCTCTGTCCCCCAAAGCAACACAGACCTTGTTAGCCTAGGAGCAGGGGTTAGCACTGAACAGTGCTGCCTAGATATGTTGTATTTCAGGGGCCAGTGGAGGTGGGGGGGGGCAGTTGGGGATGGGGGCCAGGAATCCCTTTCCTGTGATTTTTTTTATTTTATTTTATTTTATTTTTTTTTGCTTTTTAAAGCTGCACCTGCAGTATAGGGAACTTCCCAGGCTAGGGGTCAAATTGGAGCTACAGCTGCTGGCCTCTGCCACAGCCACAGCAAAGCAGTTTCTGAGCCCTGTCTGCGACCTACATCACAGCTCCATGGCAATGCTGGATCCTTAACCCACTGAGTGGAACTAGGGATGAAACCCGCATCCTCAAGTATACTAGTCAGGTTCGTTTCTGCTGAGCCACAATGGGAACTCCTTCACTGAAAAGGCAGAAAGCCCTCCTTCCCAGCTACCCGGCCTTGGTCTTCTAGTTCCCCAGGATGGAAAAGCCCAGTGAGGCTGAGCAGGAAGATATTTACTCTTTTTTTTTGCTAAGGGTCAAATCAGAGCTGCAGCTGCTGGCCTACACAGCAGCCACAGTAACACCAGGATCTGAGCCGCATCTGCGACCTATACCACAGGTCACGGCAACGCCGGATCCTTAACCCACTGAGCGACGCCAGGGATCAAACCCAAGTCCTCATGAATACTCAGTCCGGTTTGTTACCACTGAGCCACAATGGGAAGCCCAACGCTTACTCTTCAATGCAGCTGATAAACGTCTTTTCTACTCCCCTGTCACCCTACACTCTCAACCTTTAGAATCTTTCACTATGACAGTGTAAAAGCAGGATTTTTTTTTGTCTTTTTGCCTTATCTAGGGCCGCACCCACCGCATGTGGAGATTCCCAGGCTAGGGGTCCAATCAGAGGTGTAGCTGCCGGCCTACACCACAGGCACAGCAATGCGGGATCCAAGCCGCATCTGCAACCTACACCACAGCTCACGGCAACGCCGGATCCTTAACCCACTGAGCAAGGCCAGAGATCAAACCCGCAACCTCATGGTTCCTAGTTGGATTCGTTAACCACTGAGCCATGATGGGAACTCCATAAAGCGGGATTTTATTTTATTTTTTATTTTTATATTTTTTTCATAAAGCAGGATTTTAGAAGCATTACTTTTACGTAATTTTTCCTGGCGTTCCCATTGTGGTTCAGTGGTAATGAACCTGACTAGCATCCGTGAGTGGATTAAAGGATCTGGTGTTGCCATGAGCTGTGGTGTAGGTTGCAGATTCGGCTCGGATCTGGTGCTGCTGTTGCAGTGGCTTCAGTGTAGGCCAGTGGCTACAGCTCCAATTCAACCCCTAGCCTGGGAACTTTCATATATCTTGGGTAGGGCCCTTAAAAAAACAAATCAAAGACAAACACAGACATTTTTCTTCTAATTACAGAACAAATACATGATCAATGCAGAAAACTTGGAGCAGCACAAATAAAGAAAAAAAAATCACCCATAGAAGTTAAATCTCAGGAGCAAGCACAGTTCACAATTCTTTCCCCATGGCTCTGGAATTTTTTATGGTAAATATCTTTGAGAGGTTATAGTTTAATGCCCATGTTATGGGCAGCTCGGAATCCCGTGCATTTGTGTAACATTTTACAATCTTCCAGTGTTTTCAGCTGTGTATTTTATCACGTACTATTTCATCTTTATAGACTCCTACACATTTTGAGGTGGGCAAAGGCGGGAACTGTGCCCCCACCGAATAGGTGGGGAAACTGAGGCTCAGAAAGATGACGGTATTCAGGGCTCAGATTGAAGTAGGAGTTTTAACCATGGAGCACAATGCCACCCCCCCCACCATCCCCCGCTGAAAGGGCAGCTGCCTGCCTTTTCAGCTGTGCTGTCACTGTACCACGCTTCTTGTAATTATGTAGCAACTATAGGCCCTATGTCCAAGCCAGCAGCCCTACTAATCGTATTCCCAGTGTTACTTATCAGTTTTGCTTCTGTAGCCTTGCTTGCTCAGCTTCTTAGAAGAAACAGTGCTTGGGAAAGGGGGAGGTCTGGGGATGGTTACGAGACCCTGTATTGTATAAAAGTTGCTGAGAACAAAGACCTGGTGCTCAGACTTTGGAGGTGACTCCTCTGAGCCCGCACCAGTGCTGAATAAACCTTGCTATTCCACATCTCCGAGTGCCGTTTGTCTCCTTCCACTGCCACGGTTTCTGCAGTTTCTGCAACAAGATGGGTAGCCTCGCTGGGGCTTGGGTCCACACTGCCTTATTCCTTCCACTATTCACTGCCCTACTGTCCTGGGTGTAAAGGAAAGATCGGGGAGTTCCCGTCGTGGCTCAGCGGAAACGAATCCCACTAGGAACCATGAGGTTGCGGGTTCCATCCCTGGCCTTGCTCAGTGGGTTAAGGATCCGGCGTTGCCGTGAGCTGTGGTGTAGGTCGCGGACACGGCTCGGCTCAGATCCCGTGTTGCTGTGGCTGTGGCAAAGGCCAGAGGTTACAGCTCCGATTAGACCCCTAGCCTGGGAACCTCCATATGCTACGGGGCGTGGCCCTAAAAAGACAAAAAGAAAAAGAAAAAAAAGGAAAGATCGGTCACAAAGTGCTGGGTTTGCTGTGGGCAGATGGAGGGAGTGAGTGTCTGTCATCAGAGCCCTTGGTGGGGAGGGAGGAGGGGGCTGGGGGTTGGGGAGGTGGCGGAAGGGACCTGAGGGGGTTTGGGGGTCAGGCTCCCGAGCTGCAGTCTCCCAGCGCAGACGCTCACTCGCCAGGCCTGTCCCTGCAGGCAGTGGATGTCCAGATAATGGCTTACTTTCCACTTCACCAAACAGTTTTTGAGGTCAGTTTGTTTGTTTATTAGGCATTGAAGGGAAGGGCAAACAAGGAAACCTGTGAGCAGGAGAGTGAGCGAGCCGTGAGAGCTGGAGTCCCAGCTGTAGAAACGTGGGAAAGGCCTTTAACCTCAGGAACCTCCATTGTTTTCATCTGTAAGGTGAGGGCAGGACTGCTTTCTTCCAGGAATTATACAGATCGAATGAAATACCAGCTCTGAGGGGCCTGAGGTCAAGGCTGGGCTGGGGGTGGGGGGGACTCTCAGTAAGGTCTCCTCTCTCTCTCTCTCCTTTTTTTTTTTTTTGCTTTTTAGGGCCACACCTGCCGCATATGAGGGTTCCCAGGCTAGGGGGGTCAAATCAGAGCTACAGCTGCTGCCTACAGCCACAGGCTGCTGCCTACACCACAGCGATCCGAGCTGCATCTGCCACCTACACCACAGCTCATGGCCACGCCGGATCCTCAACCCAGTGAGGGAGGCCAGGGATCGAACCCGCAAACTCATGGTTCCCAGGCAGATTGGTTTCCGCTGCGCCACGACAGGAACTCCAGGTCTTCTCTTTTCCTGGGCCTGACTTCTCCTGTGCTGACGGGGGGTAAATGTGCTGCCCACTCAGTTCAGTGAGGAGCTGGAGCCTTCAGGATACAGGGAAGCTGTGGGCAGAGCAGCCTTAGGAACACAAATATTTGTTCTGCCAGGTAGTGCTTGATAAATGCCCCAGGGACACGGCAGCCAAGTGCTCTGAGGTTCAATGAGGGCAGAAAAGAATGGGGGAAATTCCTTTGTTTTTGGGCTGCACCCACAGCATTTGGAACTTCCTGGGCCTGGGCTATTGACCTAGAGCCACAGCAGTGACAACGCCCAATCCTGACTTAACAGCTAGGCCACCAGGGAACTCCCTGGGGGAAATCCTTCTGAGGGTTCCCCAGGGAAGGGTGGTGGGCATGGGCCCACGCCCAGAGGGACAGCACAGGCCTCTCTCCCCGGACCTGCAGGGGCCAAGGGAAGGAGATGGGGAGGAGACCTGTCCCCCCTGCAACTTCCTTGCTGCCCCCACGGCTCCATCTAGTCCCCACCCTCACCCTCTTCGCTTTCCCTCTTTTCGTTTGTTTTCTTTTTTTATAGGGCCACACCCGAGGCATATGGAGGTTCCCAGCCTCGGGCTGAACCCAAGCCACAGCTGGGACCTCCGCCACAGTTACCGCAGTACCGGCTCCTTACCCACCGCGTGGGCCCAGGGATCAAACCCACAGCTCAGCAGCGACCCGAGTGTCTCAGAGTCGATGACAGGATCCTTAACCTGCGGCACCACAGTGGGAAATCCGGGAAACTTCTACCAAATGGGCTAAGGACTTTTCAGATTGAGCTGGCGCAGGCCAACCTGGCAAGATCTCAGAGACAAAGAGGTTGTATTTCATTGGGAACCCCACAGGCTGAAGGAAGGCGGAGAGCCAGGGGAGGTTTGGAGACTTGAGAGTGGATAATGGGCAGCGGTGCCCTGGGAATAACATCAGCTCGCACTCACAGAACGCGTTCTCCATCCAGGCTGAGTTGAAGCACTTTGCATACATTAAGGCACTTAGCCTTCATAATCACCCTAAGAGACGGAGAGAATTATCTCCCTCATTTTACAGATGAGCAAACTGAAAGCACAGAGAAGTTCATAACTTCCCCAAGGTCACACAGCTAGCACGCAGTGAAGTCGGAGTCTGAAACAAGACAATCTGGCTCGAGCGTTCTGACTTAACCACAGCACCGAACTCTCCAGCTGTTTCTAGAGAGGGGCAACTAGTGCAGGCCACGCTGGGCCCGAAGAGATCAAGACCGTTGTGCAAATAATCTCTGCAGGCTGTAGCAGCTGTTTCGTTGTTAGCCGAGCATCTGGAGCCCAGGCGGGAGGCAGGGCTGTGAAAGCCTCCAGATAAAAATCCTTGCGCTCCCAGGCCTTTCTGTGAGAGCTCGGTGAGTCAGGTGCTTCCACCCAGGGTTCTTACTGCAGAGGAAGGACTCGGCCATATGGGGAGTTTCAAATCATTTCTCCCTAGACTCTTCCTGTGATCCTGACTATAGTTCTGGCTGCCCCATGTACCTCGACCCCTGCCCGTCTCCCAGGGCAGGTTCCCAGCCTTTTTCACCTGTTGTGGAAGCTACTGAACTTCCTTCCAGCAGATACTTTTTATGGGAGTTCTTGTTGTGGCTCAGTGGGTTAAGAAACTGACCAGTATCCATGACAATGCCAGTACGATTCTCGGCCTTGCTCAGTGGGTTAAGGATCCGTCACTGCGTTTCTACAAGCTGTGGTGTAGGTCATAGAGGTGGCTTGGATCTGGCCTTGCTATGGCTGTGGCACAGCTGCAGCTCTGATTTGACCCCTAGTCTGGGAACATCTGTAATGCTGCAGGTGCAGCTCTAAAAAGCAAAAATAAATAAATAATAAATAAATTCTTTTTCTGCTTCAAGTGACCTAGAGTTGGTTTCTGTCCCTGGTAAGCCAGAACCTAGATGGGTACATAGGGAGTGGGTGATGATACCAAGGTCTAAAGCCTGGGAGGCCAGAGGGATCAATGGCAGATGTGTGTTTGGGACAAGGACAGGGAGTTTTGTTTCAGCAGGGGAAGGTTAAAGTGCTTGGAAAAGCCTGGAGAAAGGGTTGAGAAGAAGTTTCTTTTTTCTTTTTTTTTGTCTTTTTTACCTTTTCTAGGGCCACACCAGCGGCAGTTGGAGGTTCCCAGGCTAGGGGTCTAATCAGAGCTGTAGCCGCTGGCCTACACCACAGCCACAGCAACGTGGGATCCCAGCTGCGTCTGTGACCTACACCACAGCTTACGGCAACGCCGGATCCTTAACCCACTGAGCGAGGCCAGGGATCGAACCCGCAACCTCATGGTTCCTAGTCGGATTTTTTAATCATTGAGCTATGACGGGAACTCCGAGAAGAAGTTTCTTGTTAGGGGCTGGGCCTGAGGACAATGCTTTGAGTCTGAAGTGTAGAGATGGAGCAGAGAAGTAGGGTGTGAGGCCCTGGAACTGACACAGAGAATGGAGAGGCTGGTTTGGAAAGGGTGCCTGCAGGAAGCCAGGCAGCAATCATGAAAGAGTGAAGGGGTCAGGGATATTTGTCAGGGAGGTAAAAGGTAGGCTTTAGGCTGGCATCCCATCACCTTAGTCATCTTAGAAGAAGGAGAACAGGAGTTCCCGTCAAGGCTCAGCAGTAATGAATCCGACTAGTATTCATGAGGACACAGGTTCGATCCCTGGCCTCGCTCGGTGGGCTGAGGATCAGGCATTGCCAGGAGCGGTGGTGTAGGTCACAGACGTGGCTCTGATCCCGCGTTGCTGTGGCCGTGGTGTAGCTGGGCAGCTACAGATCTGATTCAACCTCTAGCCTGGGAATTTCCATATGCCTCAGTGCGGCCCTAAAAAGACAACAAAACAAAAAAAACCCTCAGCTCTATCACTTAGTAGGATGTGACCCTAGGCAAATCCTATCCGGTGCTTCAGTTTCCTCATTATGCAACGAGGACGATAATAACAGGGCCCACCCAGAGGATCTCGAGAGGATTAAATGAGATAATGTGTGTAAAGTGCTTAGAAACGCTTCTGGCATATGGAAAGACTTCAGGATTAGCTATTATGATTGTAATTATTATGATTTTTATTGCAGAGGGCTCAGAGTGACAGTAATGAATTCCAGTACAACTAGCTCTGGCTCCTACCTGCTGACACAGGACCTCCAGGCCCCTGCCAATTCCCCCTCAAGTATTGCCGATGGTCCCACAGGGCCTTTCACATGGGTGCATCTTTGCATCTGCGCGTGATGAGGGCTGCAGCTGTTCTGCTGGGTGCAGTGGTTTTCTGCTGGTGGGATGGGGTGGCAGGCCTCTCCCTCTCCTTCGTCACTGTCACTTCTGTCCCGGTGGGGGGGGGTCCCTGGGAAAGGCCACTGGCATTTCCACAATATGGTCTGGTGGGTCAGCTCTTCAGTTTGCATTCAAAGCCGCTTTTATCTATGAGGCCCGACAGGCTTTCCTGGGACATTTGCGTGGTCACCACCTCGTTGTACCCATCCTGGGATTTCTAGTCTTTTCTGAGAAAGATGGCTTTGCCGCTGAGCCGCTCGGGAGCTCCCTCAGCCCCTCCAGCAAGGAAACTCCTGTGAAATGCCACCTCCCACCTGCTTGGTGATCTCCAGCCCCAGTGTACACACAAGGCTCTTAGCGAGTGACTGGCCACAGCCCCTCCTGCACAGCAGCCCAGCCAAGTCCCTCAGCAGAAAGCTTGGCCCGAGGCAGGCCCCGCCACGGGCGAGAGCAGCCAAAGATGCTGGTGAGGGGGCTGAGGACACGGCGGCCAGTCCCTGGCACCAGGCGGAGCTGGTTCCCACGCAAGCCAAGTTGGGGCTGCTTTCAGTCACCAAAGACCCAGAAGCAGCCCCTAGGCCCCAAGGCCCTTATCAAAGCCAGTTATCTGGCTTCTGCCCTCACCCTCTACCCGGCCAAGGGCACGCCCGAGACCTCCAAGGACGTACTCGAGACCTCCTCCCTCCCCCCAGCCCCGCGTCTCTTCCAGGCTCCTGTTGCAACAGAACTCAAGAACTCACTCCTCTTTCTCCTTCCAAAAAAGAAAAAGAAAAAATCCCAGCGTGTCATTAGATGCACCTGAATACTCTGTAGGACTGGCGAAGGGCAGGGTGTTGGGAGGGAGACAGTGCCTGACACCAACCAGCCAGCGACAAAGCCCCGCTAGAAAAGGTTAGCTGACTTTAGAACAGGGAACTCTAATCTATGGGGTTGCCTGGGGTGGGGGTGGGATGGACGTACTGACTGGGAGGGACATGAAGGAAGCCTCCTGGGAGATGGAAATGTTCTTTATATATTTTTTTTTTTTTTTTTTGTCATTTTAGGCCCGCAGCCCTGCGGCATATGGAGGTTCCCAGGCTAGGGGTCTAATCGGAGCTACAGCCACCAGCCTACGCCACAGCCACAGTAACGCGGGATCCTTAACCCACTGAGCGAGGCCAGGGATCGAACCCGCAACCTCATGGTTCCTAGTTGGATTCATTTCCACTAGGCCACGACGGGAACTCTGGGAATGTTCTTTATCTTGACTGGGGTGGTGATTACAGGGGTGAATTTCATTTGTGGAAAGTCATCATCAGCCTGTATACTAAACAGGTGTGAGTGTCATTGTGTGCAAATTATACTTCTCTAAAGGTGGTTAAAAATACAACAAACAGGAGTTCCCTGGTGGTCTAGTGGTTAAGACTCGGTGCTTTCACGGCTGGGGGTTCAATCCCTGGTCTGGGAATTGAGATCCCACGTCAGGAAGCTGCACTCTAGGAGTTCCCCTTGGGGGCGCAGCAGAAATGAATCCCACTAGAACCCATGAGGATGCGGATTCAATCCCTGGCCTAGATTAGTAGGTCAGGGATCCAGAGTTGCTGTGGCTGTGGCGCAGGCCGGCAGCTGTAGCTCCGATTCAGCCCCTAGCCTGGGAGCTTCCATACGCTGTGGGGGCGGCCCTAAAAAAAAAAAAAAGATTTGCCAAAAAACCAACAACAACAAAAAAGGTGAACTGGAGACACCAGTTTGTGAACCCGTGGGGCGGACAGTGGTTGAGGCTGCTGGGGTGACCTCCTGAGGGCCCCTGTGGTAAACGAGCCGGGGCACCAAGGGGGGTCCATCTCAGCCGGGCCCCTTTGGGTGCCCCGTCCCCGCTACGAGGTCCTTTCCTTTGTCCACAGCCACCCTCATTCTAGGAACTGTCTGATTCATGGCAGGAAACTATATCCTTGAGATATTTCCTCCTAGGTCCGCCCGGAGCCTGATGAGCGGTTCTGTCCTGGGCTGCTTGTGTGGCTGGTGTTTCTGCTCTCTCACCAGCTACCGGGAGCGCCTCTAAAATAAACATGACTGAAAAAGCCAGTGACCACAGAAGACACAGATGAAATGAGGAAAAAAAAAAAATCAAAATAAACACCCCTCCCCTCAACCCGGCCCGAGCCGCCCCCCCGCAAAACCAAGAGCCCTGAGCTGGGTGGGTTGCAGAGCAGGCCCGTTTGGGGCAATATTTATACAAGGGGCTTGGTTCCTCCCTCAAGCAAGTAAAGCGGGTTGTAAAATTTGAAGGCACGTTTTAAAATTGTTTAAAATCCTCCAAATGTGTTTCCTGTCTGGCACTGGGTATGGGGAGCTGGTAATACGCGCGCATGTGTGGCCCGGAGTGTGTGTTAACAAGGGAGCCTAGAGGTACTGATTGCCGAGGAGCCGAGGAGAATCAGGGGCAAGAAAGGAGCCTGTTGTTGGTCGGGGTGTGTGTTCCCCGTATTGGAATGTGCGTAAAGGGCCGAGGGACCTGGGAGGGTGGTTTCGTCTGGGAAATTAGCATCTTTTTAAAAACCACTGTACTTATCCATCATTAGCTAAAGGCCTCCAGGGGTCACAATGCAGGTAGGTGATTTTTACTTCCGAAGCAAGGAGGTGTGATAATATTTGACAACACGGGATAATGAGAACGTCGCAATAGGTGTTTTGATCAATTAGAGGAGGAGGAGGAGCCTCTACCTTTGCTTAAGCTGCTCCCTCTGCCTGGATGCCTTCACCAGCTGTCAGAATCCTAGTCATCCTTCCCAGCTGGCTCGGTACCACCTCCCCACAGTGCGAATTAATCACTCCCTCTTCTGGGCCCCCGTGACATTTTGTCTTTTACAATGTTTACTTTGTTCTTTCCTTTCTGAAATCTCGCTGAATATGGGTCCGTTCCCTGTCACACGTCCTTGGAGGACCAGACCCGTGTCTCGGCCGTCAGTGTCTTCCCTGCAGTTCCATGCCCAGCGTGGACTCTCAGTCAATGTTTGCTGAATTAAACTGTTTTTTTCTTTTTTCCCTATCCCTTCCCCCCCACCCTTCAGGAGGATTACTTTGGAGACGATAAAACCCTGTCTTGGCACAGACCGAATCTGGTCAAGGCCCTCACACTCCAGTATATTTTTATTTCATGCTCTTTGAACTTTGTGTCATTTAATGTGTCGGTGTAATTGCACTGAATTTAGAATTGATGGGATTCAAAATATAATTTGAGGAAAATGTGGTATTATTCTGGTGTAGTTCCGATACATCATGTCGGTCTCGTTAGGCAATCCTTTGTTTAGGGATAGATTTTGCGGGGAGCAAGATGATCTGTGGCAATTTGTCTTTATTATGAAATTTCCTGGCATCTGATGGATGAAGGATGGTGACACTCTGGCAACCGGGCACTGTTCCCTGCCGTGGTTTCTGGGATGGATATCGTGGAACTCGGAACTGAGCTTGGAAAAAACACTTGATGCGGATGAATAATTCAAAACACCCCAAATGTAGCTGGTTAAATAGAAACATTAAAGGGAGTGGCAGTCTATAAGTTTAGCTGTTGCATTCAGCTCTCAAAAAGAAAGGACAAAAAAACAAAAACAAAAAAAAACCGGAGGCTCCTTGGTGTTCGGTAGTGAGGCTGTCTTGGAACAGAGCTGGAACAGATGCTTGGGGTGGGCTCTCTCACGAAGGTGGGTATTCACGCTCCTTTCCTTTGCTTCCTGGCTGCCCCGCCCCCACCCCCAAGAGGACGTGGTACCCAGGAAGAGACAGGTGCTCCGGAGCCAGGCAGACGGGGGCGGGGGTGGGGTTTAAATAATAGCTAGCAGTGGTCCTGAGTCTCAGTTCCCTCGTCTGCAGAATGTAGGGAATAATAAAAACCTTACAAGGGTTTGGGATATGCCTATAAATTGCCCAGCCCAGTGCCTGGCAGAGGTAAACGCCCAGGCATGGTAGTTCTCCCACTTAGCTTTCAGAGGCGGGGGTGTGGGGTGGGTGGAGGGGTGGAGGGGCTCCTTCATCCTCTTTTCCCAGCCCATCTATGCAAGCTTATCTTCCAGATTAGGCTCACCAGTTTTAGCAAGTAAAAATGGAGCATGGCTGGTTGGAATTCCAGATAAACAGTGAAGAAATATTTTTTCCTTTATTTATTTATCTATTTATCTATCTATTTATTTATTTATTTTTTGCCTTTTGTCATTTTAAGGCCGCACCCGCGGCACGTGGAGGTTCCCAGGCTACGGGTCTAATGGGAGCTGTAGCTGCCGGCCTTCACCACAGCCACAGCAACGCGGGATCCGAGCCGCGTCTGCAACCTACACCACAGCTCACGGCAACGTCAGATCGTTAACCCACTGAGAGTTGCCAGGGATTGAACCCGCAACCTCATGGTTCCTAGTCAGATTCGTTAACCGCTGCACCACGACGGGAACTCCTCTTTTTCTTTTTTTGCCGCTCCAAGGCACGTGGAGTTCCCAGGCCAGGGATCAGATCCCAGTTGTAGTTGCGATGCGAGCCGGAGCTGCGGCAACACCGGATCCTTAACCCACTGTGCTGGTCCAGGGCCTGAACCTGCATTCTTGCTCTCCCAACATGCCCCAGATCCCTTTGTGCCACAGCAGGAACGCCTGTTTATTTCTTTTAGGGGCCACACCTGTTTCATATGGAGGCTCCCCCACTAGGGGTCAAATCAGAGCTGCAGCTGTCGGTCTACAACACAGCTACAGCCACGTGGGATCGAGCCGTGTCTGTGAACTATGCTGCAGCTTTTGGCAATGCCGGCTCCTTAACCCACCGAGTGTGGCCAGGGATCACACTCGCATCCTCATGGATACTAGTTGGGTTCTTAACCTGCCGCGCCACAACGGGAACTCTGAAGAATATTTACTATAAGTGTGCCCTAGGCAATATTTGGGATGTGCATATACTAGAAAAATATTCTTGCTTATCTGAAATTCAAAGTCGGTTGGGGTTCTATAGTTTATTTGACAGCCCTATGTCAAGTTGCATTTTCCTTCCCAAAGCCTCCCAGGTCAACCTAGTAAGCTCCACCCTCTGAACGCCTATAACCCTTCATGACTTTGACGCTAACTTGACATCCAGGAAACAGCAGCACTTTTACTTATTAATAATAACAATGACCACTTGAGCATCTATAAGCAATTGATTTGGAGACCGTGGGACTGTGATCTGTTTCCTGAGTCTTAACATTAGGGCAAAGATTGGTTTTCAGACAAGAATAAGAAAGTTTCCAAACTTCTAGAAATTTCTAAAGTGCTACTTCGCTTTAGTGTATGGGCAACTCTAGCATTGTTCCTTGAAGTTCTGTGAAGCTCATCCCTGACCAATATCCTCTCTGGCACCACCAGTGACAAAGCATGATGTGGGATGTGCAGTGTGTCTGTGGCACTGAGCTGGGGCTGGCTGGGACCAAGGACATCTGTACACCTCTGGGTTTTTTTTCATTTGTTTCTTTGTGGCTGAGACAAAGGCATGCAGAAGTTCCTGGGCCAGGGATCGAACCCATGCCGCAGCAACAACTCGAGGTGTTGCAGCAGCAAGGCCAGATCCTTAACCCATTTTGCCACAAGGGAACATCTGCCTCTGGGTAGTGAGTGACCTGTGCTATGAGGAAAGATAAAGCAGATTAAGGGAATGAAGAGGAGCAAGAATGTGTGCATGTGACCTTCCTCCTACAAGTTCCTGGGTGCTAGAGTCATCAGAAATGACCTCTCCACGGAGGTGACATGTGACTGAGCTAAGTGTATATCTTGGGGGAAAGTTTTGCAGTCTGATGTTCAAAGTGCAAATTCTCCAAGGCTGAAACATACTTGGCGAGGTCAAAGAGCATCAAGAAGGCCAGTGTGGCTGGACAATGGTGAGTAAGGAGAAAAATGGCTTGAGATAAGGTAGGGGAGGGAGCCAGGACCAGATTAGGTAAGGGAGGGCTTGGTAAAGGACAGTAAACACCTGAATCCCATTGTGTGACCTGGAGCCACAGGAGGGTTTGGCCAGGGGAAACCAGGATAAAATTTACATTTAAAAGCATCTCTTGGCTGCCCTGTAAAGAAAAGGATTATAGGTGTGAGAGTGGAAGCAGGAAGATCCCAGGTGGGGGGAGGCTATCGCCCTGGTCCGGGTGAGAGGTGATGGTGGCTCGGTCTAGGCAGCGGGCTGGGGTCAGATTCAGGCGAGATTTGAGGAGGATTGGATGACGATTGAAAGGACAGTCAAGGATGATTCCTCTGTCTTACTTTGGTTAGTTTCGGTCAATGAAGTGGTGCCATTTGCTGAGGGGGGAGACACGAGGGGAGGAATGGCTTTGGGGGTGGAAATCGAGAGTGCATTTCAGCCACTGCAAGACAGGGGGGTGCCAACTAGACTTCCTCGTGGAGACGTCACATAAGGAGTACATCCATGAGTAAAAAAGGTGGAGTTCCCATCGTGGCTCAGCGGTTAGCGAACCCAACTGGCATCCATGAGGACACGGGTTCAATCCCTGGCCATGTTCAGTGGGTTAAGGATCCCGCATTGCTGTGGCTGTGGCATAGGCTGACAGCTACAGTTCTGATTTGACCCTTAGCCTGGGAACTTCCATATGCTGTGGGTGTGGCCCAAGACACACGCACACACACACACACACACACACACACACACACACACACAGAAAGCAGAATAAAACAAAGCATTGGGGAATAAGGGAGGAAATACAAAAATCTGAGAAACAACCCAGGAGATTGAACATCCATTTGACAAGAGAAAGGAGATGGGAGGAAGTTATCAAAGAAATAATACTAGAAACTTCCTAGGAACTGAAGTTTTTGAAAGAAAGGGGTCAAGATTCGCATTCATACAAAGGATCAGGAGTCAGTTTACTCTTCGATGTCTCAGTAGCAACGCTAGAAACTAGAAGACCCTGACATCCTGCGGGAAAACGTCTTCCAACCCAAGATTCTACCCAAGCCAAACTAGCAATTAAGGAAGAGGTTAGGGTAAAGGGCACTTCAAGGCACTCGAATGCAGAAAACAAAACAAATGTTTCTCAGGAAGTTCTTGGAAACAGGTCCACAAATGAGAAGTAAACATAGAAAGAATGGGGTCTAGGATCCAGGAAACAGGGCTCTATCACAGGAAAAAAGGGAAGGGAATTCCCAGACTGTTGATGAAGGGAAGCTCCAAGGTGGAAGCTGTGCTGCAGAACTAAAGACCAACCAACCCAGATCAGAGCAAAAGAGTGAAGGATGCCGGGAAGACCGTCTCCAAGAAAAAGGGCACTGCTCCGCTTCTTGGTGAGTTTGACCTCACCGAGAGGAACGATCCATCCAAGGACTTGGGGATAAATTAGTAATCAGGCTGCGGCATGTGGAGGTTCCCAGGCTAGGGGTCTAATCGGAGCTACAGCGGCGGGCCTACACCACAGCCATAGCAACGCCGGATCCAAGCTGCATCTGTGACATACACCACAGCTCACAGCCGGATCCTTAACCCACTGAGTGAGGCCAGGGATTGAAGCCGCATCTTCATGATTCCTAGTTGGGTTCCTTAACCACTGAGCCACGAAGGGAACTCCTATTTTTTTGTTTTGCTTTTTAGGGCCACACTCACACCAAATGGAAGTTCCCAGGCTACAGGTTGAATCAGAGCTACAGCCACAGCAACTTGGGACCTGAGCCGTGTCTGTGACCTACAGCACAGCTCAAGGCAATGCCGGATCTCTGACCCACTGATCGAGGCCAGGGATAGAACCTGCATCCTCATGAATTTGTTTCTGCTGAGCCACAACGGGAACTCCCCAGTGTTTTCTAATAAGGGACAAGGAAATATGAATATATTATATTTTTAAAACATTTTTTTCGGCCGCACCCATGTCATAGGGAAGTTCCCGGTCCAGGGATTGAATCTGAGCAGCAGCTGTGACCTAAGCCATGGCTGTGGCAATGCCAGATCCTTAACCTACTGCGCCGGGCCGGGGCTCAAACTCTGCGGGACCTGAGCCTCTGCAGAGACAACATCGGATCCTTAACCTGCTGCACCACAGTGGGAACTCCTATTATACTTTACAAAATAGATAGTCTGTATACGTTATGCTATACTTTGCTATTTTCACTTTCCATTATATCCTGGAGGCCTTTCCATAGAAAGTGTCCTCATTCTTTTGTCAAGTGGCTTAGCGTTCTATTGTGTGAACGTACAGCAGTTTATGTGACTAGCTCTTTGTAGAAGGACACTTGTTCCCCCCCCCCCCCCGGTACTTTACTGTTGTAGATGAATGCCACAGTGAATAACTGTGTACATACATCGTTTCAAATGTGTGCAGATATAGCTGTAGGCCAAATTCCCCGAAGTGGGACTGCTGGGTGAAAGGGTAAGTGCATTTCTAATTTTGCTTGATATCTCCAAATCCCGCTCCGTGTGAGCTGCACTGTTGTGCCTTCCCACTGGCAATATATGAAAATGCCTGTTCCCTGAAGCCTCGTCAACAGACTGCGTTGTAAACTTTTGGGTTTTTGCCAAGCTGATAAATGAGAGACGCTATCTCAATGTAGTCTTAATTTTCATTTATCTTATGTGTGAGATTGAGCATCTTTTTAAAAATTTAAGAGCTATTTGCATTTCTTTTCTGTGAAATGTTCACGTGCTTTGGCCCTGCCTGTTGGGTGGTCAGTCTTTCCAGATAATTATTAACTGAAAAGAAAAAGGTTTTGAAGGGATAGAAGGGATCATAGTATATTACATGGCTTAATTGTGAATAATTATTGCAGTGTCATAACTATCTAATATCGAATTAACCAAAAAATTGGATTTGACTATACTGGGAAGGTAGAAGCCAAGTGGGTGTGTTTTGCATTGGGGGTAGGACATGGAGAGCTTATTCCTCACCTTCCATGAGAGCAAGTCATAGATAAAATCTAAAATTAAAAAAGAAAGGGGAGTTCCCTTCGTGGCTCAGTGGTTAACAAATCCGACTAAGAACCATGAGGTTGCAGGTTCGAACCCTGGCCTTCTCAGTGGGTTAAGGATCCGGCGTTGCCGTGAACTGTGGTGTAGGTTGCAGACGTGGCTCGGATCCCGTGTTGCTGTGGCTGTGGTGTAGGCCGGCGGCTACAGCTCCTGTTAGACCCCGAGCCTGGGAACCTCCATATGCCGCAGGTGCAGCTCTACATAAAGGCAAAAAGACATAAAAAAAAAGAAAAGAAAGGAGGAATTCCTGTCATGGCTCAGGAACTCGACACAGGTTCGATTCCTGGCCTCGCTCAGTGGGTGAAGGATCTGGTGTTGCCCTGAACAGATACAGCTTGGATCCCTCATTGCTGTGGCTGTGGTGTAGGCCCTGCTATGGCCTTGGTGTAGCCTGGCAGCTATAGCTCCCTGGCCTGGGAACTTCTATATACTGTGGGTACAGCCCTAAAAAAAAGAAAGAAAGAAAGAAAGAAAGAAAGAAAAAGACAAAAAAGAAAAGAAGGAACAAGAGCAGTATCAGCTAAATCAGATTTTTTTTAGCAGTATGAAGGTAAATAATAGAAAGAAAAAGAAGGTTTCAGGGTGTTTGACTCTGGGTACAGGGACTGGGAGTTGGGGAGGGGTGTGGCGGGAGCTATTGTTTTCAGTCAAAGCTGTTTAGTCCTGTTGGACTTTTTAAACTATGTAATGCACTCCTGGGATAAAATAAAATTAATTATATGCAATTATAAGAGCGTGTCTTGTGGGGGGATGGAGTGGGATGGGGGTTTGGGGTTGGTAGATGCAAACTATTACATTTATTTATTTAGTCTTTTGTCTTTTTAGGGCCGCGCCCGTGGCATATGGAGGTTCTGAGGCTAGAGGGTCAAATCAGAGCTACAGCTGCCAGCCTAAGCCACAGCCACAGCGACAGCCAGATCCTTAACCCACTGAGCGAGGCCAGGGATCGAATCTGCATCCTCATGGGTCCTAGCCAGATTCGTTTCCGCTGAGCCACGACGGGAACTCCAACTATCACATTTAGAATGGATAAGCAATGTGGTCCTGCTGTACAGCGCAGGGAACTATATTCAGTCTCTTGGGAAAGACCATGATGGAAGATAACATGAGAAAAGGAATATATGTATAAATATATATATGACTGGGTCACTATGCTGTGCAGCAGAAAGTGGCACAACACTGTAAATCAATTATACTTTAACTTAAAAAATCATTAAAAGATTTAAAAATTTTAAAAGAAGAGGGTGGTATATACATTAAAACATAACCCCCCCCCCATTTCAGTAGAGGGATATAATGGAACATAGGAGTGTTTATGCTTGTTTCCACAGCCAGAAAGGGTTAAAACACTGAAGACGACCCCATAGTCTTGCTAAAAAGCGATGTCATGTTTGCAGGAAAGTCTCTTCCAGAATCATAGGCCAACTTCTGATTCTGTCCATGATGGAGTCACAGCAACTGTCTTCTCCCCTCCTGCTTTAAACAACTAAAAAAAAAAAAAAAAAGAAAGAAAGAGAAAAAAAATGGAAGAAGAAGAAGAAGAGTTCCCTTCATGGAGCAGCAGAAACGAATCTGACTAGAATCCATGAGGATATGGGTTTGTTTGATCGCTGGCGTCGCTCAGTGGATTAAGGATCCAGCGTTGCCGTGAGCTGTGGTGTAGGTCGCAGATGTAGATAGGATCTGGGGTTGCTGTGGCTGTGGCGAAGGCCGGCGGCTACAGCTCCGATTTGACCCCTAGCCTGGGAACCTCCATATGTTGCAGGTGCGGCCCTAAAAAAAAAGGGGGGACAGACTGAATGAAAGATTGATATTCAGACACTGGGACAACAGGCAGAACAGGAGAGTGATGCCTGGGGGAGAGAGAGCTGGGGTCTGGGGAGGCCCAAGCGCGCAGGTCACAGGGCAGGGTACTGAAGACGAGAGAACTGCACAGAGAATTCTGGAGGTCTGCAGAGCGTTCCCTTCAAGCCTTCAAATGTGCTGAGCAGTGTATGCTTGTAGGGAAAGAACAAAAAAAAAAAAAGGAGGCAGGCCTCAGAGCTTAGACAATGGCAGGAGTCCTTGGCGTTCCTGTTACTGAACCAAAC
>PVHT020000793.1:0-94494 GCA_004024745.2 Catagonus wagneri | reverse complement strand
TTTTTTTTTTTTTTTTGTCTTTTGTCATTTTAGAGCCGCACCCGCAGCATGTGGAGGTGGCATGTGGAGATTCCCAGGCTAGGGGTCGAATCAGAGCTACAGCCGCCGGCCTACACCACAGCCACAGCAACGCGGGATCCTTAACCCACTGAGTGAGGCCAGGGATCGAACCCACAGCCTCATGGTTCCTAGTCGGATTCGTTTCTGCTGAACCACGACGGGAACTCCAGAGAAAGATTTTTAAAGACAGGGTGAGGGAAGGGGTCGTAGGGTACCTGATCAGCTCGTAGACATTCTTCTGATGGTAAACGGGAGTCAACAACGTCAGTCTTCTGGTTCCAACAGGTCTCTGTGCTCGCGGGTAGCATGCAGTTAACTTCCTCCACCTGGTGGGTGTTTCAGCAGAACAGCTCAAAGGATGGAGCTCAGCATGTTATCTATAGACCTCCAGGAGGAACTAAAGGTCCTTGACTTTGTTTAATGGCTAAGCTATTATTTTGTCTTGCTTGACTGCTTTCTTTTGTTTCTAGGTTTCCTCACTTCTCCGATTAAGTTTATCCTTTGGAACTCCAGGAAGGCCTAGGAGGCTAATGCTTTTCTACAAACAAGAGGCAGGTGGAGGACAGAGGCTGGGGAAGGTCTGGCCTGGGAAGGTCCCGTGCAGTCCTGCCCATTATATTCCTCCAGTCAGAGTGGAAAGACCACCCAACATTTACCATTCTGTGCCAGTTATTAATTTATTGCCTCTCAGCTCTGAGTTGATTCTTCGTTGCCTGCTCTGTGAAAATTGTGAAGAGCCCTTTAAATATTTTTTTGTTATTTTAAAATTATTTTTTCTCCCAGCTTCATTGAGATATAATCGATATGGTATAAGTTCAAGGTGTATGGCATAATGATGACTTATATACATTTTAAAATGATTTCATTAATAAGTTTTGTGAACATTCGCCATCTCATATCAATAAAAACTAAAGGAAAAAGAAAAAAATATTTTTCCTCACGATGAGAACTCTTAAGATGGACTCTTAACAACTTTCACATACAATGTACGGTGTTAATTAGATTAATCATGTTGTGCATAACATTCCCTGGTACTTCTGTCTCTTATAACTGGAAGTTTGTAACTTTTTTTTTTTTTTTTTGCTTTTTAGGGCCACACCGGAAGCATATGGAAGTTCCCAGCCTAGGGGTTGAATCAGAGCTACAGCTGCCAGCCTACACCACAGCCACAGCAACAGCAACTCCGGATCCAAGCCACATCTGTGACCTACACCACAGCTCACAGCAACGCTGGATCCCCAACCCACTGAGTGAGGCCAGGGATAGAACCTTCATCCTCATGGATGCTCGTCGGATTTGTTTCTGCTGCACCACAACAGGAACGCCAGGAAGCTTGGAACTTTTGACAATCTTCACCCAATCTCCCTCCCTTCACCCCCTCTTTAGTAACCACAAATCTGACCTTTTTTTTTTTTTCACTAGTTTTTTTGGGGTTTTTTTTTGTTTGGCTTTCTGCCTTTTCTAGGGCCGCACCCACAGCATATGGAGGTTCCCAGGCTAGGGGTCTAATCGGGGATGTAGCCATTGGCCTACGCCACAGCCACAGCCACAGCAATGCGGGATCCGAGCCACATCTGCAACCTACACTACAGGTCACGGCAACTCTGGATCCTTAACCCACTGAGCGAGGCCAGGGACTGAACCCTTAACCTCATGGTTCCTACTCAGATTCGTTAACCATTGAGCTACGACGGGAACTCCCTTTACTAGTTTGTTTTTGAAGTGTATTGACCTACAGCATTACATTAACTCCTGGTGCACAACCTAACAACGTATTCTTTTTGTGAGGTACCAAATGATCACCACCAAATACTTTTCCTTTGCCAAGGGCACGATGTTAAGCTTTGTCAATGGAGGATGCTGGAGAGACATTGAGGGAGGAAGTAGTTGTCCTTCTGGATTCTGGTACGCGCTCTCCACAGCTTACTGCCACACATTCAGCGTCTCAGGTGCGGCCAGAAAGCTTCTCTTTGGGGTTTTGTTTCAGCCCTAGAAGTAGTGGCTGCTCCTGATTTCTTCTGTTCCTATATGCCTATAGAGTTCTGTTCATTTCGTACTAGCCAATCTCTGGTTACAGTTAATAATTTTTAAAAATTTTTATTATTATCATTATTATTTTTTGTCTTTTTGCCTTTTCTAGGGCCACACCCGTGGCATATGGAGGGAGGTCCCCAGGCTAGGGGTCGAATTGGAGCTGTAGCTGCCGGCCTATGCCACAGCCACAGCAATGACGGATCCTTAACCCACAGAGCAAGGCCAGGGATCAAACCTGCATCCTCATGGATACTCGTAGGATTCATTACCCCTAAGCCACAACGGGAACTCCCCGGGACGTGTTTTAAGGACCTGATGTTGTCACTGTTGTAGTGAGGTTTGATCCCTGGCCTGGGAACTTCCACGTGCTGAGGGCATGGCCAAAAAAAAAAAAAAAAAAAACCGAAAGAATTCATGACCAGCATACCTGCATTATATGAAAAAACCAAGGAGTTTCCGTTGTGGCTCATGGTAACCAGACTAGTGTTAAAGATCTGGGGTTAAGAATCTAGCGGTGCCATGAGCTGTCGTGTAGGTGGCAGTCATGGCTCGGATCCTGAATTGCTGTGGCTGCAGCTCCCATTGGACTCCTGGCCTGGGAACTTACATATGCCAGAGGTGCAGCCACAAAAAAGAAAAGAATTGAAAGTTCTTCAAGCAGAAGAAAAATGATACCAGATGGAAATCTTCATCTACACAAAGGAACGAAGAGCACGAGAAACGGTAAATATGTGGGTAAATATAAAAGACTGTTTTCTTATTTTAAATTTCTCTTTAAAGGCATGTGTGGGATTTATGGGGTATGCAGAAATAAAATGCAGGACAACAACAGCACAAAGGCTGGGAGGTGGGAAATAGATAAAGTAAGGGGCTTATGTTGCAAGTAAAGTGGGATAATACTATTTGAAGCAGATAGTTTATGATAAATTAAAGATACATTCTGGGAGTTCCCGTCGTGGCTCAGTGGTTAACGAATCCGACTAGGAACCATGAGGTTGAGGGTTCGATCCCTGGCCTTGCTCAGTGGGTTAAGGATCCGGCGTTGCCGTGCACTGTGGTGCAGTTCGCAGACGCGGCTCGGATCCCGCATTGCTGTGGCTGTGGCGAAGGCCAGCGGCTACAGCTCCTGTTAGACCCCTAGCCTGGGATCCTCCACATGCCGCCGGTGCGGCTCTAGATAAGGCAAAAAGATTAAAAAAAAAATTCTGTAATCCTAGAAGAACCGAAAAAAAAAAGTTTTAAAGTGTAGCTTAATAAGATAATAAAGAAGAAAGGCGTTCCCTTCATGGCTCAGAGGTTAACGAACCCAACAAATATACATAAGGATGCAGGTTCGATCCCTGGCCTCTCTCAGTAGGTTAAGGATCCAGCATTGCTGTGGCTGTGGTGTAGGCCGGCAGCTACAGCTCTTATTTGACCCCTAGGCTGGGAACCTCCATATGCCGCGGGTGCGGCCCTAAAAATGACAAAAAAAAAAAAAAAAGGAGATAATAAAGAAGATAAAGTGGAGTCAAGGTCACGGGCATCCACAGGGGCCTGTCTGCTGGCTGCCTGCACTGCAGACTGAGCCCTTGAGTTGGGTCCCGCAGGACAGAGGGGGTGGGAGGGAGTCCCACAGAGCCTGCAGGTGTCTGGGACAGAATAAGTACTGTCAGAAAGGAGCTTCCTCTCCTGCCACCTTCTGGCAGTAAATCCAGCCTATTTTTAACTCAGGCCTCTGCTTAAGTACTTTTAGCTAAAAGGACCTGTAGCTTCTGAGCACCCGGGCGGCCACGGTCTCCCTGGCTTCCCGCTGTCCCAGCCCCAGGAGTCTCACGGGCTGCTCAGACGCTCCCACCGATCAGCCACCCAGGAGAAGAGGTTCGCTCACAGCGGGGGTGCCTGGGCCCGGGCGCGGATGCGCGAGAGGACCTCTAGGGGGCGCCAGGTACAAGAGACCGTGGGAACTGCGCCGGAAGGGTTGTCCCAGGAGGGAATGGGACAGCCCCCTTCGGATGTGTGCATAAAGGCGCACTGTGTGAAAAGGGTGTGCTCTGCTGCGAGTGTGAATGTGTTTGTGACTGCTTAGGCTACGAAACATAAACAACAGCCTTTGCCCTTTTGGTCAGCCGCCCCCTCTGCCGGCCGTCTTTCCTCCTAGTCTGCCAGCCAACTCCCACACGCTAGCTGGCAATCGGCCACCCATCCCTCAAGCCTCTCATCTTTCCAGAAGCCTTCCCTGACGGCCCTGCCCACAGGCCCAGCCAAACAGCTCTTTCCCTCTGGGCTGTATACCCCGGGCTCAGCGCGGCTCTGGGGTGTACTTAGCCCTCAAGGAGTGAGGAAGCTCCCAAGCCCCACGCACCCACCCCGAGCCCTTTCTGGGGGTCCATTTTTCCCACTGTCAATCCAGGTTCTGTCAATCCTGGAAGAGCACCCAAGTGACAGGCCTCTGGACACAGAGGGGTGCCAGGGTCACCCTCTGGGCCCAGGGCTGGGCTTGGGAGGAGGGGTCTGTGCCCAGAGTGGGTAGTGCTGGTGCCCAGGAAAGTGGATGTGGGGACATGGCCCAGCACAGAGCAGGACTGGCTCTGGTGGTCTCTCCCTAGTACCCCCCCACCTCAGAGTCTGTGTGTGTGTGTGTGTGTGTGTGCACGCGCGTGCGCGTGAGAGAGAGCCAGGCTGGGGGCGGATGTCTGAGTTGTGCAGAGAGGGCAGGAGGGTAGTTCCTTTCTTTGTCGTCTCCTCCTCGACCAGCATATGGCGGGGGTTGGAGGTTTGCTGGGGGTCCCCAGGGAGAATTTGGGTGGGCATCTGTGTCTAATGCCAGTGTGGACTTACCTCTGTACATACGGGTGTGGGTGAGAAGCCCCTACCTCGCCCTGTGTTTGTCACTGTGTCTAGGCACATCCCTGGAGCCTAGGGTTGTTTTAGTCTCCCACGTGGCTGTTGATGTGACTGGTAAGTTCCAGAGGGTGCGAATGTGGCACTGCCCCGCCACCCCGCCCTCTCCCTCCCGTAGATTTTCCCGGACTTCAGACTTTGTCCAGTCGTTTGGTGCCTGCCCCTCCCAGCACGAAACACTGTTTTTTTTCTTTTCTTTTTAGGGCCGCACCCACAGCATGTGGAAGTTCCCAGGCTAGCAGTCCAATTGGAGCTGTAGCCGCCGGCCTACACCACAACCGCAGCAACTTGGGATCCAAGCCGAGTCTGCGACATACACTGCAGCTCATGGCAACGCCAGATCCTTAACCCACTGAGTGAGGCCAGGGATCGAACCCGCGTTCCTCATGGGTCCTAGTCGGGTTCGTTAACCCCTGAGCCATGAAGGGAACTCGGCGAAACACTGTTTAGTTGAGATTGTCAGCGTGGTCTGTGTTGGCTGCCAGCCCTCAAGTGGGTCAACCTGTGTGATCCTGGATGCGAGTGTGGCTCGGTGCCTGTGAGCCCCTCCCCCCGTGTGGGGGCTCGCGTTGGGTGTGTGTGTTAGACAGTGTGACCTTCCTGTGTGTGTGCCTGGTGCCTGTGAAAGTGGGAGTGTGCCTTTTGAAGTGTGTTGCACACACACCTGAATGTGTGTGGAAGCGGTGAAGGCGCGTGAGTCAGGGGCCGGGGCGGGGGCGGGGGCGCCTGGGCTGCTCCCTGGGCCCGGGGAGGCCCCTTCCACTTCAGCTGTGTAAACAAAGGCCCTGCCTTCCTTTCTGAGGCCCCTTCAGGGTTGTGGTCCCCCCAGCCCCCCTCTTGGAGCAGGGAGTTTGACTGTGTGGGGTCGCAGGGTTGTGAGATTATATGACCGGGTGTGAAATGAAGTGTGCAAAATTGTGTGTGAGCGTGAACGTGAGGCCGGAGCGTCCCCTGGCCAACCCCAGGCTCTCAGGGGCAGGTTGGGGGACACCGGGCCACTTGAGCTGAACTGGTCCCCAGGCCAGTTCTTCTACCCTTTTATAGCCATTCTTGGTGACAGCCCTGTAATTACCCAGGGCCAGATGCTGAAGTGAAAGCCAAGAGTGTGACGCTGACCCTTTAGAGGAGGGGCTGTGTCTCCTGCCGCCCCACCCACCCCACCCCCATTCAAGCCAGAGGCCAGACCTCCCTGGGATCAGACCTCAGGCCATCATCACTGGGTTCTGCCTGAAAGCTGCTCTTCCAGCTCTGAGCCTGCAGTGTCCCTGGCTGGCCTGGCCCCAGCATATCTGGGCTGTTCCCTGTATCAACACCGCACTTGCCAGTCTTTTGTCCAGGCGCTGAACCACCTAGCCTGTGTGTCCCCGCCACTGCTTACCTGTGTCCCGCATGCTAGCGCTCACCCCACCTAGTTCATGGCCTTCATCCACGCCCCCCCATCCAAGTCCATGTCTCCTTGTCCTAGCTCTTGCACCTCCATTCCAATCCCTGTCCCTTCCCAGCCAATGTCACCATCACATCCAGCCCATGACCCATGTCCCCCCCAGCTCAGCCCACGCCCCCGGGTTTGCCAACTGGGCAGAAGAAGGAGGGCAAGGGAGAGAGTGTAAAGTTTGGGGACTAAGTAGCTCCAAGCTGGGCAGATGTGTACTGGGCCCAAGTCCACTCCCAACCCCATAGCATCCAGAACTGAAGGGAGGGAAAGGGTCAGAGAAATCCTGAGATGGAGAATGGGCTGGGATGTCTCCACTCGGCCCCAGGCTCTGGAACAGGCTGAGCCACCACCCCTGCCACCAAAACAAAAGGGAGTTCCTGTCGGGGCTCTGCAGGAAAGAATCTGACTAGTGTCCATGTTCAATCCCTGGCCTCACTCGGTAGGTTGAATTATCCGGCATTGCCATGAGCTGTGGTGTAGGTCGCAGACACAGCTTGGATCCTGTGTTGCTGTGGCTGTGGCTGGCAGCTACAACTCCGATTCGACACCCCCTAGCCTGGGAACCTCCATATGCTGCGGGAGCGGCCCTAAAAATACAAAAAAAAAGCAGATATGGAGGACGCGGCCGGCCGTGAACCTCACTCCTCCAGCCAAAGTCTGTGCTGAGTTGTTTGTTGTGGCTGCTGTTTTTCACCCTGGGAAGGCGGGGAGGGGAGGGGCCGTGAGAGAGTCTCTGTCCGGCTGTGTCCTGGGATGTCCCTGGGAGGGCCCCGAGGGTGCCAGCGCGTGTTGATAGGACCCCTGCGGAGGCCCTGTGGAAGCAGCCAGAGCGTGACAACGAGGAGGGCGGTGCTCGGGGTGGGCCAGCTGCAGCTGAGTTTGCAGGCCTGGAGCCTGCACAGCTCACAGCCTTGAACTTCCCTGGCCTCAGGGCCCTGTCCTTCGGGGTGGGCGCAGCACACTAGCAGGATATCAGGCCCTGGGGCCCCATCTGGCAGCCATCAACAGATTCTAGGGGCACCCCAGGCGCTGGGCATGGCAGCAGGAAGGAGGCGGCTTAGCCTGGCTTTCCCTCACCTTGCTATTGTCCGGCCGCCCTCTGCCCCCCTCCCCCAATACCTTGCTCATCCCCGTGTCAGAAGCCACTCTGCTTTGTTCTGCGCTCCCCCACCACCCCGTGCTATCCTATCCATCAGCCGGTACTGAGTCTGGATCTTGGTGCTCCTCCCGTCCCTCTCTGCCACCCCTGCCCTCATTCGCACCTCCAGCCCTAGCCCTTGCCCTCGGGGCCACCACTGGCGTCATCTTACCTCTGTCCTGGCTAGGACATCCTGAGCTGTGCAGATCGTGGTGCCACAAGGCAGAGGCCCCATGTCAGGCAGGGTCTGGGTCATGGTATCTGTGCATCTAAGTGCTGAGCCCTCACCCCCTCCCTCTTACAAGCTCTGGGAACTGAAGCCTGAGCGGGATCCCAGCCTGACCCCAGAGCTTCCTGAAGCCCCAGCTTCAGGGGAAATGAAAAGAGATCTTGGATGAGTGGTGCTTCCTCCTGGACCCCTACCTGTGGGGTTGAGAGGTTTCGAAGACTAGTCTTCAATTTGTAGGAAGACACAGATCTTTCCTTCTGGTGCATTTCCGGAAAAGTAGGGAAAAAATGCGGGCTCAACTGAGTTCCAGGCCTGGATAGCTAAGTGACTGAGGGCAAGTCACTTGCTCTCTCTGAGTCTCAGTTTGTCCATCTATAAAATGGGGTTCACATTGGCTGCCCCCTCCTCCCACCTTTTTTTTTTCTTTTAGGGCTGTACCTGTGGCATATGGAAGTTCCCAGGCTAGGGGTCAAATCAGAGGTGTAGCTGTCGACCTACACCACAGCCACAGCAACGTGGGATCTGAGCTGCGTCTGCAAACTACACCACAGCTCATGGCAACACTGGATCCTTAACCCACTGAGCGAGGCCAGGGATCAAACCCTCGTCCTCGTGGATACTAACCAGATTCATTTTCCCCGAGCCATGATGGGAATTCCCCTTCCCCCACCCCTCCCCACCCCACCCCTATCCAGATCTAAGGTCCTTTGATGTCTTTCTCCAAAAACTTTTTTTTTTGTCTTTTTGCTTTTTATGTAGAGCCGCACCCGCGGCATATGGAGGTTCCCAGGCTAGGGGTCTAACAGGAGCTGTAGCTGCCGGCCTTTGCCACAGCCACAGCAACGCAGGATCTGAGCCGCGTCTGTGACCTACACCACAGCTCACGGCAATGCTGGATCCTTAACCCACTGCATGATGCCAGGGATCAAACCCGCGACCTCATGGTTCCTAGTTGGATTCGTTAACCACTGAGTCAGGATGGGAAATCCATCTCCAAAAACTCTTGAGTGACCTTGGTGAAGGGGGTGACAGGAGGCAATCAGGCTTTGTGGGAAAGGGTTCCAGGTAGTGGTGCAGAGTCCCACGCTCAGAGCACGGGGACAGACCCAATTTGAATGTCAGCCTCACCAGACCTATAGCCTCTTAGACCCTCAAGTTTCCCATCTGTGGCCTTGGGAGAGTAAGGCATCCAAGGGCACGATGCTCACAGTGCCTGGCACACACGGGTGCTCAGTAAATGGGAGCTGGTTTGGTTAGTTCCTGCCCCCAAATGCCTGGCCCTTTTGCAGCCTTTCTCTTCCTGTTTTTTTTTTTTTTTTCTTTTTAGGGCCTCCCCTGTGGCATATGGAAGTTCCCAGGCTAGGGGTCAAATCAGAGCTGCAGCTGCCAGGCTACACCACAACCACAGCAACATGGGATCCAAGCCATGTCTGCGAACTACACCACAGCTCAAGGCAACACCGGATCCCTAACCCACTGAGCAAGGCCAGGGACTGAACCTGCATCCTCATGGATACTAGTTGGGTTCGTTACTGCTGAGCCGCAACTGGAACTCCCATGTTTTAAATGAAAAAAATAAAATTACAAAGAATTATAAAGGAAACCAATTATATTGAAACACAGGTATCAAAACATTTAATTTTTTGGCATAGTAATATATATGCTTCTTTATTAACACATTAAAAACAAGATCTAACAACTACAGTTCTTTCAAAGTAGTGGTGAGAGTAAATGATGTTTTGAGATAGCTCCAGAAACGGTAACACAGTCTGAATACATGTGAGTTCTGTTTGTTACAAAGTCACAGGCACTCTTAAAACTACTGCTGGCTCATTGCCCAAGTACATAAGAGAAGGTTAAATTTCTGTTACAGGTGAGTCAAAATAAAGGTATAATTTTTTTCCTATCTAGGTTGACAACCCCCCTGAAATCCATAGACCCCCGTCGAAATCTTCTGGTTATAGAATGGAATGGGAAGAAAAGGAGAAAACCATCATTGATTGCGCCTTTTGCTCCCTCTGCCACTTATTCTCTACACCAGCCCCAGGAGGGTTGTCTTAGAATCCAAATTTTCTGATGAGATACTTGAGGCTTGAGACGTTGGGAGAGTTGCAAAGTCACCCAGGCTGCTCGGAAGCCCTTGGTGCTCCCGCCACACAGAGCCGCCTTCTCAGGGGAGAAGAGGCACCGGACAAGGTGTTCGTTTGGCTCTTTGGCCCCAGAATCCCCTCCCCTCGCCAGACCTGTAACCTGTGGGGTTTATTTAACCAGTGTACAGAAGGCTGAAGGCCCCTGGAAATCACACACACTCGGTTATTTTTATCTCCGGTTTATTTTTTTTTTAGACTAAGAGCAGAGTATGAAAGTCACAGCCAAAGCACTTGAAAAAGGCCCAGGAGGATGGGTGGGGACCACAGAGGATGGGCAGGGCAGGGGCCTGGGAATTGGGTCCCGGCTCAGGGCTGGAGGGGAAGGGGCGTTGTTGTCTCACGGTCTCCAAAAGTGTCTGTGCGTTGCATAGGTCCTGTCTTCACAGAAGACAAAAGAGGGGCCAGGGGGTCCCCCGGTGGTGGGGGGCCTAGCCTGGTGGGGAAGGGGTCTGAAGCTGGAAGGGGAAGTCAAGGAAGGTCAGGGGGTTGAGAAGGGGGAGGGACTCTGTCCGTCTGTACATTATATATAGAGATATAGAGTCTGTACATGCCTGCCTGGCACCCCAATGCCCACCCCTTGTCACCCTTGTCCACTGCCGGCCCCCCCCAGGGGTGTCTACTTGTAAACTTGGATTCAATCCAAACCGCAATCCTGGGAGTGGGGAGTGGGGGGAGGAGGACGTGCTTATTGCTGTAAACAGGGGAAGGGGGCAGTGGGTGGTGCCACCCCCTTGCCCATCTAGTCCCCTCCCCGTGTTTTGCCCCTGGAGGAGAGTGATGGGGCACCTCCCACGCTTCGATTTGCTCTCTCTGGGGCACATTGGTCTCTCTGGGGGAACAAAGGAGGAGGGCACCAGGGGTCAGAGAAAGGTACCAGGGGGCAGGGTGTCCTGAGCACTTCCCTTTATGGCCCCCTAGTTTGGTACCAAATATTACCAGAGCCACAAAGCCACCTGGGACCCGTGGCTGTACCTGCACCCGGTCCACTATAGTGCCCTGCGTTGGGGGAGGGGGCAGAAGAGGCGGGCACAGATGTGTGGTGCAGACCCCAGTTCCAGCCATCGGGGGAAGGGTCTAAGCCCCAGGGCTAGGCTTCCCTTGGAGGGGCACGGGCTCCCATGCTCAGTCCCAGCCCCGCCCCATCTCTCCTCGCCAAGGGAGGGAGCAGAGCTAGGAGGCCAAGAGTGTCATAAGGAAGAAGGCGATGCCCACCGCCAGGGGCAGGTGTTCCCGCTTGGGGCTGGTCCCGCTGATGCTCTTCTCAAGTTTGGGCACCTGGGGGTTCTCTCCCTCAAAGTCTTCTGTGGATAGATAAATAGACAGACTGGTGAGAGGCGGGCTGCGTGCTGGGGCGGGGGCACGCGGCAGCGGCAGCGGCAGCGGCAGCAGCAGTGGAGCGGGGAACGTGACCACTCACGGGGGTGAGAGGGATCGGTGCCCCGCGGGGAAAGACATGCAAGGTGAGCAGGCACCGGGGAGGGGGGCTGCGGTTCCAGCAGTGGCCACCAGAGGGCGCTGCGCAGACTCACCCAGCACGTTGATCTTCACATTGGGGCCCATGGTGAACTGGGGGAGAGTGGGGACCGGCTTCTCCCCGGAGTGCGATGCTGCGGGGTGGGGTGCGGGTGGGGAGAGAGGAGGGGAGAGTCAGGGCCAGAATCCCCTCCCCCTGCTACAGCTGGGGAGCGAGTCCCCCTCGCCTGTGTCCTCCGCCCCTCACCCCAGGAAGCCAGGGGAGCCCCAAAGCAGGGGAGCTGAGGATGGGGTCGTAGCTGGGAGCCGATTATACTCACTGGAGGCGCAGCAGACGAACACCTTCATTCTCAGACACTTCCAGTGCAGGTTGTGGGTGGGCGTGGCTGGGGAGGAGACTGGGCCTGAGTCCCTTTCTCCGGATTTACACCCGTGCCTTCCTCGCTCAGAAACTTCTCCCACCCTCTCCAAACTTTCCCTCTTGAGCAGTGGCCTTCAGCGTCTCCTCTACCCTTTGGGCATCTGTCTTGGCGGCTCCACTGTCAGCCCTAGAAGCCCTTTGGGTCCCACTCCTCAAGAAACGATGACCCCTGAGGTCCCGGCCCCTGAGTATCCCTCACAGAAACAGTGACCTTACGTCCCAAACTTCAGACTGTCACCCCCTTTCTTAGCCTCACGACTCTGAGCTAGAACCGCGAAGTACTTCACGCCTCATCCCGGGTGTCACTCCCAGCGACCGAGACCTGGCGCCTGCAGCGTCGGCCCGCCCTCCGGCCCCTCGGCCGTCAATCAGACGCTCTTAGGCCCCGCCCCGGTCCGCCGCCCGACGGTCACTCACAGATGTAGTAGTACTCCTGGCCGGCGTGGAACTCGTAGCCCAGCGAGAAGGCGCTGTAGCGCTGGAACTTCTCCGAGAACTTGATGGGGCTATGGGGGGCGTGCGGTCGGTTGCACTCCCAGCGCTTGAAGCCTTGGCTGGCGTTGCAGGTGCGGTAGCCCGCCCGGCTCACCATATACAGCACATACTGCTCCGCCCCGCCTCCAGGCCCTGGCCCCGCCCCGGGGCCCACCCCTGAGCTGTTGTAGTGAGGGCAGTAAATATCCAGATAATCGTTCACATTCACCTGCACCGTGTAGCCCTCTCGCCGCAGGCTGTAGGGAAAGGAAGCGGGTCAGAGAGAAGAAACCCAAAGCCAACCCGCTTTCCACCTCACCGCTCCGCAGACCTTCCCTAGGGTCCTCCGAGCCTCCCGGCTTTTCTTCTGAGCTGCCTCTCTTCTCAGTCCCTATCTCCGTCCCCGGGGCCCTAGTGCCGCCAGTCCCCTCGCTATCCTTCCAGGCCCGCTCCTTGTTCTGCTCTTCTCCTGGTGGCCACTAGAGGGTAGCAAAGGCGCAGGGAAACCCAGCCGGTCTCCAAAGGAAAAGAGGCGGGGGGAGAAGGGTGGAGGGAAGAAGGGAACGTATGCTTTGGTTACCACAGAAACGGCGCAGGCCCCTGCGACTCCCAGACCCAGGCCCGGATTTCCTCCGTCCATCCCCCATAATTCACTAGTGGGGAGGAGGGATGGAAGGAAGGGAAGGGAAGTGTGAAAGTGAGAGGGATCCCTTGCAGGGGTGCACACCCTCCATCGCCTCTCCCAGCAGCTTTCCTGCTCCTGCCAGTCCACCCCCCAAGGCCAGTCCGACAGGACCTGCCCTCACACATGCATGCATGGAGGCTTCATGCATATACATGCATAAGTTCTATGGCACACACACAAATATGTCCATCGCCCACTCACAGGCGGCATACGCGTAAAAGCTAAGTGGTATGTGTGCTGGACTGGCATGCCAGCATTGGTTGACCCCAGCCGCCTCAAGCCCTCTCCCTGCTCTTCTCATACACACACACACCGGCACATGCTCTCTACAGTATGTCTGGCCTCGTACTTTGAGTTCCACTGACCTCCACCTTGAGGCGATGGACAATTAGGTCCCCAATAATGTGACACAACAGATTAGGGAGCTAAGGGACTCCACATCAAAGCTCCATGTGGTGTCACACCAACCAGTCAAAACTTCTGTTTCTATACACCTCCCTCCTCAACCTGGGCATCAGTGCCCCCTTAATGATGATGGGCAGAGTAGTGGGCACAGTGCCCAGACAAGATGGCTGTGCCTCTTCCTTCCCTGATCCTTCTCTGGGCAGAGAAGCAGATGCTGGGTCCCTTGTAATCCCCACCTGCCTTGCTAGTTACCATCAAAGTGCTGGTCTTAATGCTCTCAGTGGTGGTACTGAGTGGTGTGGGATGGGAGAAACATCTGAATGGAGAAAGAAATTCAGAGAAGTAGGCAGGAGTTTTCCCTCATTTCCTTAGTGTAGGAGTGCATGCATCTTGGCAGTGAGAAGGAAGTGTGCTGGACACTCGGAGGCGTGGGGTACTTGGTAAAATGTTAAACCATTGGGGTCTCTCGTCCCTGGGAACTCCCTTAGGGGAGAGACTGGCTCCCCATGTCATGCGGCACCTCCCAGTTCCACAAAGAGTGATTAGATCGATTAGGGAAATGAACCTGGTGGCCTCTGCATGGGGTGGAGGCTTGAGGGTCCTTCCCCACCTTACCCTACTCCCTCGGGCCTTGCCCGTGCCACCCCCTCCCGAAACACTCCCATCCAAGCTTAGCAGTAAGGCAGAGAGGTAAGAGGTGGTGCTTGAGCACCTCAGTAAGAATGGGCACAGCCTCTTGAGTCATCAGGAATGCCACCAGCCCCACTCGGTTCCCATGGGAGTGATGGGTCACTCTGGCTCCTCCCTGGCCCTGGCACTCAGGTGGGCAGGAGTCCTGGCCTGGGGCACTGGGAGCAGGCAAACGGGTTAGACCAGGCCTGGCTCGAAGCCGCCACCCCAGCTTTGCCTCTCTCTCTCTCCCTGAGCCTGAAGTCTACTGTTCCTCCTCCACAGGCTTTGAGGAGGGGGGTCACCCGTGGTAAGGTGCCAGGCCTGGAGCCGCTGCACAGCCACACTGGGGCCTCTGTCCTTGAGCCTCACCCAGGTTTCCAGCCCTACTCTGAAGGACACCTCCCTGGGGCACTGCCCAGTTCCCCCACAGCACACCCTGCTCCAGCAGGGAGTAAGCCAAAGCCAGAGCTATTCCTACAGGTATCTCCATTTCCTCCACCGTGGTCACCCAGCCTTACGGAAAGGTTGCTGGGTGACCACGGTGAAGAGAAGTCCCCTCTTATCTGTCCCCGGCTGGGTGGTGGGAACAGCTCCTGAAATGCCTCCCCAAACCAAGCATGTAGGAGAAGCAACTGCTGGTGGAATTGACTGTGCCCAGTTGGTATCTGGTGGACAGCGGGTAGAAGAGTTGGGTGCCAGGAATCACCTGCCACAAGTTCTGGGAGACCTGAGGTGTCTGCTTGGCTTGGGCACTTTAATTGAATCTGTCACCCTCCCAGCCTTGGCAGTGAAGAGGGAGGTGCCGCTAGGGCCCGGCTTAACTCCCCAGCTAACCCCGCCTTCAGGGCCGCACCCCTGGCCCCCGCCCCTGCCGGAAGGGGAGGGCAGGCTGGGATCTGGGGACTGGGTCGTTATCAGCCCCTTCAAAGACTCCTCTATTCTTCCTCACTTCAGCCCTTCGCTAGCCTCCCACCTCTCTCGCAGAAAGGCGAGTGTCAACACACCCCACCTGGAGGGTGCCCTCTCACCCCGTTATTTCATCTTTCCCGGCTCTCGACGCCCCCGTTGCGCATTCCGACCCCTCTCTTTCACTCCTTCCGCGCCCCACCTGCTCCAGCGGCGGGGGGAGCGGGGAAGGAGCAGACCTCTCCCCCTGGGGCAATTAGGGCCAGGTAAACAGGGTGCCTAACAAGACCAGGGAGTAGGGAAAGGATCCCAAGAGATCCTGAACTTGTTAAATCCCCGCCCCCACCCCTAGACACCAGGAGGCAGAGCTAAGGAAGTGGAAGAAGGATAAAGATATTGGACCCGGGTTCTCCTCGCTTCTAGCGCGCCCCCGAGGCTGCGCGCCGCTTGCTCCAGCAGGCGAGGCCGGACCACGTGTGCGCGGCGTGGGGTCCGCGCGCCCAGGCTGGGGTGGGTGGGTGGCGGGAGCGCTCGCTGGGCGGCGCGTACACGTTGCCACCCCCGCGCCCCTCTGGCGCCCTGGGCCTCTGCACCCCGCTGGACTGAGTCTGGCCAGTCCCGGACCCGGCCTCGGGTTTCTGTGGCCGGCGTCGGGTGGGGGAAAATCAGCGCGCCCCACATCCCCGCCCCTCCTCCCTGCGACAGCGGCGGCAGCAGCGGCGGCGGCGGCGAAGGTTTATTGATCTGCAGCGGCGGAGAAGCGCGAGAGACCCGCCGAAAGCGAGACACAGAAATGGAGTGAGAGGAAGACGCACATAGAGAGGAGAGATGGACAGAGACCGGATTCACTGAGAGGGGAAACGGAGTGAGACACAGCGACAGAAAGGAGTGCAGAAACAGAGAGAGACGGAGAGATATGAGCATGAGAAGAGAAAGAGACTTGGAGAAAGGGAGAGATAGAGGCGAGACCGACAGACGCAAAGGAGAATGTCAGGACAGGGAAGGGGTTCAGCGCAGACTCGTTGACAGGGAGAAGAGAGAGAGAGACCGTAGTAGAGCCTCAATAAATATTTGTCGAATGAATATGAATGAAAGAGAGATAAGCAACAGAAACATTTCAGAGATAAAGAGACAGGTAGGGAGACAGCTGGAAAAACATGTTCCTGAGGCTTCTTGAGATAGGGGTGAATACCAGCACCCTTGCTCACTTCTGCAAAGAAATGAAGCACAGGTCTGGGCGCATGTATTTGGCCATCGGCCGGTCCCGGCCCCCATTCAATTCCAGACTCAGGGGACCCTGCGACCTCACACTCTCGTGCTTTCCTCCAGCATAGTTCCTCCATCCCTAGTTTCTGGGCCAGGTTGGGGACACAGCCCGCCTATTCCAGAGGACCAAACCGAGGGTCTGAGTCGGGGGGTAGGGGGCGAGATCACAGCCGCTGTGCAGGGCACTGCCCCCAGGTCTGTCAAAGAGGCCACCGCACGTGTCCCACCAGCACCCTCCCACGTGACCCCAAAAGGCGGGGTCGCAAGACCCTCTCCACGTGACCCCCAAGGGGCAGAGACCCTTGGCACGTGATGGGGGGGGTGGGAGCCAGAAGCCCAGCTCACGTGACCGGGGGGAGGGGGCACGGGAGCCAGTGGCTCGGCCCGGCCCCGCCCCCAGCTCCCTGGCCCTCTCCACTCCCGGCTCCGGAGCACGTCGCTCTCACGATTTATGGGGCCGCGGCTGCCGCAGTGAGGGAGCCGGGGAGCCCGGGCGCAGCGGCAACAAAGGCGGAGGAAGCGAGGCGGGGGCGGCGGCGGCCTCCGGGCCGGGTGCGCACCCCCTCCCATCTCTGCCGGTCCAGACCTGCGGGAGAGCGGGGAAGACAGAAAGGAGGCTCTCGGAACCCGGGCTCCCCCACCCCCTCCCAGGGCTTTCACCTGCGCCCAGGTGTATGCGGGGGAGGGGAACCGGATCAACATTTCCCCTCCCCCCCACCCCCGCCATTCCTGCATCCCCCAGTCTCTGGCTTCTTCTAGGAATGTGAGGGTGCCCTGACGGGGAACCCGGGGCCCCTCACCTGTGTGCTCTCCATTCCCTGCCAGACTCTAGCGGGGCGGGGGGCGGATGTGTGAGTCTGGGGGAGGGGGACGAGCCAGATAGAGCAGGGGAATCAGCCCCCAGCGCCCCCCAGAGTTCTCCAAGTCCCGCTCCGGGTGGGGGGGAGGGGCCGTATCCCCACCCCCGAGGTTTCCATGGGAAGCGAGGGGGGCGTCGTTGGCTCATCCCCACCCCCAGTCTGACACTCCGGGCGCGAGGAGGGAGAGAGGGGGAGGCGCAGAGCCCCAAACAACAAAGAGCGGAGCGGCAGCCCCTCCCCCGGGAGGTTGGGGGTCGCGGCCGCCCAGCCCTGCGGGTCCCCTCCCGTGGGGCTTCGCTGTTTGCTCCCGAGTCGCCCCCCCGGGTTGAGGAGCCAGAGGCAGTGCCGCTGCTGCTGCCTAGGCAGATGTGACAGTGACCCCCATGTCCCCAGGGATCCCCCCCAACACACAGACACACGGAGGCGGCCGGGGCGATACACACGGCGGCTCGGCGGGGAGGAGAAGACAAGGGCAGCAAGGACTGAGCAGAATGAGGACCTGACCCCGCAGCCAGCACCCAGCCGCCGCGCCACACACCCCGGGAAACCACACGGCCGCCCCGACACCCGCCCAGACCGCGGCGGCGCCGACAGCCACTCCAGCCCAGACACGGCCGGCCACGCGGACAGCAACCGCAGCCCCCTCCCCGACCCGTTGCCCGCTCCCACCCCAGACGATCGCCGACGCAGACACACAAATCACACACTCAGACATACACGCACACTGACAGCCGCGCACGCCCGCTCACACTTGGAGCCACACGCCGTCCCCAGCCCGGGCGTGTGTGTGTGCGTGTGTGACACGCCAACATCTCTTTGCCTCCCTTCCTTCCGCCGGTACCCCACGTTCCTATCCTAACCAAACAGCACCTCTAGAGCCCCCCCCCCCAACTTGGCGACCCAACCCCAGCTCACCCCAGCCAGGCTTATCCATACAACCAGCGTAACCCATTCACCTTCGTCCCGAGGTGGTGCTCGGTCGGACTCCTTGCCTCAGCTCTGGATCCCACTTTTAAAAGCCAGAGTCATAGAACCCCTTGAAACCGTCACGGCTGAAAACAGGTCATCTCTGGGGCCCCCAAGTGCGGCGGCCTATCCCCAGCACACCGGTTCTCCCAAACACCAGCCCAGCCAAAGGGGGTAAAGATGGGAGGACTGTCAGGTGGGGGAAAGCTATTCGGGTGTGGAGAGAAGCCAAGGTGGGTTGGGGTGTCCCCGAGCAGCCTCCTCCGCACGGCCCAAGCCCTGGTTACTATACCTTAACAGCCTCTTTCAGACACCCCCCGAGTTTCATAGGCGCTCACAGAGTGTGTCCCCCTCTCCTTCGCCTCCTAGCCCCCAGCTGTAGTCTCCCAGGACTCCCACCCCAGGTTCCCCCAGGACTTCCCGGGCCTCCCCTTCTCACTGATGCGGGACGCACGGGCTCCCTGGGCCCCCGACTCACTGCTGGTTGGAGCTGTTCCAGTACACCGCATGCCGGTTCCCCAGCGCCCCTCCGGGCCCCTGGGCCAGCAGCGGCAGCAGCGGCACGGGCACGAGCAGCAGCAGCAGCAGCAGCGGAGCCGCCGCCATCCCCGAAGCCGCCGCCGCCGCCGCCCCCCGACTGAGCCCCGCGCTCCCGGCTTCTTGCTTCCCAGCTCCCTGCTGCCGCCGCCGCCGCCGCCGCCGCCGCCGCCGCCGCCGGCCCCCGAGCCTTAGGCCACGCCCCCAATCCTTCCCTCCGCCCTCCCGGGCGCGCCCCCGAAGCCCCGCCCCTGGCGCGCCCCCGCCAGGCCCCGCCCCGCTCGGGCCCGGAGCGCGCGCGTGGCAGGTGAGGACGGTGCTGCCCCCTCGGGAACGACAGGAGCGCTCCTCTGCTCTCTTTCTTAGGTGTAATTTGCTACCGCTGGTGTTGGGCCTTCTGCTACCCATTCTGGAGTTCCCAGAAGGATCAGGGAGGCCAAAACAGGGATCTCCTCTTGGGAACATTCATTTCTGGGATGGGGTGAAGGAGAATTGAAAAGAAGCTGGGGGTCCAGGATCCTTTAATAAGACCTAGAACCTCTCTCTTTTCTGAACAGTCTGGTCTTCTACTCCCTCCGTGCCCCTCTTCCCATGTGCATGAAGAGTCATGTGGGTTCTAGAGGGTGGCAGAGGAGCCCTCCGCTGCCACCACGGGCCTGACAGCTGTTGACCTTAAGCCCCCAGCTGTTGACCTGAAGCCCCCACCTTCTTTTTCTTGGAGGTAGGTAGTGCAGAGGAGCCCAGCCCCCTGGAACGTCAGTACTGGGTGCTGGAAGGGCCCTTGGCAGTCTAGGGCCCAAGGCAGAGGAGGGACCAGGGAGAGAGTCAGCCAGAGTGAAAGAGGCTTTCCTGGGACACCTACAAAGGAATCTTCACTCACACTCAACCAGGGCCCCCTCCCAGCGCAGCCAACAGTGTCCCCAGGCATTCTCACTCCTACTCTCACGGACAGTGACAAGAGGGCAGAAGGCAGAGCACCTTGTGTTCCAGCTCTCACTATAGTCATTGTCCTCACAGTGACGTCCGAGCACAGACGTTACACACACACATTCAGGAGAAAAGGCACAGACGCCCCGAGGCAGAGGATGTAGAAACACAGGCATTTTGGAGTCCCCTGGTGGTGCAGCGGGTTAAGGATCTGGTGTTGTTACTGAAGCGGCACAGGTTCGATCCTGACCCCGAGGGTGCAGTCAAAAAACAAAAGCTACAAGAAAAAGAAAAATTAAGGAAGAAAGGAAGGAAGAAAAAGAAGGAAGAAAGAAAGGAAGGAAGATAAAGAAGTACACAGGCATTTGACACAGACGTACAGACACACAGATAACCGAGGTGAAGGTGCTGTCAAATAACTCCAGATCTGTAGAAACACAGGGATGAGGTACACAGAGACATAGGAGCAGGCACCCAGACACACGCACACACAGTGACTCACACGCAAGCCCATGCACACCCTCTGACACACAGTTCTGCGCAGAACCCCTTCTTTTCCTATGAGGCAGAAGTTGAAGGAAAGAGTCTAGAATTCGGACCTAGGGGTTGTCCACACCTCATCACCCTTTTTGGAGAGACTCAGACCAAGAGTGACCAGGGGGACTGGACCTTAGGCCAGACTCTCAGAAGGCAATCCAACCACCGTGTCCGGCGTGACAGGCACGGTGCTCCTTTCTTCATACTCCAGGAGAGAGGACACACGGGCACCCGTTGCTGCTCATTGTTGGCAGGATGGCGGTCCTGACCAGGACGGCGGTCCTGACCAAAAGTTGGTCTCAGGTGCTGGGTTTGGGGGAGGGGCAGTGCCCTCCAGAAGAGGCCCCGTGCCTAGCTGCTGCCAGGCAAGAGCAGGCTCTGTCCTCCCTGGGCTTCTCTCCACCCCAGGAGATCTCCTTCCCCTTCTCAGGAGCCAGAAAATAAATTAGGCCCCTTGGGGTGGGAATGGGGGCCATGGCAAACAGCTCTCCCTTCCCCCAGACTCCTCATTCCCAGGGAGATTTGTTTCACCCAAATGATGCTGACCTGCCTACTACAGATGCCGCAGTTCCCAGCCTCCTCCCCGCCTACCCACATCCCTGCTCTGCAAAGGGAGATTCTCTCTGTAGGGCCCATCGCTGGCAGAGAGTCTGTCCATATTCATAGGGAGTGGGAGCTTGCTGGTTTGATCTAGGACTTTAAATTACACTTTAAAAGCCCTGTTTATAGATCTGGGTCCCACTTAAGGATTTGGGCCCTTTTCTGTAGGGCCCAGATACTCTTTTTTTTTCCTTTTTTTGTTTTTTCAGGGCCCTACCCGTGGCATATGCAGGTTCCCAGGCTAGGGGTCCAATTGTAGCTATAGCTGCCAGCCTACGCCACAGCCACAGCCACATCAGATCTGAGTCGCATCTGGAACCTACACCCCAGCTCACGGCAACGTGGGATCCTTAACCCGCTGAGCGAGGCCAAGGATCAATTTAACCCACAACCTCATGGTTCCTAGTTGGATTCTTTTCCGCTGCACCATGACAGGCACTCCGATACTCCTCTTTGGAATCGAGCACTCCCACTTGCCCCCCTCTCCACAGTCATAACTGAGCGCGTCTCTCTAGAATCTGGAACCCTCTCTCCAGGACTTAAGCAGCTCTCTGAGGTCTAAGCCTCTGGTTTTTAAGTTCTGAGGCATCGCTCTATAGGGCCTAGGCTTCTGTCCACGGGCTCTGGTGCTCTATGTGGGCCTCTATCCAAATCAGCTGCCGGCTGGTTTGGGCTTTTGTGGGAATTAGAAAAACCACCCCTCTCTGCAGACCCAGTCCTTAGGGTGCATCTCTTGGCAAGTGGTGCCTTTGTGCAAAACAAAGGTGCGGCTTCTTTCAGTGAGATGTGGCCCTGTGTATCTCCCCATCTTAGTGAGGGAGCTGGGGCTGATAGCCTGTCCTGCTCTCTGGGCGGCTCCTTTGTGCCATGTACAAATAGCAACATGCCAATTCTATGTGGCAGTTCTGAATGTAGGATATGTATTTCCAGCTATTGTGCTTAGGCCTGTCAACAGGCCTTTATCCATGGAGTCTGGGCTTCTCTAGGGATTGAGTCTCTGTGTGTAAGATCTGGGCCACTGTCCATATGCCTGGGACCTGATCTGAAGCCTAGGCTTCTTTCTGTGGCATCTGGGTTATGAAAGGACCTCCATCAATGGGATCTAGGCCTCTGTTTATAACTGTAACTCACACCTTTCCTGACTGTGACCTACCATAAGGTGTATATTTTGCATTTGTAACACAGTGTACACACATACACACACATTCAAATATAACTGAGGAGTTCCCATCATGGATTTGTGGTTAATGAGCCGAACTAGTGTCCATGAGGACACGGGTTCAATCCCTGGCTTTTCTCAGTGGGTTAAGGAGCCAGTGTTGCCGTGAGTTGTGGTGTAGGTCGCAGACGTGGCTCAGATCTGGCCTTGCTCTGGCTGTGGTGTAGGCTGGCAGCTGTAGCTCCAATTTGAATCCTGGCCCGGGAACCTCCATATGCTATGGGTGCAGCCCTCAAAAGACAACAACAAAAGAAAATAACTGAAATAATAAGTTTCATTAAGCAATACTTAACCTTATTACAGAGGATGCACACTGGTATTTTTCCTCTGTTTCATTATTATTATTTTTAAGAGCCACACCCATGGCATCTGGAAGTTCCCAGGCTAGGGGTTTAATTTGAGCTGCAGCTGCTGGCCTACACCACAGCCACAGTGACATGGGATCCAAGTTGTGACCTACACCACAGCTCACGGCAATGCTGGAAACTTAACCCACTGAGTGAGGCTAGGATTAGAACTCGCATCCCCATGGATACTAGTTGGGTTTGTTTCTTCTGAGCTACAATAGGAACTCCTCTTCTGTTTTATTCCTTTTTTTCTGTTAGTTTTATGTTTTTTTTTCTTTCGGTTAGAGTTGCTTTACCGTGTTCTGTCAATTCCTACTGCACAGTGAAGTGACCCAGTCATACCTATATAAATATATTCTTTTTCTCACTTTATTCTCCATCATGTTCCATCACAAGTGACTAGATATAGTTCCCTGTGCTATGCAGCAGGAAGTTCTATTCTTAAAATTCTTTTTTCTTTTTACAGCTGTACCAGTGGCATATGGAAGTTCCCAGACTAGGGGTCGGATCAGAGCTGCAGCTGCCAGCCTACACCACAGCCACGGCAACACCGGATCTGAGCCACGTCTGTGACCTACACCACAGCTTATGGCAATGCTGAATCCTCAATTCACTGAGCAAGGCCAGGGATCAAACCCACAACCTCACGAAAACCATGTTGGGTTCTTAGCCCTCTGAGCCACAACGGGAACTCCTATTCTTAAACATAATTTTTGTTTTTGGTCTTTTTGCCATTTCTAGGGCTGCACCCGCGGCATGTGGAAGTTGCCAGGCTAGGGGTCTAATCGGAGCTGTAGCTTGCCGGCCTTCGCCACAGCCAGAGCAACGCAGGATATGAGCCACGTCTGCAACCTACATCACAGCTCACGGCAACGCCGGATCCTTAACCCGCTGAGCAAGGCCAGGGATCGAACCCGCAACCTCGTGGTTCCTAGTCGGATTCGTTAACCATTGCGCCACGACAGGAACTCCCTAAACATAAAGTTTTTAAGACCCAGAAAGTTGATTTCCTGCTTTCATTAACCCTAGTGGGTCACAATCTATCACTGGAAACTAAGAGCTCTAACCAGCACCTCCCTGTAGAGTGAGGGACTCTGTGGAGGCTGGAGTTCTCTCCTGGGGCGGATCTTCTCTCTTTCTAGGGCCCCAGAGAGAGAGAACCTGCCCCCTTTCTCCTCTCCCGCGGGCTCTGCCTTCATTTCCCTCTGACCCTCAGGCTTGCTAGTACACTGCTGGCTGCTGTGTTCTCTCCAGGGGCACTGAGCTCAGGCCCCTGGAGTTCTCTGAACACAGTGCTTCACCCCGCCTCCCCCTTTCCCTTGGGGCCCAGGAAGCAGGGAGCTGAACAGGTCGGGGGCTGATGGAGTACTCAGGCTGTGTGGCCCACAGCAGCTCCCGGGACATCCTGGTGGCAACCACAGAGCTGAGCTGTGTTCAATAAATCATGGAGGCTAGGGCCTGGGGGAGGGGGAGGCCAGGAGGGAGGGGGGGCCAGGGATAAATAATTCATTAAACAAATAAACAAGGAGCCTGTGAGAGGGAGGATCCGGCACACGTGTGAGCGGGAGAGGCAGCCGCCAGCACCAGACATGAAATATTCACAGGTTCCGCACCTTGCCCAGGGCCCATGTGTGTGCCCCAGCGGAGGCACAGGAAACCTGGGTGCCAACAAGGGAGGCAGTGCACATGTCTTCTGACTGCCAAGTGTGATGTGCATGTCAGCACGGCTGCATGGTGCTCTAATGTACCTGAGTTGATGTGGAACCACACACGTGACTTACAGCAGGGAACATGGTGCACTGATGTGGGGGTCCAGGACACAGGAAATTGGGATGCAGGGCTTGGTGGGTGGGCTTGGGGTGTAATAACCTCCAGTTCTAGCCCTGATCCCTCACATGAGTCTAGAAAGCTAAGAAGCTGGAAGTGGAGAGGCATGAGGGGGTGGGGGGTTACAGCAGAGGTATGTGTGTGTTCTCTGAATATGCTTCAAGAGAAGCTAAGAGGGGGGAGTTCCCGCTGTGGCTCCACGATAATGAACCCGACTAGTGTCCATGAGAACTTGGGTTTGATCCCTGGCCCCGCTCAGTGGGTTAAGGATCCTGTGTTGCCATGAGCTGTGGTGTAGGTGGCAGACTCGGCTCGGATCTGGGCTGTGGCAACCCCTAGTTTGGGACCTCCATATGCTGTGGGTGCAACCCTAAAAAGCCAAAAAAAAAAAAAAAAAAAGGGGGGGGGTGTGGGAAGAAAAAGAAAAACTAAGAGGGAGGCAGTAAGGCTTAGCAGTTAACAGGATGGGCTTGGATTCAAATTCCATTCCTACCATTCACTGGCTGTGCTGGTCACTTCACTTCTCTGAATAGGCTTCCCCTCCCTCAAAGAGCTGGTTGCTATGAGGATTAAGAGCCATATCTGGGAAGTACTTAGCACAGAATTTAGGATCTGTGAGTTGCTGGATTGATGGAGACTTCAGCAGCATTATTATCCTGGGGTCTGCCCACCTAGTCTAGCTCTTTTCCATTTCTTTTCCCCTCCATCTCCAAGCTTCTCATCGTGGGAGAGGTGACCTTGGGCTTGGGACTAGGGATGGGATAGGAAAGATTAGACAGAAGGAGGGGGTGGGGCAGTTCCAGCCCAAAAGGAGTTCACGTCCTTGGCAGCCTCAAAGGAGGGGTCCTTGACCTTCTCCTCAGACCCCAATACCATTCCTGAAATCCATACTCTTTCCTGCCATTGGCCTTTTTTTTTTTTTTTCCCTCAGGGCCACACGCATGGCATACGGAGGTTCCCAGACTAGGGGTCCAATCGGAGCTGTAGCTTCCGGCCTACACCACAGCCACATCAATGCCAGATCCGAGTCGCGTCTGCAACCTGCACCACAGCTCACGGCAACGCCGGATCCTTAACCCGCTGAGCAAGGCCAGGGATCGAACCCGCAACGTCATGGTTCCTAGTCAGATTCATTTCCACTGTGCCACGACAGGAACTCTTCTTTCCTGCCATTGGAATTTAGCTCTCTACTACGTGGCTGCAAAGGGACACGGAAGGAGTTGGGTGGAGGTCTCTGAGTAGCGCCACAATCTCCCCACCCACGACGCTCCTCGCCAGTCCTCGCTGCTAGCCCCTGACCTCTGCCAATCGGTTGAATGCTTCCCTGGCAGAGATGGTTATGTCTGGGCAAAGCCCAGAAAAGTGGCACCCTAGAGTGGGTGGGGAGAACCTGGGCTGGAGAGAGCTTCAGGGAGCCAGGGCGGAGTACCTGGGGCCTCCCAGTAAGGCCCCAGCATTCCCCGGCCTGCTCGTGTCCCCTGGAAGGGATCCGCTCCCAGTGGGAGAGAGCCAGCAGACAGGTCTGAGCCGGCCTGCCCCTCCACACGCAGAGGCAGGACAGGCTGCGGGAGGGGGCCTGAGATCCCAGTGGGGAGTGTTGGCTGGAACCCCCACGTCTCCCGCGGGGAAACAGGGCAGAGCTGACTACAGCCTGGGAACACCCTACCAAATCCTGGGGCCCAGCCCTTGCCTTCCTTGGCTAGCCTGCTGTGACTTGGGGGGGCAAGGGTCTGGGCCCCCAGGTGTGAAGATGGTGCCTGCCCACCTCCTCCCAAAGAGCCAGCATCAGTTCTCCACCTCCCCTCCCCTGGGCTGGGCAGGTTCAGGCTAATCTGCACCAGAGCTTCACAGCAAACATTGATCTGTAATAAAACCACAATGTGTGTTCGGGAAAAGGGATTCCAGACACAGAAAAATCCGGACACCCATATACGCTCACACACATACACACAGATGCAAAACACACAGCTCGGGGAGGGCAGACAACAGCTAAACCTGGATCCACACACTGAGTCACACGCACAAGCACTATTAGTTCTACACGTCCCTCGTCCCCTCCGTGCCAAAGAAGTCAGCTTTGTCCTTCAAAACCCAAGGCTTTTCCACCAGTCTGTTTTCCCTGTGTTCCCATAGCACTTTCGGCACAGCTCTTTAACTTTCACATTTGGCATTTACACTTGGCCCTGTAATTATTTATTGGCCAGTTTGTCTTCTCGAGTAATCTGAAGATTCCTTAAGGGAAGGGAGCCTGTCTCAGGCAAGAGTATGCCCTCGGCATCTAGCATGCAGCCTGGTGTTTAGTTGGTAGGAGTAGGTGAGGTGCTTAATAAATAATTGTCGAGGGAGTTCCTGGCGTGGCGCAGCGGGAAATGAATCCAACTAGTATCCATAAGGATGGGGGTTCGATCCCTGGCCTTGCTCAGTGGGTTGGGGATCTGGCATTGCCGTGAGCTGTGGTGTATGTCGAAGATGTGGCTTGGCTCTGGCATGGCCATGGCTGTGGCATAGGCTGGCAGCTACAGCTCCGATTTGATCCCTATCCTGGGAACCTCCATATGCAAAAAATTAAAAAATAAATAAATAAATAAATAAAGACAAAAAAAAATTGTTGAATTGATGACCAGAAGAACAAATGCATCTTGACAGTGGGACACCTATGCCTAGAATCTCTCAGAAGCACACAGACCATAACCAGAGCATGCTACTCCTGCCTCTGGCCCCGACTCTTGTCTCCTGGTTCCCCGACCTTACTGCCTCTGGGCTTCCTCAGAGGCCCTCCTTTCTCCCTCTGTGCTCAGTGTGAGATCATGAATTTGAGTTACCACCTGAGGGCTGGCAGGCAAAGTAAGGGTTAATGACACCTCATTAGTGCTTAATTGGAGGAAGGAAGCTGCCCTGGCACCAGACAGGTGGGCAGGCCTGCTCCTAGCTGGAAGCAAGCAACCCTTGTTCCAGCACCCTGCGGGGCATGTGGGTGATTTGGCCCTGGAGACCCTCAACCCAGCCTGAGGCACCTCCCCCCAACACTGGCTTTGCCAGTTTAGTCTCTAGGCAGTGCAGACCAGCCCTCCCCATCTGTCACCAAACATCCTGAGGGAGAGGCAGACTTCTTATCCTGTCTCCTTGAGCGAGGCCGGGCCCCCTCCCACCCCAGGAGGCCGGGAGAAGAGGTGGACAACCGAGAGGTAGACTAGAGGGTCACTAAGCGATAGATTTGGGATACAGACAAGAGACAGAGTTGGGGGTGCTGAGATGACTGCCCAATTTGACCTTAAATGAAGAGAATGCAAATGAGATGCAGACGACACGCGGATGAACGTGAGGATCTCGGAATTAACATTCTGGGTGGTGTCAGCTCCACTTCCAGGACCCCAATGCTCTTGCTAATACTCCCCTTCTCACCTTCCTGGATTAAGTGGCACTGGCCGTTACTCTGAATGGGAAAAAGGATCTGAAGAAAAAAAAACTAGAACTCGGTTGGGTTAGGACAGCAGGACCTGGGAAGCAGAACTCCAGCCCGTTTCCCAGCCTCCATCCCAAGCACCACCCAGGCTGCCATTGAAACCCAAGCAAAGACCAAGTTCTAGGTTACGCTCGGACGCACCGTCGGTTGCTATGGGGACCTCCCTCCCGTCCAGGCCTGAACCAATGGGCATCACCACTGATGACCTCATGTCCCAAGCCCGGGGGTTCTATTGGCTATTTGAAAGCTAGAGTCTCTTCAACAACTGCGTCACCACCCAGGATCCCCCGACGACCCCAGCTGGCTCCGCCAACTGAAAGAGGAACGTGCTGGGAGCTTACAGTTTGCTAATGAATGAATAAGGAAAGGAAGGAAGGAATTAATGAAAGGGAAGAAGAAAAAAGGGAGGGGTCATATAAAAAGACCAAAACTTCAGGTTTTACTTCCAGGGAAAGATTTGCATCCCCAGAAAGCGTGGAACAGGATCCCAGTCGGAGACCCAGGCTGTCAGGTTCTCAGAAAAGCGAGCCAGACAAGAGTGATGCAAAGATGAGGGGTTTTCGCTTCGTCTGGGGGAGACTAGGGCAGGCCCAGCAAATTGAGGACCCCACCCTCGGCCATCTAGCGCTGCTGAGTTTAGGGGAGATCAGTGACGCCCCAAAACCTGCAGGTCTGCCCAGCCTCCTGGAACCGCGCCCCGGAACATGCCTCGAGGACTTCTCGTGGGTAGGGCCCAGTCCCGGAAGATCGCCCTGTGCCTTTGGTCTGTCTAGGCCCCGTGAGCGGACTTGGCTCTCGCTTTCCTTGGGGACGCGCCCGGGACTGAATAAGCTGTCCGCATAGGGCCCAGGCTATGAGCAAAGTGAGCGCAGGGAGGGACTGACTTGTCTCGAGGCCTGCGGCCCTGCCAGCCTGACTTTGCTACTCACTCCCAACCCCCAGCCCAGAAGCGTGACTGCCCAGGTGTCCCCCCTCACACCTGCAGGGTGCTAGGCGGCCGGCGAGGGCAGGTGTCACCGTCAAGTGCGTGCGTCTGCCTGAGAGTGAGGGCGTGTGAGTGCGGGGAAAGCCGACCGGGCCCCAAGTCTCTTTCGCACATGCGTTCTTATCAGCGGCGGATCCGCGCGCCGGCCACAGCCTCGGGAGCGAGCGTGCCCCGCTCGGTCGGCGAAGAGAGGGCGTCTGGGGGCGGCTGGGAGCAGGGTGAGACCCCTCCCCGCCACAGTCTTCAATGCAGGGTCTCTAACCAGTCGTTCCCGGCCTGCGCCGCCGCCTCTGGTTTCACTGGAGAGGGACGGGGGTGGGGGTAGGGGTAGCGGTACAGTCGGTTTCCACGGTGACATTAGACACCCTCCTGGATGACAGTAGAGATGGAACTCGAACTTGGAACCAGAAGACCGAGCCCATAGCTCATACACCGCCATCTCCACACCCCCGCCCCTCGCCCTCGCTAAAGATCGGGTTTTGGGGTGGGGACCCTGACATGGATCCGCAGACACAGGCACCTACAGACGTGGCAGTTTATGAAAGTGGCCTTGAATGGGGGAGGGTCGACTCTGTCTGCTCCACGCGCGGTGCTGTCCTCCACCCCAAACCTCAGAGTAAAGGCACTAACCCAGAGGGACGGGGGTCCGACCCAGGTGTGCAAAGACGCGGGGCAGGGATTCACTGTCTCCAGCATGTCGGTCTGGTCTGTCAGTCTCCGGACCCCCCGCCTCCCCGCGCGCGCATGTTCACACGCCGCCTCTCGCCTCCGCAGCCCCGCCGAGCTAATCAGCACAACATCCACCTATCGATCGCTGGCTGGGTGCCGGGCGGGCCGGCACTGTGCCAGCGGAGGCTGTGGGGCACCAGGGCGGGTAGAGCATAGCTGCGGGGGAAGGGGCACCGCTTCCCTGGCTCCACCCAGGACACCGTTCGGAAAGAGGGCCCCGGTTAGGCTTGGGGGGCATCACGGCCTTGCCTGCCAGAGGTGGCAAGAGACCGTGTGGGGCTGAGAGCAAAGGGGGCCCTCCCTCCTCGGCCCCACCCCCTCCTCCTTATAAAAGAGAAGAACAAAGAGGCCGCTGGGGAAGGAGGCTTTGATCTGACCCCACCTTCCCAGTTCTAGGCCAGGCACCGCCCAGACCGCCCTTGGGGTTGCGGGGGGCGGAAGCCCAGCTCTTAGGGACCCAGGCATTCTGAAAGCCAGGTGCTGTCTTTCTACTAGCCCCTGCTCTTGCCCCAACGCCCTGCTTGGTGCCACCACAGCTTGGGCAGTGCCCGAGTAGGTGGGCTGTCAGGAACACCTGCCCCCTTTCAGCACAGGAAGGCAGCTAGGGAGGTGGAAGAGGGTGCCAAGCTCCACAGCTGCTGCTGGCACCCACCCCACACTGCCCAGAGGGGTGCCCACTGAAGCCTGGCATGGATGGCCTGGGCACAGCTGGCATGGAGGTCAGGCCGAGCCAAGCTGAGAGCAGAGGCCACGGGGAGTCCCCGTGTCAGGGAAGGAGCCAGAGGGCAGTAGGTTGAGGAAGGAAACAAAAAGATTGGTAGTTTATTGAAGGTTTGGTTTAGAAATATACTTATAAAAATACAAATCATTGGCATGAAATTCAACCTCATGCTAAGTCCGTCTTCACAGAAGACAAGTGAGTGACCCCTCCTGGGGAGGAAAAGGGGCTGCCCCTGGGAAGACGCCCACAGGGCACTGGGCACAGATGGCAGGCTGGTCTTCTTCCTCGCCCTGGTCCAGCAATCCACCTGTTTCCAGGTCTTCAGCCTTGGCCCCCAGCAGCCTCTGTCCCGCCAAATCCAAGTCTTCTGCGGGGATAGGATGAGAACATCAAAGCAGTTGACAGAGACCCTGTGTTTGTCTCGCCTCTGCTCCGGGGTGCCCAGGGCTGTCTGCCGCTCCCCTGTAGCTCCTCTTCGGCCTAAGATGAGGAGGCCAGCACCTGGAAGGGTCACCTCAGACCCTCCGACCTCCCCCAACATTATTCCATTTTGTCCGTCCTGTTTGGCACTCCCAGCTCAGGTAGGTGGCAGGGGGCCTCCTCCAGGGAGTCTCGGAAGGGTTCTGGGTCCTGGGGGTGGCAGGGTCCGCTTGGCTCAGAGAACTCTCAGGAGACGCAGAATTGGGAGCAGCAGCAGGAGCAAGAGACAGAGGGGGCTGGGAGTGGCACCCCCCTGCCGTCTGCCACTGTCTCCAGGGCTCCCAACAGGACGGGCTGACTCAGGCTCTGTGAGGGGGAGGGGTAGCGGAGATGGGTCCTCCTAGTTCAGCAGCCTCCTGCCCACTCTCCCCATCAGCCCTTCACCCCCCTCTCTGCTTTGGGGTCTCCTGAACCAGCCAGTCCTTTCCCATAATCTACCACCCCATGTTCTCTAAGCCCAACTTCCAAGTCTACCCCAAGTTGCCATTAGCGACCACCAGTTCAGTTAAGCCTTGGAGGGCCTTGCCCCTGGAGACGCCATTGCCTTGGCCCAGCACACAGGGGAGCAGTGGAAGCTCCCACAGGCTAACTGGGGGAGAAAGCCCTCTTTTTTTTCTTCTTTAAGGGCCGCACCTGTGGCATATGGAAGATTCCCAGGCTAGGGGTTGAATCAGCTGCAGCTGCAGGCCTACGCCACAGTCACAGAAACGCAGGATCTGAGCGGCCTCTGCAACCTACACCACAGCTCACAGCAACGCCGGATCCTTAACCCACTGAGCAAGGCTAGGATTGAACCCACATCCTCATGGACACTAGTTGGGCTCTTAACCCGAGCACCATGGGAACTCCCAAGAGGCCTCTTTTTGATGCTCCCGGATTCTTCCCACTCCTCCCCTCATTCCCGAGGGCCCCCTCATTCGCCAGAAGTGTTGCTCCCATGCCCCAGCCCACTCACTGTCCTCCTTGCAGCAGACAGACACCTGCAGCCTCAAGCACTGGCCAGGACTCTCCGGAGTTGGCACTGCTGGGTGTGGAATCGGGAGGAAGAAGTCAGCACAGGCCGGTTGGCATGCCTCAGACTCTGTTTCATTTTAATCTTTTTTTTTTTTTTTTTTTTTTTTGTCTTTTCTAGGGCCGCACCCGCGGCATATGGAGGTTCCCAGGCTAGGGGTCTAACAGGAGCTGTAGCTGCTGGCCTTCGCCACAGCCACAGCCACAGCAACGCGGGATCCGAGCCGCGTCTGCAGCCTACACGACAGCTCACGGCAACACCAGATCCTTAACCCACTGAGCGAGGGCAGGGATCAAACCCGCAACCTCATGATTCCTAGTCGGATTCGTTAACCACTGAGCCACGACGGGAACTCCCTCTCAGACTCTGTTTCAAGCCTTCCCAGCTTTTCGTCTCTCCAGTTCCCTGGAAAGCTTTTCCATATTCTGGGGCTGCAATCTAGGTGCCGGGTCCCACCTGTGACCCTGCTCATGTCCCCTTTCCTAGCTCTTCTTCCTATCCCCTCCTTTCTGTGGGCTCACTCTAGATGTCCCCCGACTGGGTCCTGGCCTCAGGCCCCCTGCCCGACCCCTCCTCGCCAGGCCTTCATTCCCAGTCCTCCCTCTCCCCTGCTCCCCAGGCTCTCTGCCTTGGCTGGTGACGATGGCAGGCAGCCCCATTCCTCCCCCACCTGCCCCAGGAAGGCGGCTAGTGTGCCCGTCCTCACTCACAGATGTAGTAGTAGGTCTCTCCAGGCAAGAACTCGAAGCCCAGGGAGAAGGGTGTGAAGCGCTGAATCTTCTCTGAGAATCGAACGGGGCCAAAGGGGGCGAAGGGGAGCGAGCACTCCCAGCGCTTGAAGGCGCCTGGCCCCTCGGCCCGGCAGGCCTCGTAGCCCGACCGGTCCACCATGTATAAGGCAAATGTCTCTGGGCCCTCAGGGGGACCCGGACCCTCATAGTGCGGGCAGAAGATGTCTAGGTAATCCTTGAGGCCCAGCTCCACCACGGCGTCTCCTCGAAGCAGCCTGCAGACATAAGGCCGGTGAGGGCAGAGGGGCTCACGGCCCAGCACACCTGGGTCACGAGGGTCAGAAACACCCCTTCCTAATGGTCCCCGCCAGCCAGTCCCCCACCCCATGGAGAGGGAGCAGCTTAGGAAGGCCTAAGTTCCCCAGACTGACAGCTCTTGAGAGACAGAGAGAATGCAGGGAATGGATAAGGTCACTGAGTCACAGGTCCAGAGGTGTTGAAGGACAGGCGTGCCTAGAACCACGTGGCTCAAATGTGAGAAGGCCACTCACCAAACCCTCGCTTTCAAGTTGGAGCTGCCACCCATCTCTCTAGCCCTAGTGCCCAGCACGGCCTGGCACAGCACCTGTGCTTGATAAATGCGAAGTGGATGGTCGCTGTGAAGAAGCCGGGGCCAAGACAAGGGGAACAGATCTGGGCCCATCATGCAGTCACACACTAGAGAGGGGGACTGGAACAGCTTCCTCAGTAACAGATGCAAAGAGAGGAAGGTTGCTTCTTAAGACCTCAGTTCAATGCTGAAAAGAATGTCACAGTTAAAAAAGAAAGAGAGAGAGAGAATGAAAGAAAGAAGGGAAGAAAGGAAGGAAAGAAAGAAAGGAAAGAAGAGGAGTTCCTGTCGCGGCTCAGCGGAAACGAATCCAACTAGGAACCATGAGTTTGCAGGTTTGATCCCTGGCCTCGCTCAGTGGGTTAAGGATCCCGCATTGCCGTGAGCTGTGGTGTAGGTTGCAGACACGGCTCAGATCCTGCGTTGCTATGGCTGTGGCGTAGGCAGGCAGCTGAAGCTCCAATTAGACCCCTAGCCTAGGGTGCGGCCCTAAAAGGACAAAAAAAAAAAAAAAAGGAAAAGAATAAAAGTGGATGGCAGGAACCTCCTTTTATTTGCCAGGACAAGAAAGTGCCAGACATGGAGGTGAGCCCCCTCCACATATCCCCCAATCTTTGGCTTCCTCAGGACTCCCTGCCACCTCTTGGAAGATGCCAGGGGGAGCCAGTACAGGTAGGAAGGTCTGGGGTAGGCTGCCTGGCCCCCCAGGATCAAATACAGTGTGAACCACTTTCCTTCCCTACCAGACACAGAGCCCAGCACGACTTAGGAAAGGCCCCAACACTCTCTCAATGGGTGGTCTCAGGACCACCTACCTCAGGAGTTCTGATTAGAAATGCAGATTCCTGGGCTCAGCTCAGACCTACTAGAACACTAGCTGGGCCTTTGTATGTTCTGTTCCAAGCGATCCCCAGTGCCTGGAAAAGTGTCTAGCACAAGAACAACGCTCAATAAATATTTGTGGATTGAATGAATGAGCCAGAAACCTCAGGGTTAGGGGCTAGGAACCTGAATTTTTAATAAGTCCTCAAAGTGATTCAGAGGCAGTGGTCTGGAAAAGAGAGAGGAATTCAGATTCGGCAGACAACAGCTCTTATCACGTGGTATTGGTATTGTACTGACCTGTCCTGAAGCCTGCTCACCCAGGGGTCCTTTGGGCTCCCAGAGGGCAGAGCCTAGGTCTTCTCTCTAATCCCCAGCACCCTAGCACAGGTCCCGGCACACAGTACACTTTTAATGCATGTTAATGAGTGAACAAACGAGTCACAGATTGTCTCAAGTAGAAAAGCAGAAAGGAAAACAGATGGAGACAGCAGAGCGGCAGGGAGAATTGGGGAGGAGGATTTTAACAGGAAGAAATATCGAGGTTCAAAGGCAGACAGCTCAGGAGAGAGAAAGAAATAATAGTTTATATCTGTACAGCCTGCACCTCTTTCCCATACATGACCTCAGTTGGTCCGCCTGATTTCCCAGGGTACTAGACGTTATTAGCCCATTTTACAGATGAGATAACCGAGGTTAGAGAGGTCAAACGACTTGCCCAAAGGTGATTCAGCTAGAAGGGCAGGGCCGAGACTGCACAGAAATAGAAGGGACTAATAATGACCGAGATGAAAGCAGAATTACCACATGAGATCGAGATCAGGAGAAAGAGCGAGCGCCAAGGGGGAGGCCAAGCGACCAGAAGAGTAACGCACCCTCCCTCCCTCTCAAGTCAGCCTGCCCGGAGCGGAGTGGGAGGGAGGCTGGGGATCACCGGGAGAGAAGGGAGGGGGGCGGGGCTCCGAGTGCTGGCCGAGGCCCGCAAGCTCTTGGTTCCGAGACCCCCCCGACTGCCCTCTGGGCTGGGGTCCTGCGCTCGCCCCCCAAAGCGTGCAGGCGGGGGTGCGGGGGCCCCGGGCACGCCTCGCCCCTCCCTCCTCCCCCGCCGGCTCAAACAAAGGAGCCCTAGCGCGCGGCCAAGCTCAAGCGGCGCCGCGCACAGAGCGAGTGTCGGGCGCGCGCCCAGCCCGGGAGCGCGCAGGCCCGGCTCGCCATTCGCCGGGTTCGGCCCGGCTACCTGGGGTTACTGGAGTTCCAATAGACCTCATGGCGGAGACCAGAGCTCCCTCTCAGAGGGGAGCTGAGGAGCGCGGCCCAGAGGACAGTCCGCAGCAGGGGCTGCAGCCGCATCGCCCGCGGGGTCTGGTTTAGTCTGGCCCGGCCCGTCCCGGCCCGCTTCGCAGTCGCCGCGAGAAAGGTACAAAGTGCAGAGGAGGGGTTGGGGGGGCTTTGCGGGTAAGGGGGTGGGGTGCCGAGACTCACAGGCCCCGCCCCCAGATAACTTTCCACCAATGGGGGCGCGTCTCCGCCTCTTCATTCAAAGCCAACTCTGGTTAACCTTCTGTGCGCCGCAGCGCGCTCCCGCTTACCAAGCTCTTGCTAAGGCTGGACCGCATTTCGAGAGGGCGGCGTGGAGGGACTGAGTTCACTGTCTAGGAGTTGTTTTAGGGAGGTCGTGTCTTTCGTGTCTGTATTAGTACTGAATAGGAAGTCTTATTAAATCTTTGGAAGATTTAAATATGTGCCCATGCTTTTTGCCCAGAAAGAGGCAAGTGAGACACGGGCAGGCATCCACCAAGCTTGTCCAGCCATCTTAGGCACCATTGCTCCTTTTTCTTTGCATACGTAATAGGGATAGCGCGAGGGGAAAGGACAAATCGTCTCCTGGGACATTCCCCACCCCACCCCACCCCCCACAGAGCCTGAGGTGGCAAGCTTGATGCCCACCTCGGGGTCGGCGCCTGTCCCTTCCCGCCCCACACCTTCATTCTCGAAGGAAGGCCCCAGTCTCAAAGACGAAATAATGAAGTGGTTGCAAGGCCGGTACAAAGCACCTTTGTTCCCGAACCCTCAGGTGGGGGCGGGGGAGTGGGGAGGCAGGTGTGCGGCCTTGGGATCGTGGGAGCCGCCGTCCCGCCCCGCCCCAGCTCCGGGGCTCTGAGAACACCAGCCAATTCCATTTTTCCCAGCCACTGGTCAGAGGGTGAGGACGGCGGATCCAACAGCTCGGCCGGTTTGTCGATGGCCGCCTCCAGAGGCCGCGCAGCGTTGGGGGCAAGGACGTGGCGACTGGGGGTGGCAGAGGGCGTACAACGCCCTTTGTGGTACAAACTGTGCAGAGTCATCCTAGGCTGGGCATAAACGAGCCGCGAGCATCCCGGGGACACTCGCGGACCCAGCCTGCGACTCTTGCCGGACTTCGTCTGGGGCGGCAGCGTCTCCTAGCGGCCAGACCTGGAATCGCGGCATGGGAGACCCTCCTTCCCTAAGCAGACAAGCTTCAAGGCACGCTCCCAAGACCTTACGTTTATTGCAGCTGAGCGGAGACAGGCTACGTGCACCTCCCTCAGCCCTGTCCAGCGCCCAGCCCCTCCCCAACCACCAGCTGCCACTGCATGGGTGGGTCCCCAGGGTGCTGCTCGACAGTGCAAGTAGGTGCCTGGTCTTAGGATGCCTGCTCCGTAGCGTCCAGGCTCCAGCTACTTCAGTGGTCGAGGGGGACTCTGGGGGTCGGGTCTGCCTGTTGAAGTCCTAAGTCCGGGCTGGAGGCAGCAGAACCTCAGAGGAGGTCAGAGGTAGAGGGAGGACATTACCGGGGGTGGCGGCGCAGGCCTGTGGTGCGGGATGCCGAGAAAAAGGTCAGAGGTCCCCTTTCCCCAGACCACTCACCCCGCCAGCCCACCCTTAGCACCCCTCTTTCCTTACCTGGAGGGTACCACTGGGGGTGGGATTCCAGCTTCAGGGCCAGGCAGGTCACCTGAAGGGCGCCAGCCCTGGGGGTCAGCAGGCAGTGGCTTCCTCGGGGGTGGGGGCTTGGCAGGCCCCTGAGACTGAGAGAGAGAGAATCAGGAGGCCAGCTTGGGAGGGGTTATCATGCTGCCCACCTCCAATGCATTGGTGCTGGGGAACACCAACTTGAGGGGTGGCACCGGAAGTCACCTTTATCTCCAAACAAACCTGTCACCATTAAAGATGCCACTGGGATCTGTGCCCTTAGGCACAGGGGGCATCTTGCCATGGGCACCACTGCCAGGGCTACTAGCACCACAGCCCTGGGTGGGGGAAGAGGCTGTGCCCTTCTCTCCCCCCACTGTTACCTTCGGGCGCCTCACCACCGGGTCGGCGGGCAGAGGGCGGGTGGGGGGATTGGGTCGGTCAGCCAGCGCAGCCTGAACAGAGAGAGGGGCAGTAGCTATGACAGCACAGCCAGGGGCAGTGGGCATGCAGTGGGTCTTCCGAGGGGTTCAGGTCAACATGCAAATTCAGCCAGGGGCAGGACAGAATGGGCACATGCGCACAGGGCTTGAATTCATGCCAGCGGATGCCTCAGGAGAGAAAGATGTGGGTCACTGTGGTGTCCCTGGTCAACTGCAGTCCCGCCACTGACCACCAGATGGTGGTAGAAACCAAGGCAGGAGGCTCACCCTTTGCTGCTTCTGGGGCTCAGAGTGTCTGAAGGCTGAGGGGCACCCTGGTCCCCTAACGAAGAGCGCCACTGGCAGGGAACAGGGATGAGAACAGCAGTTGGGCACCAAGCCTCCCACCTGCCCTGCCCAGATTTACCTGGAGTCTCTTGGGTACGGGGTCAGGAGGCAGCGGCCTGGAGGGAGGGGCCGGGAAGCCAAGAGCGCTAGCCTGCTAAGAGAGCAGGAGAAGCGGACAGGCAGAGGGGGGTGGGTTGGGGGAGGGGGAGGGGAACAGAGAGACAGATGCAGGCAGAGAGGTGTTAGCACCCAGGGAGGGGCAGCCAGGACCCTAGGGGTAGTGGGGGCTGTGCATGCAGTTATTCAGTTGCATGCAGAGAGGTGACAAGTGGTGGCATGGACATGCAGACTACCTCCACACACAGTCCTGTCATCAGATCCAGAGGGCTCGGGGCAGGGGCACTCACCAGCCCTTCCACACATGGTGACCAGGCACTGAAAGTCACTCTGGGTACCACCCCCTCGTGCCCTCCACTGCTGGGAGCATAGGTAGACCCACCTTTCAAAGCCACCGGCTTGGGCAGCTCAAAGAGCTCAACACTCCCTCCTCTAGGTGACTGTCCCTCCCCAGTCCAGGCTGGACTCTGCTTCTCAGCCTGCAGTCAGGGAGGGGAGGGGAGGGGGTACTGGCCCTGACTCCTCTGACTGACTCTGGGGCAAGGCAAGTCTTTCTCTGAGCCTTGAGCCTTCAGTCCCTGACACCCCACCCCGCCCTGCCTCAGGGCCCTAGCTGGATGCCCGGCCAGGGCGGGGCCCTCTCTCCTCTGGCACAGACTTACCTTGGCACCTGGCATCAGAGGGGCCCTCTGTGGGGGTCCTGGGCGTTCCGGGGGACCAGACTGGGCTGCCCTGAGCATGGAGGAAGGCAAGGAGGGAGAGGGCTCAGACTCGATCCTGTTATCCACCCCTACGCAGCCCTTGAGTGGGGTTAACCTTTTGTGGCCCCTTGGAGTGTGGTTTAGGCCAGATCATCAGAAGTGGGGAGGGGAAATTGATCAGCCTGAGGGAGCCCTGCCCCCGGCCCTGTCCTCAGGTGAGGTGAAGAGTTCCGGGGCGTGTGTAGGAAAGGGAGGTGTGCGGGGTGTTGGGTGTGGTCCGAGGGGCTTGGGTACAGAATCAGGTGCCCAGGGCTGCCGGGGTGGGGGGCAGGGCTCAGAGTGGTTGAGAAAGTTGGTAGCAGGGAGGCTGGTACCTGTACTGGCAGCTGGGTCCCTTGAGCTGGCAGAGTCGCTGGCGCAGGCGGGCACGGTGCCAGTAGCTGGCACCAAGTAGCACCAGGACCAGCAACAACAGGAGGCTGAGAGGCAGCCCTGTGGTCAGGGAGCTGGTGGCTGCGGGGGCGAGGGCAGGTTTGAAGGTGGGCAGGGCTAAGAACTATAGACCCAGGAAGAGGCAGGGTGGGGGTAGGGTGCAGGGAGTGAGGTCAAGTGATCAGAGAAGGCGAAGGGGTCAGGGGTCACAGAGAGTCAGGGAAGCAGCAGTGAAGGAGTCAGAGAAAGAGGGGGGGTGAAGGATGCCCCCCAGATGCCCCCGCCCCTCATCCCCTGCTACCTCGGATGTGGGTGATACAGTCTGGGGGTGCCCAGCCCTTCTCACAGTAGCACTGTCTGTTGCTGTCGCAGACCTAGGAGGGACAGGTGGAAGAGTGAGGGGCCCTGTTTCCCCATCCCCAGCTTTTCAAGATCTCAGATGCCCATGACTGCAAGGCGTGCTGGGGGTGATGGGTGGGGGGTGCCTGTGCTCTGGAGGAAATTTAGGTTGAACTCGCCCTGTGAGTGCCTTCTATCTGCCGGGCACCGTGCTAGAAGCTTTCATACCCATCTCACGTGCCCCCAGAAGTGGGTGCTATAATGCTCACTAGTGAGATGAGGAAACTGAACTCAGAGAGGTTAATAACCTGCCCTAGGTCACACAATTAAGAAGTGGTAGGAATTCCCATTGTGGCTCAGTGGTTAAATAACCCGACTAGCATCCTTGAGGACACGAGTTCGATCCCTGGCCTCGCTCAGTGGGTTAAGGATCTGGCATTGCCATGAGCTATGGTGTAGGCTGCAGATGCGGCTCAGATCCTGGTGTTGCTGTGGCTGCAGTGTAGGCCAGCGGCTACAGCTCCAATTGGACCCCTAGCCTGGGAACCTCCATATGCTACGGGTGTAGCCCTAAAAAAACAAAAGACAAAAGAAAAAGAAGTGGTAGAGCAAAGATTAGAACCCATACGTGTCTGTTTCCAAAGCCCACCATTCTTTTCCTTCCCGGAGGCTCCCTGCTGCCCCCCCCCCCATACCAGCTCACCCCATGCCCATGGCATTTGCTTCGACATTCCTGGGCTCCCAGGATTTCCACGGGTTGGCATCGGTGGTCCAGGCACACCTGACCGGTGGAGAGAGAAGGGCAAAGGTCACTTTCTCACCAGCTTTCCTGGCACTGGGAGGCCAACACGGCCAAGGCCCACCCCACTTTTACAGTTGGGGAAACCAAGGCTCACAGGATGGCAGAACTCGGCTCCATCTGAAGTGAGAATCTGAGCTCCCCTCAGTCTGTGCCTTTTGCACCGGTGTCTAGTGAGGCCTGGGCGCTGCCATCCAGATACCCCTCCCCCCGGCCCCGCCCCCTCAGGCTGCTCACCAGGCCAGGGCCACAGGCTGTACCAGGCAAAGTCAGGAGCGGCTGGGCCACGTCGTCGCCCAGGTCCAGGTGTACCCGACTGCAGTTCAACTCGAGCTGGGTCCCATTCGCTTCCAGTACCTCCCAGCGCAAATCCCGGGCTGAGCCCAGCAGAGGCTGGGCCCGCCCCACCTGGCACTGGAGCTGCCCGCAGATGGCATCTCTGGAGTTAGGGAGGAGGCTCAGGGTCAGTGGAGGTGGAGCCAAGGCTCCCACCAACCCAGGGAGGGCCCAGCTTCCCTCACTCACTCAGCGGCACAGGACACATAGGCACCGCCAGGACTGCGCCCACAGCTCCCGAAGGCGTTCCCACGCGTATTTGCAGTCAGGATGCAGAGTGGCGGGGCGGGCTGAGCCCCAGGCCCCCAGAGAGCCTGGCACTGCTGGGCATAGGAGGCGCAACGCCCTTGCACGCACACAGCCTCTCCGCCAGCACATGGCTCGCCGTCCCCCAGGCTGACATCAGGGGGGCACTGGGCGCTATCTCCTGGGCAGAACTCAGCCAAGTCACAGTCACCTCTGGGAGGGCGGCACTGCCAGCCAGCCGGGCGCAGCTGTGGAGGGTGGCTGAGCATCAGTGTGGGTGCTGGACAGATCAGGCCCTGGGGGTCAGAATGACCTTTTCCACCCTAACCCCTGGCAGGCGGGCTCTGGGTGGCGGCGGCGGCGGCGGGGGGCAGTCCAATCTGCACCCACCTGGCAATTTTGACAACAGAGTCCGTCGGATGCACACTGTGCCCCTGGCCTCAGCTGGCAGGTGAAGTAATCGCAGCAGGGATCGGTGCAGTCCTGCGGGCGAGGGCACGGGGGGGGCAGAGCCTCAGAGCGGGCTGGGCCTCGCGCCTACCCCAGCCCCCCCGCCAGCCTGAACCCAGAGGATGCACTCAGCAAGGAAAGGATGGAATCGGTGAGCAGACAGGGAGTTGGGGAGGGTGCTTAGGGAGCTTGGAGAGGGCACGGAGCCAGGGACGGGGCGCAGAAGGGAGTGAGGCAAGGCTCTGCAGGAGGGGGCTCACGTCGGGGAAGCCACAGTCACACTGCTCTCCGGGCTCCACCAACATATTTCCGCACACACTGGCCACGGAGGGCAGACTGGACAGCCGTTCAAAGAGGCAGCAGCCCATCCCGCCCAGGAGGGCTTTCTCCAGGGCCTGTCGACTGCAGTTGCTGAAGTTCAGGCCTGGCAGGAAGCTGGGGAGGGTGGCAAGGAGGGTTGGGGCTGCGGATGGCCGCCCGCCCCCTCCCCTCTCCACCCTCCGGCCACTCACTCTGTGGAGGCCTCCATGATGCAGCTCTTGGCTGGGGCCGGACCTGGACAGGGGCAGCTGTTCCCGGGTGAGTCATGGCCCAGGCCCAGGCTGTGGCCCAGCTCGTGGGCGATTGAGGAGGCGACTCCCAGGATGCTCGCGGAGTGGTCCTGTCATTGGGGAGGGGATACCCCAGGTCCAGCACCAGCCCGACCGCTCCTGTTCTCTCCTCATCTGACCTCTTGGGCATTCAGCAGGCACCGCCTCCCTCCTTAAGTGCTTCTAAAGTAGAAGGAGAGCCCAGGCCTGGGTGGCAGGAAACCTGAGTGCTGGCTCAGCTCTGTTCCCCCTCTCTTACTACGCGGCCCTGGCAGAGAACCTCTATCTTTTTTTTTGGCTTTTTTTGGGGGTCACAACCACAGCATATGGAGGTTCCCAGGCTAGGGGTCCAATCGGAGCTGTAGCCACTGGCTTACAGCACAGCCACGGCAACACCAGATCCGAGCCGCATCTGCGACCTACACCACAGCTCACGGCAACGCTGGATCCTTAACCCACAGGGATTGAACCTGCATCCTCATGGTTCCTAGTCGGATTCATTTCCACTGCGCCACGACGGGAACTCCAGAGCACCTCTGTTTTTTCGGTCTCAGCTGCCCCCTCCTCCCCCAAGAAGTGGGAAGAGTTCCCAGGAAAAGACTGTGTACACTAACGAGCCGGCCACGGGTCAGGGGACCCCTGGCAGCAGAGCCCACAGCATGCAGCCTGCCTTCCCTACCCTCAGCTTTGGGGCTGGTAGCTTTGCCGGGGGTTCAGTGACTAAACGGTACCATGTTGGGAGGAACTGCACTGGGGACGAGGAGGAGACACGGAAATAGCTCACCATGTTCACGGCTCCTGAGAAGTCAGGAGAACAGATGGAGTTCTGAATGGCCATGCCCACCACGGGCCCAGAGAACGGAGTGGCGCTGTGGGATGGAGAGGTCAAAGGTTAGGGCCAAAAGCCAAGGTGGCCAGAGCTTCAGGGCCTCAGGTAGGGGAGTTGGGGTGTGAAACTGGCCAGGCTACGGCAGAGCCGGGCCCTGCTAGCTGAGCCTGGGGGGGGTCTTACGTCACTAGCTGGGCACTGTCGTGGGGCAACCGAGGCAGCAAGTCCGTCCGGCGCCAGTGGAGGAAGCCGTCTAGTGTGAGACCTGGGTCCTGACTTATCTCTATCAGGTCGTGCTGGGTCCAGGCCTCCAGGCCCACTAGGGCCACCCGGACATTCAGAGGCCGGAAGAACTGCAAGAGAACTGGGGCTCAGGAGAGGGGTTCCCGTGCTCAGGGGCCATAAGGATGCTGCGTGGCCCGACACTCACTGTGTCCAAGAGGAGGGCCACTTCCAAGGTGCGGTTCAGCAGGTGCTGGAAGTCCCGGTACCTCCGGACCTGGGGGTCAGGAGAGGTGACCATGAAAGGCGGACGGGCAGGCAGAGGTCAGGGGAGGACATGCAGGGGCCAGCTGGCTCACCTCGGAATGATCAGCCACGATCACCAGCTCAACAATCTTGGTCTCTGTCACCACATCCCGCCTCCACTGCGGACAAGGGGAAGAAGCGTCAGGCATGGCCACCACCACTCACCGCCGGTAGCCACGCAGGGCTGACCAGGCTGTGTCCACGCCCACTCTGTGTGGTCAGACAGTGAAGAGTCCGTTTTACAGAGAACCAAGGAGCGCCTGAGAGGCCAGGGATGTGCCCAAGGTGGACTAAGAATAGGTTATGAAGCTGAGGGTAGAGTCCTGCTATTCTTGCTTCAAATTCTGTGCTTTTTCCAAGTTAAAAAGAAAAAACGCCAACACCACCAAATACTTAACTATGCCAGGCAGAGTTCTAAGCACCATCAAATACTTAACATACTAAGAGTTCTCGTCATGGCACAGAGGGAACGAATCTGACTAGGAACCATGAGGTTCAGGGGGTTAAGGATCCAGTGTTGCGGTGAGCTGTGGTCTAGGTCACAGACGTGGCTCGGATCTGACGTTGCTGTGGCTGTGGTGTAGGCCAACAGCTGTAGCTCCGATTAGACCCCTAGCCTGGGAACCTCCATAGGCCAAGAGTGCAGCCCTAAAAACCAAAAAAAAAAAAAAAAAAAAAACCTCACATACACCAGACGAGTTCTAAGAATATACATATATGTAATCTTCACTGTAAGTGCTCACTTGGGCAGCACATATACTAAAGTTGGAACTATACAGAGAAGGTCAGCATGGCCCCTGCACAAGGCTGACATGCAAATTCATGAAGAGTTCCATATTAAAAAAAAGAAGAAAATCATGGACAAGGAGAACAGACTTGTGGTTGCCAAGGGGGAGGAGGAGGGAGTGGGATGGACTGGGAACTTGGGGGTAATCAGTGCAAACTACTGCCTCTGGAATGGCTAAGCCATGAGCTCCTGCTGTATAGCACTGGGAACTATGTCTGGTCACTGATGATGGAGCATGACAGTGTGAGAAAGAAGAATGTATACACGTATGTGTAAGAAAAATAATAATAATCTTCACAGTAAGCCTATAAGGTAAGCAGTTTTACTATCCCCGTTGAATAAATTAGGAAACTGGGCTCTTACTGCTTTATGATCGGTAGCCATGTATTGGCTACATCCAAGCGTGGGTTCTCTGCATGTGGATGAGGAGTCTGAGTCAAGGTCCTGCATCCTAAATCCTGGATCCACCATTTCTTAGTTGAGTGGCCTTGGGCAAGTCTCTTAACCTCTCCGAGCCAGTTTTCTCACAAAAACAGAGCTATAGATAGCGCCTACCTGCCAGGGTTGCTGGGACGCTAAAGGAAATAGTGTGCACGAAGGGCCTGGTACCGGGAAATCGCTCCATTACGGGGAGCTCTTGTTACTGTGAGTGAACAGCTCTGAGGGCCCAGGGACCAGCCCCGGGGACAGCAGCAGGCCAGCCCCCTGCTGTTCATCCTCACCCTGTGCATGTGGTGCCGTCCCATGGGATGCTGTGGTGGCGCCTGCGTGGGCACAGAGGCAGGCCACCTCAGGGCACACGCGTGGCCTGGCCGGAGGAGGTCTTGGATCCGGGAGATAACGGGGGGACCCTGAAGGTCCCCAGGCCCCTGCTCCAGGGCGTAGCTTCTCTCTGGGGACAGGATCACCAAGCCCCTATGGAGAGATGCGGGAGGTCAGGACACTTTCAGCGCCGTGCTTCGCGTGCCCTCATTCTCTCCATCTTGGAACTGACCCCGTGTACCTGAGCCCCGAACAGGTGCAGACGGAGACCCAGGAGTTGGGGTGGCCCCGCACTCTTCCCTGGTAGCAGCAGTTCTCCTAGAGCAGAGAAACACAAATGCCAGCTTGAAGGCCAGGCCAGGGCGTGAGCCTAGGGGACTAGCCCGCTGGTGCGGACGTGCCGCGTGCTCCCACCCTCCAGTCGTCCCCTCCCTTCTTCCCTGGGACTAGAAACGGGGCACGAGATAGCCGGACTCACCAGAGTGTGTCCCTCACTGACCACCCGCGTGCCATCAGGCTGGTACCACACCAGGGTCGGGCGGCCTGAGACTGGTTCCCTGCAGAATGAAGAAAAAGGAAGGCAGTGTCAGCTGCCTCCCAGGATGGCACAGTGACAGCCTGAGGCCTGGAGGGGGGAGACGGGTGGCTCGGGGCCAGGCAATCTCCCCAACACTCCTGCTTCGCCTGCTGGCAGCAGAGTGGAGTGGCTGGGCCGCAAACTCTGCTCGGCTACCTGGGCTCCAACCTAGTTTTCACCACATATTAGCTGTGGGGCCTTGGGCAAGTTATTTAACCTCTCTGTGCCTTGACGTCATATAAGAGGCCCATGATAATACATAATAGTGGGAGTTCCTGTCGTGGCTCAGCGGAAATGAATCTGACTAGCATCCATTAGGATGCAGGTTTGATCCCTGGACTCACTCAGTGGGTTAAGGATCCGGCGTTGCCATGAGCTATGGTGTAGGTCGCAGACGTGGCTTGGATCTGATGTTGCTGTGGCTGCGGTGAAGACTGGCAACTACAGCTCTGATTCGACCCCTAGCCTGGGAACCTTCATGTGCCTTGGGTGCGGCCTAAAAAGACACATGCAAAAAAAACGTAATAGTATCTATCTTACGGGGTTGTTACGAGGATTAAATGAGTTCAAGCTCTTAGCACCTGGCACGTGGCAGATGCTCTATAAGTTGTTAGCCATGTTATTATTCATTTTACCACTGTCATTATTACCTAGTCTGTAGCAGCTCCAGGATATGACTCTCACCATCCAATTCCAACTTGATCCGCAAAGCCTCAGGCAGACTGGTCTGTGGGCACCAGAGGGCATGTCACCTCCCTGGCCCTGCCCCAAACTGCTATCTTCTCTAACCAGAAAACCTCAGGCCCTTAGGAGAGCACCAACGATTAGATCATTGGTGGGGGGATCCCAAGGGAGGGACCAGGAAGCCCTGCCTGGCCTGGGGCATTGTTCTGGGGGGTTGTGCAGGGAGGTCAAGGAAGGTATCCTAGCCGCCCCTTCTCGGCTTCCTGCCCAGAGAGGAAGCATCGTGGAGGACCCGGTGCAGGCCCCAGCCCTTCCTCTGACTCAGCTTTAGAATTGGGAAGGGAGGGTGTCTGGTGAGGCCCTGATCCTCTCCGAGGCCCCCCGCTGAGAAAACGGACACCAGGAGACCGAGACAGCAAGTCTGGCCTCAGGATTTCTCCGTGGAGAAGGATGGGTTGGGTGGGGCCAAGGCAGACAGAGGTGTGTGTAGAGGGGAGAGGGAGATAAGTGAAGCCAGGTGCTGGCGCGTGGAGGGAGGGGCAGCCAGACCTGGGATGGCCATGCTGCAGCGAGGTCCACTCCACCGCTGCCCCTCCAGTCTGCCTCGCGACACCTGACCATTCTGGATGGTGCCTGATGGGGGAGAATTTCTTTATTTGGGGGGCACGGGAGGCTCACCTGAAGCACCTCGGCTAGGCTGAGTGTGAGCTTGTCCTGAAGGATCTGGGGCTCCAAAGGCCCATTCAGGCCCTCCTCTGGCCTTGTGTGCTCCTCCTCAGTGCCACCTGCAGGGACCCCGCGACACCCCGAGAGAGTACTGAGAGAATCAACACCAGGACTGGGGGCGGCCGACGTCCTCTGACCCACCTGGCTCCCAGCACAGCCAAGCTCTTCTCTGCTTGAAGGACTCCTGCATTGCATGCTGGGACTTAAAGGAGAATACTAAGGGGGGGCCGGTGCCTCTCTCCAATTTTTCCCTTTCATCCCACCAACCCATCCACAAGTCCCCAGAGAGAAGTTCATTTTGTCCAGCCTGTGGCCCCTCCCTGTCCCCCTCGGGCCAATCCAAGGTCCTCACGGGGACCCTCCCCCAGTTCCCACTCCCTTCCAACACCCTCCCCACCCCCACCCCAGGAACGCCCCCACGCAGGACTGGGCGAAGTCTCGTGGCCCCGTGCCCACTCACCCTCCCTTTCCTCACATCGGAGATGCCGGCAACGCCCATTTCTGGGTGCGCAGTGCAAACACCCCCCTCCCTAAACACCCCTCTTGCCCAACTTGGCACACCCGCTCCCCACAGCCTCCGCTTCCTCCGGGAGTCCGCCCCCTGCCCTCCACAATGGCCCTCTCTCCTCCGGACACTCCACCCGCGCCTGCCCTCTCGGCCCCCGGCCCAAGACAGCAGCGGGAAGTGAAAGTTCCAAGGAGGAGTTGGTGTCCCAGTCTCTTTCCTGGCCAGTTCTCCCCACTCCCGACTCCTCCCGGGTCCCCTCCCGCCCAGCAAGGCTTCTGGTGGCATCAGCACCAGGCTGAGCGATGTCTGGCCGCTCAGGCCTGGGATGAGGGACCAGGAAGAATCCTCTTCGCCAAACCCTAGGAGCCGTGCCTACTCGGCGCCCTGGCACCGGGTGGAACGGTCAGCTAGGCCCCAGAGGAGCGAAGACGTCAGTCCTGGGGAGCAGCGACCCTCTACCGCGATCCTGAGGAGGCGCTGGTCCAGGCCCCTCGGTGCCCGGTGCCGGAGCCTGAAAGTGTTCGCGGGGACCGTGCAGAGGATAACCGAGCAGTGGGCGCCGGCATCCCCCCTCCTTCCTTCTCCATTCCATCTCCCGGTCGCCGAGCCCTCGGCCCAGGACAGCACGCCAGCGCGGGCTGCGCTCCGGCTGGGGTCTGCCAGGGTCTCCAGCCGACCCCAGTGCCTCCCAGTCAGCCCCCGGCCCACTCCTGGCTGAGCACTCACCTATATCTGGGAGCGGCCGGGAGGGCAGAGGGCTTCCCGCGCCCAGAAGCCCCAGAGCCCAGAGCAGCGCCAGCCGCATGGCAGCGGCGCCCTGGGCCGGGCGAGGGCAGCAGGTGCTGGGCCGCTCGCCGAGGAGCCGCGGCAGCCGGGTCTACTTCGCGCACCTCCCCGCGCCGCGCAGCCACCAGGCCCCGCCCGGCCCCTCCCACCCGGCCCAGATCCAGGCTCCGCCCCCGGGACGGCACCGCCCCCGCCGAGCGCCCTGTCCCAAAGAGGCGGGGACTCAGCCCATGACTCCGACTCTCTGCGCAGCCCTAGCTGGTCTGCCCCGCCACTTTCTGGCTACTGTGCAGGGTGGGAGCGGAGGCCCGGTCCGACCGGCTTGGGAGTTGCACCTCCACCCGGCCCTGGGTCTGGACCCGTTCCTACTAGCCTCGTGTCTTGCAGCCCGGCTCTGCCCGGATTAGGCGGATCCGTTCTCTTGACTGCCCGCCACGCAGAGCCGGGCTCACCCTCCCGTATCGGACCCCTGCAAAGCGCGGGCAACAGGAGTGTCGAAAGCATTTATTAAACAGTAAGGAGCGGGTGGGAGAGAGAGCAGAACCGCCCCTTCACTCGGCGTAGGTAGCGTCATCGTTGCTGTCGCTGTAGGCGGAGGAGGAGAGCTCCTCGCGGGGTGTGCAGACCGGGCACCGCTGCCGCATATCGTTCCAGCAGGACTGGCAGTACACCGCCTCACAGCCAGGCGTAGGGCACACGTAGGACTCGGGCGTCTCGGATGCCTGGCACACGACGCATCGCCGACGGAGCCAGGGGCGCAAGAGGGGGCAGCGGCGGTGCAGGACGTCCGCCAGGTGGCGGCGCTGTTGGGAGGCAAGTCAGGTTCAGAGCTCTTCGAGGAGCAAGAAGGAAAGACTGGGTTATTGGACAGCACTCCTTGTCTTTCCTCCCACATGCTGAGGAAGCCGTCTTGGGCACAGAAGACCCTGGAGGGCAAGGATGCTAAGAAGTGGGTCCTAGAGCCTCCCTTCGAGATGCAGAAGTGGGAGGATGCAGTCTGGGGAGGATCCAGCCAGTAACAGCAACAACCATCATCATTTACACTTTCCCATATTTTTATTTTTTGCTTTTTAGGGCTGCACCCGCGGCATATGGAGGTTCCCAGGCTAGGGGTCGAATTGGAGCTACAGCTGCCGGCCTACGCTACAGCCGACGGCCTACGCTACAGCCACAGCAACACAGAACCTGAGCCTCATCTGCGATCCGCACCACAGCTTATGGCAAGCTACGCTACAGCCACAGCAACACAGAACCTGAGCCTCATCTGCGATCCGCACCACAGCTTATGGCAACGCCAGATCCTTAACCCACTGTGTAAAGCCAGGGATCGAACCGCAACCTCACGGTTACTAATCAAATTCGTTTCCACTGTGCTACATCTGGAACTCCTCCCAAAATTTGTCTTAATTTGATTCTGGCTGTGGGGCTGAGAAGTGAGTGGGGCAGATAAGACCATTACTATTGTGTTCCCTCATCTTATATGTAAGAAAGACGAATCTCATAAATGTTAAGTGACTTTTCCAAAGGCACACAGACAGTAAATAACCAAATCTGGATGGACCTGGGTACCTTGATTCCAAATCAAAAGCCTGGCTCATTATGCTCCCTCCCTCCCCCACTCTTTCTCCACACAGTTGCCAGGAATTCTCAGGCTACCCTATCATGTCACTCTTTGCTCAAGAGATTCCAGGGGCCCCACTTCCTGCCAGACAAATGTAGAACTCCTCAGCTTGGCCTTCTGAACCTTTCACAATCTGGCCCCTTTCTAGCCTCTGCTCTGACTTACTGCTCCCTGAACTCTGCATCTTCTGTGCCAGTTTCCCCTTAGGCTAGCCCTGACACTTGGCATTCCCTTTGGACTCTGAATCTTTGCGCATTCTATTCCCTTGGCTTGGAACGAATGTCCTTCACATTTCCATCTGCCCATCAAAATCCAGTTAACTCTATGATCTGCTCATGGAATCATAGTATGTTCATGTGGAGTGAGTTTCTTAGGAGGCCGCATCAAGACAATGGAACAGGAGGACATGAAGCTCACCTGCTCATATGGTATATTCATTTTTTCCATCAGACATTCATTCAGCCCCTATTGTGTATCATGGGAGTTGGGGATTCTAGGCACTGAAGGACAAAGTTAAGCAAACACAGTCTCTCACTTTTCTGAGCTTTCTTAGGGCTGATTGAATAAGAATGGCTGCCACTCTTTTTTTTAAGTAATGTTGGGTCCTGTACGAAGAAACTGTAAGTAAATTGACTCAATTCAAACAATAACCACGTAAGGCAAGTATTTTTATCATCATCTCTTTTTCAGGCAAGAAAACTGATGCTTGGAGAGGTGGTCACTTGCCTAGGATCACACAATGAGTCATGTGACTGCATCACGACAGTGAAACTCATTTAATCCTTACTACAACTAGATGGGGTAGTGAACTCCATTTTACAGAAGCGAAAAACCAACCAAGGCTCAGTGTCTAAGTCATAGTAAGAAGGGGAGGAGCCAGTATTCGAACCCAAGCCCTCTGTTACCAGAGCCCCACATCTGACCACCATTCTATTACTGATTCTAGCAAGCAGGCCACACAGATCTGTCCTACCTCCCCGTTCTTCAGGGGGAAAAACTGTGGTCCAGTGAAGACCATGGCTAAGGTTACACAGCTTAATGAGGGAGTGTGGACTGGAACCTGGTTCTTCTGACTGTGCTCTGTCTATATACCACATACCTTTTCACAAGGCCTCACCGATCCCAGCCCACCTGCCTACCCTCCCTCCCCTTCCCAGGAACTGCACTACATCCCTCTCAGAAGAACCTGTGGCCTTGCCTTAGGCCCCTTATTTCTTTCTCCCCCACCCCAATGGCCGTACCTGCAGCATATAGAAATTCCGGGCTGGGGCTGAAATGGAGCTGCAGCTGCCAGCCTACGCCACAGCCACAGCAACACTGGATCTGAGCTGCATCTGCAACCTACGCCATAGCTTGCAGCAACAGCAGATCCTTAACCCACTGAGTGAGGCCAGGGATCAAACCCACATTCTCACCGATACTATGTCAGGTCCTTTTTGGGGTGGGGGGCACACCCATGGCGTATGGAAGTTCCCAGACTAGGGGTAGAACCGGGGCAGCAGCTGCCAGCCTACCCACAGCGATGCCAGATCCGAGGCCTGTCTGCCACCTACACTGCAGCTCATGGCAATGCCTGATCTTTAACCCACTGAGCAGGGCCAGGGATTGAACCTGCGTCCTTTACTGCTGAGCCACAACAGGGACTCCTATGTTGACCCTCTCTTGCTTTCCTTTGACCCAATTGGAGCAAATCTGATTCCCCTTTTCTGCCTGCTTCCCAGGCTGGGCTGAATCCTGGGGTACAGAGATGGGCATAGCCTTGACCTCCAGGAGCTGGATGACCCTTAGCATGCATCCCACTGGAACTCACTGAGCATCAGTAGGCCTGGGGCCTTGGTGGAGGCTGGGTGGACTGAAGGGAGAGGCCCCTCCCCTGTGTTCTGACTCAGTCGGGGGGCACAGGAGCGCAAGCCTGGACTTACGGGAGCCCTCTGCTGTCTTGCCCGCCTCACGATGGTGGCCCTCCTCAGTTGGGTGAAGGCTGCTCTCTTCCTCAGGAGCTCATTGTAGAGAAACAGGATCCGCTTCTTCTCTCGCTGGGGCCAGTGGGACAGTACAGAGGAGGAAGGCGTCCCCCAAAGTTGGGGCTGGTGGGGGGCTGGGTGCGGGCTGGTGTGTGCGCGCGCACGCTAGGGGTGTCAAGGTCAGGGACGGGGCAGACCTTGGGGAAGTAGAAGGCTGCAATGACTCTCCGGAGCCGGTAGCCGAAAGCCTGGAGCAGGCAGAGCCACACCAGCAGGCCGCTTGGTAGCACAGCCCTCAAGTATGCCCTGGTACTCAGGGGCACGGGCTGGGGCAGGCAGGCTGCGGGCGGGGACAGGCCTGTCAGCAGTCTGCCTGCCGCTCCGGGTGACCTCCCCATGCCAGTGGGGCGTGGCTTAGGTCTCTGATTCCCCAGCTCTCCCCCTGCCTGCTCCTCACCCTGCAGGGCTGTGTCATCAGTACTGCAGCCACTAGGCCCATGAAGCTATTTGCTCAACACGGCACAGATGTAGAAATATTCCATCAATGCAGAAAGTTCTATTGAACAGCATTGCTCTAAAGGGCTGGGACCTCAGCCCCTCAGACCCAAGCCTGTCAGTTTCCAACTCTTCGAGCCTGATCTGATGTTTCCTGCTCTGATTTCTCCAACACAAAAGCGCTGACCCCCGTTTTGATGCCAAGACTCGGTCCCCTACCTCTTTTTTTTTTTTTTGTCTTTTTGCTTTTTCTAGGGCCGCACTCGTGGCATATGGAGGTTCCCAGGCTAGGGGTCTAATCAGAGCTGTAGCCACCAGCCTACGCCACAGCCACAGCAATGCAGGATCCGAGCTGCATCTGCAACCTACACCACAGCTTATGGCAACACTGGATCCTTAACCCACTGAGCAAGGCCAGGGATCCAACCCGCAACCTCATGGTTCCTAGTCAGATTCGTTAACCACTGAGCCATGATGGGAACTCCCCCTACCTCTTTTAATTTATTTTAGGGCTTCACCGTTGGCATATGGAGTTTCCCAGGCTAGGAGCTGAATTGGAGCTTCAGCTTCCAGCCTACACCACAGTCACAAGCAACACTGGATCTGAGCAACATCAGCAACCTATGCCACAACTCCCGGCAACACTGGAAACTTAACCCACTAAGTGAGGCCAGGGATCGAACACTCATCCTCATGGATACTAGTCAGGTTCTTAACCCACTGAGGCACAATGGGAACTCCCCCCAATTCTTTATTTTGGAAAGAAAACTTTTAGCATCACTCACGCATGTTGTTTGATTCCACCACTGCCTCCGAGGAGGTGTTCAGAGCCCCAATGGTTTTCCGAAGAAGCCGGGCCAGCATGGAGTCTCCCCCGACTTTCACCTCCAGTTTATGACTGCCTGAGGCCAGGATAGGGGCCATGGCGTGTGTGGGGGGCAAGGGTCAGGAAAGAGTTGGAGTTAAGGGGCTGGGGCAGAGAGGGACTGGGTGTAAGGAAGAGGTCAAGGCGTTGAAATACTTCTCAGGGGAATTCCCATTGTGGCGCCAAACTAGACTAGTAACCATGAGGACGTGGGTTCAATCCCTGGCCTCACTCAGGGGTTTAAGGATCCGGCATTGCCGTCAGCTGCAGTGTAGGTCACATACGTGGCTTGGATCTGGCGTTGCTGCAGCTGTGGCGTAGGCCGGCAGCTGCAGTTCCAATTCGACCCCTAGCCTGGGAACCTCCATATGCCGCAGGTACAGCCCTAAAGAGAAAAAAAAAAAAACTTCTCAGCTGCACCAAACTCGCCATCCCTTCCCTAAGCCCTAAACCCTCCCTTTGGTAGATATAAAGGAGGGTTGGTAACTGAGAACCCCAGTGACCGCCGTCAGGTTTCGGGGCCGGTGTTCCACCCCTGGGAGGACAGGTAGGGGCTGAGAGGCAGGAGGTGACAAAATGGGAAGAACTGGGGTGAGGTGGTGCGCGGGGGTGGGAACTCTCCAGGGGGTGTCTCAGGGGCGGAGCCTGCAGTGGGGGCCTGCGCTCACTGCGGAAGGAGTACTGCAGGAAGGAGTGGTGGCGGATGGTGTCGAAGACGGAGTAGAGAGCCCAGTCCAGGCCACAGAGCACCAGCAGCAGCAGCAGCACCGGCAGGGTCTCCAAGAGCTCCCTCATCTGCCCGGCGAGCAGGAGGGGCAGAGCTGGGCAGCGCCGCCTGCCCTGGCGCGGAGCCCGCTCTGCCGCCTCTGCCCTCCACCCCTCAGATCCCCACCTCGCCGCTAGTAGGATCCAGGGGCCCGCCCTCCTCGCCAGCCTCACCACATTTTTCATTTCCGAGGCCTGGATCTTGGGATCCCATGGGAAGATGACGGTTTTCTTCTCGGCTTCGCGGAGCGGCAGCAGAGTCCGCTTGCCCTAGGAACAGGGTCCACACGGGGAGAGAAATGCCATGTGCCCCCTCGCCTTCGCCTCTGCCCTCCTGGAGCGTGAAGCCACACAGGGCACAGAGCAGGGCGCCCTGGGGCTGGGCTGTGCCCACTCACCAGCTTCTTCCTGCGTTCATCGATCTGGCAGAAATAGGTGCTGATGTAGATATTGTCGAAGCGGATGTCCCCGTTATAGCTGTCCACGTAGGAGAAGCACCTGCGGGTGAGGGTGCCTCTGTGGCCTCCAGGTTCACCCACCCCCAGCCATGGGCTTCCTTGGCGCACAGTCATTCAGCCGGCCGCTTAGCACGCACTGAGCACCATCTGTGTCCTCGAAGAAGACAGAGCTCTGCCCTGCCCCTTCAGCCGCCCCCAGTCCAGGGGGGAAAGACATACGCGCATGAGACATAACAGAGGTGAGAAGGGGAAGGCCATGTAAGAGCATGTGTGTGCCTGGGAGGTAGGGGAGTGTTTCCCAGGCATGGAACTTTCAGGATGAATATCAAGCAGAGGAAACAGCAGGAACAAAGGCACAGAGACAGGAAACCGGCAAGGTTGCAGAAATCACCTGACCCACTGACTCCCACGTTCACCTCTCAAGTCCCTGCCTCTCGGGGGCCAAGCCTTCAAAACATCTCCTGGGGAGTTCCCGTCGTGGCGCAGCGGTTAACGAATCCAACTAGGAACCATGAGGTTGCGGGTTCGATCCTGGCCTTGCTCAGTGGGTTAACGATCCGGAGTTGCCGTGAGCTGTGGTGTAGGTTGCAGACCCGGCTCGGATCCCACGTTGCTGTGGCTGTGGTGTAGGCCGGCAGCTGTAGCTCCGATTAGACCCCTAGCCTGGGAACCTCCACATGCCGCTGGTGCGGCCCTAAAAAGCAAAACAAAACAAAACTCATTCCAACCACCATTTCCCTTCTCCCCTGACACTCTCTTGAATACAGCAATGCTGGCTGTGTGTGAGTGTGCGTGTGTGCCCGCACAAATGGAGCTCTCTTCTGTGTCTCTCCCAAGTACCACATTATGCTTCCGTCTCCTGAGGAAAAAAATGTTAATTGTTGGAAATGTGTTTAAAACTGTAAAAGTACATTAAATAAGCTCTGTAAACTGTGAAACATAAGTTCCAATGCTATTGGTTCTGGGACCCTGTAAAAATCTCTCTCTTTGCCTTTTTTAAGATAGAAATAACTGTAAATGCAAAGAAAGGCTGTGAGCGCCCCCTTGTGGAGAGACCGAGGGGGGCTGGGCCCGCCGGGGCCTCCAGAGTCTGGGCCCCACCCCCGTCGTCAGCTCCGCCCCGTCAGCGAGTGACCTCACCCAGGCTGAAAGACTGGAAGTGGCTTTTGACTCTGTGCCTTCTTCCTTCCCTCCCCAAACTGGCTCTGAGACCTGTGACACCTTCTCTCTTCCTCCATCTCAGGGCAACTTCCTGCCACACCCACCTCCAGCCAGGCTCCCTACCTAACCTCTGACCCACCATAGCCTCCCCGCCTACAGGCTGCTCCAGTCCACTCTGCAACCCTGCAATGGGGGGCGGGGGTGGGGTGCAGTTCAGGGCCCTCCTGGAGGGATTTCCAGACTTTTCCAGCCATGCCCACTTCAGCCCAATCCTCAGCCCCAGCCCCTGCCTTCCACATCCCACACGTGCTGGAATCCTGGCCAAGAGAAGACTTTCCCTTTTTTTTTTTTTTTTTGGTCTTTTTGCCTTTTCTAGGGCTGCACTAGGGGTGGCATATGGAGGTTCCCAGGCTAGGGGTCAAATTGGAGCTGTAGTTGCCAGCCACAGCCACAGCCACAGCCACAGCCACAGCCACAGCCACAGCAACGGGGGATCCAAGCTACGTCTGCAACCTACACCACAGCTCACGGCAACGCCAGATCCTTAACCCACTGAGGGAGGCCAGGGATCGAACCCGCAACCTCATGGTTCCTAATCAGATTCATCAACCACTGAGCCACGATGGGAACTCCTGACCTTTCCTCTTCCTGACCAGGTCTCCCCATCTGCAGCCTTTTGAAGCCCAGTTATGGCCCTTGCAGGGGCACCTCCTCAGCTCCCATTCCTGGCACCAGAGCCAGTTCATAGCACAGCCCTTGAACCATCTCTGTTTTTTTGTTTCTTTTTTCTTTTTAGGGCCGCGCCCACAGCATGGGGGAAGTTTCCAGGCTAGCGTCGAATCAGAACAGTAGCTCTCGGACTATGCCACAGCCACAGGAACGCCAGATCCGAGCCATGTCTGCAGCCTACACCACAGCTCACGGCAACGCCCACGGATCCTTAACCCACTGAGTGAGGCCAGGGATCAAACCCATGTCCTCATGGATACTAGTCAGGTTCATTATCACTGAGCCACAACAGGAACTCTGAACCATCTCTGTTCTGTGGCTGCCTCTCTTGCATCCCCTAGATTATGAGCCTCTTGAGCGCAAGAATATGGTTCCTTCATCTTTGTCTTCCCACCCGCCCGGGCACCCACACAACCACTCATTTGCACTTGCTCTAGCCGAACAAACAGGGGCAGACAAATCAGGAGCCCCTGGGCCCAGCCCCTGCCCAGCCCCTGCTCCTCCCAGGCGTTTGTGGGCGACACAGGAAGTAGAGGGTCCAGAGGTCAGCAAGGAAGCAGAGTGAGGCCCAGGACAGCCCAGCTGGACGCCAGGCTGGGTGGGGCTGAGGACTTTGGTCCAAATGGAGGGAAAGTAGCTGCCAACGCAGCAGGCGGGAGAAAATGAAAGCAGAACTGGACGATAAAAATGGCACAAAGTCAGAGCCAAGGGGAATATGAAGGGCAAGAAAAAAAATCAAAAGTCAAAGCTAAAAGTTAAAAAAAAAAGTCGGCGTAGGGATAAAGGCCTGAAGGAGGTAGATAAAGACAGGTCGCCCTTTTAAGGTGGTGGGAACACGGTGGCGTTTCTTCTGACAAAATGTCCACGTTTCCTTTAACTTTGTGTAAACAAGGTACCCAGCTTTATAAAAAGGCCAGGTTAAAGGCACAAGAACATTCACGTTCAGAGCCTGAGTGGGCTCTGCAGCTCCTTTCTAGGAAGCAGGGGTGGCGGTTGGGGGGGTTGGGGGGGGATTGAGGGGGTGGGAGGGGCTTGGGTGGAGTTTCAAGACTTACGCTCGGAGGACCAGCAGGAAGGTGCAGGAGAGCAGCACCCGCAACAGCCCCAGAGCCCACTCGAGCTGGGCCTCCTGGCGTCTCACGTAGTCTCGCACCTCGGTGCTCACATGTTCCCAGCTCGTGTTGAGGCCCAGCATCCCAGCCCGCTTCTCCGCCTGGGAGAGGGCCCGGGTGCGGCTTCAGAGGCCCAGGCGCAGCCGCCCAGCCTCTCCGTGGCCCCACTCTTTCCCCTGATGCCCCACTCTTGCCTCCGGCTCTTCCCCGGGCCTTTAAGAGCTGCCGACGCCCTCCTTGACACGGCCTTGCTCCCCTGCACTTGCATCAGCTGACGCCCTCTCACACCTGGCTGACCGTTAGGTCCCAGAGTGAGGGCCCTGCGGGCCACAGGCTTGGCACCCTCCCCCTCCCTGTCCCCGGACACCAACATCGTTCCTTCTCCCTCACAGCCAGCCCCCCTCCTGTGCCCTCCTCCCACTCCCTGTCTACCCCCACCCTCAGGCAACCCCTCTCCTACCTTGAGGTTAATAGTGGCCGAAAATTCCCCCTCCAGGCCATGAATAGACTGGTTGAGGGAGTCATAGGTTTGCCCAAAGTTGCCTTCCACTGGGATACGACTGCGGCACCAAACTTCCATCACTGGTGGGCAGTGGGGCCAGGTCAGGGGCTTCCCTGTGCCTGCCTCCAGTCCTCCCATCCCGAGAGCCTCTTCATCCTGCTTTTCTGTCTCTGCCAGTGACTTCCTTCCTTTTTTTTTGGCCGCCATGGCATATGGAGTTACCAGGCCAGGGATCAGAGGATCAGATCCAAGCCAAAACTGCAATCTGTGCCACTGCTGGATCCTTAACCCACTGTGCTCCGCCAGGTTTATTTATTTACTTATTTTCTTTTTAGGGCCGCACCCTTGGCCTATGGAAGATCCCAGACCAGGGGTCTAATCAGAGCTGCAGCTGCCGGCCTACGCCACAGCCACAGCAACACCAGATCCAAGCCACATCTGCAAGCTTTGCCACAGCTTTCGGCAATGCTGGATCCTTAACCCACTGAGCAAGACCAAGGATCAAACCTGCATCCTCATGGATACTAGTCGGGTTCTTAACCCGCTGAGCCACAATGGGGACTCCTTGGCTGGGGATCGAACCTGCGTCTCAGCACTCCAGAGATACTGCCAAACCCATTGCACCACAGTGGGAACTCTGGCAGTGATTTTTTAGGGCCACAACCTCGGCATATGGAAGTTCCAAGGCTAGGGGTAGAAGTGGAGCTACCGCTGCTGGCCTGCACCACAGCCACAGCAACACAGGATCCGAGCTGTGTCTGTAACCTACACCACAGCTCACAGCAACGCCAGATCCTTAATCCACTGAGCAAGGCCAGGGATCAAACCCACATCCTCATGGATACTAGTCGGGTTTGTTACCGCTGAGCCACGATGGGAACTCCTGCTGATAACTTTCTACCACCTTGAGCCCTTCCCCTCTTCACTTTCCTCTTTTCCCCAGCACCAAGGCCTGATTTTCCCCCATTTTTTCACCTGCCTATAACCATACCAAATATTAATAATGACAGTCAATATTTTGGGGAGTACGCCCATGGTATGTGGAAGTTCCTAAACCAGGGATCCACACCTAGCAGTGACAATGCCATATCCTTAACCCGCTGAGCCACCAGGGAACTCCATGATAGCCAGTATTTAATGGACCAGTTCCTCAGTATTTAATGTGTGCCAGCTCTGTTATCTGCTTTACATGTCTTATCCTGAAATCACCAGAAACCCGTAATGGCAAAAGTCCTATCATTAGGCCCATCTCTCGGGTAGAGGGATGAAGCTGAGAGCCTTGCTGTAAACTTACCTGGGTCACAAGGCCAGTTAGTGGAGGGGCTGGGCTCTGAGGGCCCTGTGTCCTCAAAGCTGAAACTCCTCCCCTTTTGCCCTCCTACCCACACCTACCCGCTGGTCCCCAAGGACTCAGATCCCTAGCCCGTGTGCTCCCCACACCCCTGCTGCTGTGCTGACCCTTGGCAATGCCACAGAAGAACTTGAACTTCATGGGCAGGCAGAGCAGGTGTTTGAGGAGCGGGACCCAGATGTGTCGCATGCACTCTTCGTGCTTTTGGTCAAACCAGCGGCGGCAGTTGAGCATGGCCTTGCTCACCACGTCTGTAGGAAGGGGCAACAGGCGGCTGAGGTCCCCATCCCCTGACCCGGAGCCCCAGCCCTGCGGCCCCGCCCCCGGGGTCCCCTTCCTCACGGGAGCAACGCAGCTTGGTTCTCATCTCGTACATCTTCTGTGTGGAGAGGTGGCGGCTGAAGGCTGACATGTGGCGCGGCGCTCCGCCTTGGGCTGTCTGCTCTGAGCCCTCGGCGTCGTCCTCAGGTGTGTATCCGCTCTCACTGTTCACCTGGGCATCCAGCTCCTCGAAGGAGCTGGTGATGTTCTGAGTCTCGGCCTTCAGTGACTCTTTGCTGTTCTGGGGTTGGAGGGAGGAGAGGGGTCAGCTGTGCAAACTTGAGAGCTTCAGCTGCCCCCACAGCCTTCCTCCTCGCATTAGCCAAGCTTTGGGCTCTTACCTCAAGCCTACAGGGAGTCGAGACAGTCTCTCACCTCAAATTCTCCACTTTTTTTTTAATCTTTTTGCCTTTTTCTAGGGCTGCACCCACGGCATATGGAGGTTCCCAGGCCAGGGGTCCAATCGGAGCTGTAGCCGCCAGCCTACGCCACAGGCACAGCAACGCGGATCCGAGCCGCGTCTGCGACCTACACCACAGCTCACGGCAACGCCGGATCCTTAACCCACTGAGCGAGGCCAGGGATCAAACCTGCAACCTCATGGCTCTTAGTCGGATTCGTTAACCACTGAGCCACGACAGGAACTCCAAATTCTCCACTCTTCATAGTCCTTGGGAGCCCTCTCCCCTCACCAGGTGCTTCTGTTTTGCTCACCTCCCAGGCTCCCAGCTCGTCCTAAGGCCTCCCATCCAGGTCCTTGCTAGTCAAGGGAGAGTCCCCTTGGACTTCACTCCTCGTCACTTATGTCTCAGACCACTGTGCCATCTCAGTGTCCCTGACTCCCAAGCCCCTCAGCCCTCATCTCCCCAACTCCTCAACTCCCCAGTTCTTCCAAACTCTACTCTCCAGGCTTCCAGCACCCAATTTCCTGGTCCCCGGGTCCTCAAAGCTCTCAAACTCCTCAAGGCCAGGGCCATTTCCTGTCATTCTAGCTCAGCTGTCCAGAGTACCCCCTTACTCAGGTGTTTGGAAACGTGGCGGCGGAAGGGGGGGGGTGTCCCTAAAGTTGTGGGCGGGGGTGCTCCTGGCCTTTAATGCCCAGGGACCCAGGGTACATTTTGCAATGTTTGGGGACAGTTCTGCCAGAAATGCCAGCACCACCCACATTGGGAAACTGTTAATCCGGGGTCCCAGCTCCCAGCTCAGGTCATCTAGGCCCTGTGGGGAGAGAAACCCTTAGGCCCTGCCCTTGCAGGGTCCTGACCAGCAGGTCCTTGAACACTGCCCGCAGGGGGGCCGTGGAGACGCGCCAGGCCGCGCGGGTGTTGTTGATCTGCAGCTCCACAGTGCAGCCCAGCGATGCTATCACCTCGTTGAGGTTGTGCCGCAGGTTGGCCACTGGTCCTGGGGGAAGATGCCCCGCTAGATTATCTCCCTCTGGAGCCAATTACCTTTCTTCAGCCCATCCCTAGCTCCTGCTCTGTCTGCAGTGACCACTTGCTAGAAGTGTACCCTGATGGGCCCAGAAGCTGGTGAGAGGTCATCTCATGCAACCTCTGGCTTTTTTCCCTGTGTAAACTGAGGAGGCCCAGAGAGGTAGAGGCTCCCTCTCAGGGACACACAGCAAGTTGCAACAGCTGGGATTAGATCCTCCACTCTTTTTTTCTTTCTTTCTTTCTTTCTTTCTTTCTATTCCCCCACCCCTGGTTGTACCCAAGTATCCATTGCATGGAGAAGTTCCCAGGCCAGGGATTGAACCTGAAACACACCAGGGACAACACCAGATCCTTAACTTGCTGAGCCACCAGGGAACTCCTTTCTTTTCTTTTTTTTTTTTTAATTTATTATTATTTTTTTTTTAGGGTTGCACCCTTGGCATATGGAAGTTGCTGGGCGAGCAGTGCATTTGGAGCTGCAGCTGCCAGCCTATGCCACAGACACAGCAATGCCAGATCTGAGCTGCATCTGCGACCTACACCATAGCTCATAAATACCCACTGAGTGAGGCCAAGGATTGAATCCACAGCCTCATGGATACTAGTCAGATTTGTTGCCACTGAGCCACAGTGGGAACGCTTTCTTTCTTCCTTCCTTCCTTCCTTTCTTTCTCTCTCTCTCTCTCTCTTTCTTTCTTTTTTCTTTTTTCCCCTTTTTTTGGCTACCCCATGGCATATGGAATTCCTGGGCCAGGCATCAGATCTGAGCTGCAGCTGTGAACTATGCGGAAACTGTGGCAATGCCGGATCCTTAACCAACTGTGCCGGGCCAGGGATTGAACCTGCGTCTCAGTGCTCCAGAGAAGCAGCCAGTCCCATTGCACAACAACAGGAACTCCTAGACACTCCCTCCACTCTTTTTCTTTCCCCAGGCCTGGCTCTCACTGGATGGCCCACCCAGAGTCACTGCTTCAGTGTCACTAACAGGTACCCAGGGACATGTACTCACCCTCATAGATGGCGGTCAACGCATATCCCAGCACGAAGAGCCTGCCCTCTTTGCCCAGCATCTTGGGTACTAGCAGGAGGCTGGCACAGCGGATGTGAGGGGAGGTCCCCCAGCCTATGGCCCCCAAACCTGTTAGGAGAGTCCAGGAGGTGATGAGGCAGAGTGAGGAAGTTGCCTTGCCCACCAGGTTTAGCAGAGCACCCACCCCTCACAAACTCCCTTCTAGAACCATCATCATACTTCCCCGGTCCCATTTACATGGATTCTGATAGGCCTTCTAGGCCACTCATTCATTCATTTGTTGAAGAGCCGTTTAGACAGTTCAGTTGCGTGGCAACCTCTGGAAGGACTTGGAGAGATGATTTTGAGATTGAAAAGCCATGGTTGGTGATTGACTTGCTGTGTGTATATGCGTGTGTGTGTGTTCATGTTAGGGAAAGGGGCCAACATTTCCCCTTTCCAGGCTGGATTCACACTTACCCTCAGTGCTAAGGGAGCAGAGCGAGCAAGAGAAAAATTCCTGAAACTGATGCTCAGAGCAATCAGAAGAGAGGTCACCTCTGTATTCCCCAGGCTCTGACACCTACAGCGCTCATCATCTCTGTCCCTAATTTTAGCCCTTGATCGTGCACCTCCTGGTATGTTTTAGCAGTTTCACGTGTGTCTCCCTGTGGTCTCTGCTAGGAGACAGTGAGCTCCTTGAAACTCGTAATCCAGGGAGACAGACAGACGGGTAAACAAATGACTACAGCACGGAGTGCTAAGTGCACAGGGCGGTGCTTGTAAAGGGCTGTGGGAGCCGAGGAGGGAGCGGGTATTTCTGCGGGGAGGGGTGGGGCTGGGAAGGCTGGACAAAGCCGCTGATGTGTCAGCTGGGCCTGGAAGATGAGTAAGTGTCGTTAGGCATTCCAGGCCAAAGAAACAGCATAAACTGGTCAGGGAACCTAGAAGATTCCTGTGTTGCTAGAAGGTTCTCCCAAAGCAAGTCCCAAGTCCTTTCTCTTTCCTCCATCTCCACTGCCCTCATGGAGTCCCCGTCATCTTGCACGGAGACTAAGTCTCTACTTCCCCTCTCGCTAACCTGAACGTCAGTTTTTTTTTGTTGTTTTGTTTTTTGCTTTTTAGGGCTGCACCCACGGCATATGGAGGTTCCCAGGCTAGTGGTCTAATTGGAGCAACAGCCGCCGGCCTACGCCACAGCCACAGCAACGCCAGATCCAAGCCACGTCCACAACCTACACCACAGCTCACGGCAACACCGGATCCTTAACCCACTGAACAAGGCCAGAGATCGAACCCGCAACCTCATGGCTCCTAGTCAGATTCGTTAACTGCTGCACCACAATGGGAACTCCTAAACTTCAGTTTTCACAAGGCTGCCGGATCCTGTAGAAACGTGAATCAGATCATGTCCCTTCTCTGCTGGAAGGACCTTCCATCTCACTTGGGATCACAGCGGCATTGCCCCCGATGCGGCCTCCAGACCCTGGTGGTCCGGCCCCTGACTCCCTTCTGGAGTGACCTCGTGCTCCTCAGCCCTTCGCCCACCACGTCCGCCCGCACAGGCCTTGTTGCTGTTCCTGGAACATTCCTCCTGACGGGTCTTTGCCCTAGCTCTTCCAGCTGCCGGGAGCACCCCTCCCCCAGTCTTCACCTGGCCGGCTCCACCTCGTCACACAGGTTTGCTGCAAACCCTGTCAGGTGCCACCTCACAGTTTGTTCTGCCTTCTTCCTTACTAACACAACTTGGGTCTTGTTCAAGGGCAATGGCCTGTCCCTCCCCCGGCCCCTGGGGGTAAACCTGGATCGGTCTAACCCAAGCACGGTGTAACAGGACATCGAAAGGACTGGTTCTGTGGTCTTGGCCTTTTGGCGAAAGATTCGAGCCGAGGACGAGAGTTGACAAAGAGCTGCTCTGCGTCCTGAGGATAACTGTTGACCAAGATTTGTTCTGCATTCTGCAGAGAGCCCCAAAGGAGTTCCCTGGTGGCTCTGAGGGTTAAGGACCCAGCACTGTCACTGCAGAAACTTGGGTCGCTCCTGTGGCACAGGTTTTATCCCTGGCCTGGGAACTTCCATAAACAAACAAATAAAATTGGAGAACCCCATGGAGCTTGCTGACCCCTCTCTGGAATTTACCAAAAGAGCAAAAACTAGTCTCCCACTCCTCTAACCCCAAATGGTCTACATAAAGACCAGAAGTCTGGAAGTGGAGAGAAGCCGTTAGAGTAGGCAGACAGAGGAGAGTCTCAGGACTGGATAAATGTTCACTTCCTCGTGTCAAGTGACAGACTCCAAGAAAACCCTTCAGAGGCTGGGGCTGCAAGAAGGGGAACCCGGCTCATCCCTCCCAGCTGGAGCCTCAGAGCCCGGCGGGGCCACCCTGGGGCGCCACCAGAGCACAGAGAGGGAGGGGAGTTGGTGTGCGTGCTTGGCAGGGCCTTCCCGGAGCAGGGGGGCGGATGGTGAACGGGGTGGGTGGTGCTGGCTTCTCATCATGCAGGGGATGGGGAGGGCAGCGCAGTGGGCCCTGCTTCCCCAGTTTGGTGGAGCAAGGATGTGTGCATTTCCTCTGGGACAAATGGACACGTGGAGGGCAGCAGGCCTCGAGCCATCTGTGAGGGTCCCCAGCCCAGAGGCTAGACTGCCTGGGAGAGGCATCCAAAAGTAAGAGGCCGTGGGAGTTCCCGTTGCGGCTCAGTGGCTTAAGAACTTGGATAGTATCCATGAGGATGCAGGTTCGGTCCTGGCCTCGCTCGGGACGTTGCCATGAGCTGTGGTGTAGGTCGCAGATGCGGCTCGGATCCTGCGTTGCTGTGGCTGTGGCGTAGACTGGCGGCCACGGCTCGGACTCCACCCCCAGCCTGGGAACTTCCATGTGCTGAGGGTGCTGCCCTTAAAAAAAAAAAAAGTAGGAGACGGTGGTTGGCCTGTAGGAGCCACAGGGAGCTTCATTCAAGGTCAGCAGGAAACTGGGCACTGAGCAGTCCACACGGAGCCTCCAGCGAGGCCAGGAATGGGGCCCCTAAGACAGCTGGGGTGTGAGCGGTCCCCAGAGCAGAGGCGGTGGCATTATAACTGTATCGATGACTTCAGACTTTTGTCCCTTTTCCTCTAATTCTTCTAAACCCTTTTCTGACATCAGAAGAACCAGAAAGGGAAGGAAGTGGAGAAAAAAGTGAGCAAGCAGGCCATGCCCTCTTCTTCACCGCAGGACCCCATGCCAGGCAGCTAGGCCTGAGCTGCGGGCAAGGGGGCGGTAAGGAGGGAATAGATGTTTGAGGACGGCCGTGAGATTGAAATCTTGGTGTAGATCGAGTTGGACCTTTTAAATCCTAAAAATAGTCATAATTACTGAAGCAGGACTAGGTCTTCTAGATTAAAATCGCCAGAAAGCTAAGGGTCTGTGCAAGAGGTCATCAGTGGGAGAAAGGTTAGCATACAGTGGTCAGAGAAAGAGGATTTTCCCGCTGGTATGCCCTCGAGGTGGGTCATGCAGTGAGCAGGTGACAGTGCCACTTCTGTGCCCCTTGCTTGGGAGATGTTTAGGAAAGGGCACCCGCTGCAGTTCTGACCTAGAGGTGTGGGGGAAGTTTTCTTTGTTCTTTGAGGGACATGAGGAAGGAATGCTCTGGTCTTTTGAAGTTGCATGAGGATGCGATGCCTGGATTCTCTGCAGCCTTTTCATGATCTCAAGAGGAATGATCTACAGGTCAAAGATGGCAGAGAAAAAAAACCAAAAGGAAGCTGGGTCCTTGGTGGGTTTACTGTGCTGCTGAATTATCCAAACTCCTAAACCACTCTACCTTGAAACTTGTTATATGTGATGATAAACTTCCTCTATGGTTAAACCACTTTAAGGTGGGTTTTCTGTTCTTGCGGTCCAACAGCTCCCGATACAAAGACTCCATTCAAATGTCACCTCCTCTGAGAAGCCCTCCCTGACTGCTCAAGCTCGTTCCCAGCCAGTTTCTATCACATCCCCTTGGTTTACTTGTTTCCTACCGCTTGTCACCATCAGAAACACTCTCGTTTATTTCTCGTTCATTTATTGTCTAACTCTCCCCACTAGAATATAAACCTGAAAGAGAATGTAAACTACGAAAGAGCTGGGTGTGGGGGATGGAAATGGTGGGGACTGGAGAAATAGGTGAAGGGAATTAAGAGGTATAAACCTCCAGTTGTATAATAAACAAGTCACAGGGATGTAATATATAGCATAAAGAATTTGGTCATTAGGGAATATAGTCAATATTTTATAATAACTTTAAGTGAATATAATCTATAAAAGTATCAATATATTGTATGCCTGAAACTGATGTAATATTGCAAATTAACTATACTTCAATTTAAAAAAAGAACATGATCAATGATATTGTAATAACTTTGTTCAGGGACAAACAGTTCCTAGACTGATCATGGTGAGCATTTCATAATGTATGCAAATGTCAAATCACTATGTATCACACCTGAAACTAACATAATATTGTACATAACTATATCTCAATTTAAAAAAGAAATCAGGGAGTTTCTGTCATGGTGCAGCGGAAACGAATCTGACTAGGAACCGTGAGGATGCGGGTTCGATCCCTAGCCTCCCTCAGTGGTTAACAATCCGGTGTTGCCACAGCTTCAGCATGGGTCAAAGCTGTGACTTCGATTTGATCCCTAGCCTGGGAACTTCCATATGCCACATGTGTGGCCATAACATCAAGAAAAGAAAAGAAGAGAAGAGAGAAGAAGAGAAGAGAAAAGAAAAGAAAAAAGAGCTGGTGCTTGTCAACCTTGTTCACTGCTGAATCCTTAGCAGGTGCTCAGTTAGTACTGAATGAATGAATTTTATCAGGAGCAGCAGGAAATAAGACCAGAGAGGTCAGGAGAGATGGGGATTATGAAGGGTCGTGGGGTCTAGACTATATCATGGGGGTAATAGGGAGTCCCTGAGATTGGGGAGATTCTAGAAGCCACAGATTGTGTCTTCTTCTGTACACTGGGGGCCTCTTCTCTCTGGATCTCCCCTCAAAGCCCAAGACGGGGCTGAGGCTGCAAGGGACACTTGGGAACAGAAGAAACAAGCTCAGACTCCCTCCTGGGCACCCGAGGCTGGGCGGTGTTCCACAGGCCTCTTGAGTGTCACCTTTCTCAGCCCAGCAACACTAACCCACCAAGCTGTACAACGCTACCATCTTCTGATCTTCATAGATGTTCATAGGGTTCACCAGGAGCTGAAAGAGACCTAAGGAGACAGAGTCAAGTCAAAGATAAAAAGATGTGCCCCACCCGTGACCTCTGCTCTATACTCACCTATGGCCAGGAGTCCCCCGGTGCCTGCCCCCAGCAGGAAAGCACTGACCGGAAACTCGCCCTGCCGGCGCCACAGGAATCGGCTACAGGGGACGGGCAGGCCCCAGCTCAGGAGCCTCTGCACCGCTGAGGGGGTCAAACAGTTTAGCCCAGCGGGGCCACGTCTTCTGGCTGGGATGTGGTTCGGGATCAGGTGCTTGCAGGCGCTGGGGGTTAGGGGAGCCTGCACGAGGGTGGCAGGAACGAGGGGGACCCTGCCCTGAGGACGTGGGGCAGCCATGAGGGAGAGAAGAAGAAAAGGCTGGGCTGGAGGAGGGCACTGGGTGAGAGGGGTTGAGGCTGGGGGACCCCAGAGTTGGGGAAAGGACTGGGGTCCTGGAGGAGGGATTGGGTGAGAGGAGTGGGGGCCGGGAAGGGGTGGCGTCTCTGGCGACTGACTCACTGGTGTGGGCTGGTTTCCTTCTTTGCCCTTTTGCTCTATTCTGCTCAGGTCTGACGTCCATACGTCTGCCCTGGGGAGCTCTCTCTCATCCCAGAAGTCTCCTCCAGGATGTCCTTGGATGAGAGGTTCTGCTTGTCTCTCCTCGGCCTCACCTGCAGCCTGTCTGAGGCCTGTGTCTTTTAATCCCTCTGCTCTGAAATGTGGAGGCGATGAGAGGCTCACCTGTCCTTTTGCAACTGGAGAAGGAATTCCAAGACAGACACGGTAAAACCCTCTGGAACTTTAGAATATGGTGAGAAATTCCAGGGCCTTTAAGAGCCATAGAACCCGGCGGGCATCTCCCGGAGACAGGCAGATATTTGGTCTCCGCAGCCATGCCCAAAACCGTGAAGGATGCTGCGCACCCGTTGGGGGCAGAGGAGCCGAGCATGGCACGGGCTGTGGTCCGCAGTACGGGCGGTTTTACCCTGGGTTTGGCCTTGGCCACAGCCTACGGGCTCCTGGAGCTGTTGGTGGAAGGGCACAGCCCCTGGGGCTGCCTGGTGGGCACGCTCACTTTGGCCGCCTTCCTTGGTCTGGGCATGGGGTTCTCCCGCCAGGTCCGAGTCACTGTCCTGCTGCTGCTGCCCCAGGCCTTCTCCAGTGAGCTTGGCATCCGGGAAAGGGGGTGGGCCCTGGGGCAGGGGCTGGGACAGCAGAGATCTTGGGCAGAGGGGATCTTTCAGCCAATCACAGATAGCGTGGTGGAGGGAAAGACCCTGTAGGCTTCTGTAAGACCCCTGTATTGTCTGTGCTGCCACATGCAAGGCCGGGGGGCCGGGTTCCGATGGCTTTCTCTCCCCAGAGCAGGGCCGGGCACTGTTGTTGGTGGCTGCCTTCGGGTTGGTGTTACAAGGGCCGTGTGCCAACACCCTGCGCAACTTCACCCGGGCCAGCGAGGCTGTGGCCTGTGGGGCAGAACTGGCCCTGAACCAGACCGCTGAAATGCTGGAGAAGGCCAAGCAGCCCCTCGTCAGTAAGGCCGCCCATCTCCACAGGACCCCACGTTCCTCTCGTCCTGCTTGTACTCCAGTCCTCCAGCCTCATTATTCTCTGCTGGTTCTGGGCCCTAACCTCAGAGAACCAGTTAGACCCTCTGACCCTTGCCTCCTAGCCTGCTTACAGCCAGATGAACTGTCTGCCAGACCCAAGCCTCCAGCCTTCCACCTCCCGAGTGGCAGCCCCCTCCACTCCCTACTCCAGGGGCAATGGTGAGAACCAGCCCCTAGAGGAGGAGACCCCACAGTGTCCATACCCTGTCTCTCAGGCGCCCTGAACAAGATCAAAGCCATTGCCCAGAAGGCCAAGGAGGTGGCTGACCGGATTCGCAAATTCTTTCGGTCAATCATGGATGCCGTGAAGCACATAGGTCAGTGCGTGAGCATGTCTATGGGGGTGGGGTCAAAATTTACCCAGTCTCCTCACCCTTACTCCCAGCCAGGCCATGACTTTTTGGGCCTCTCCTGGGTGCTGACTGATCCCCACTGGCTGTAGCACAGCCAAGTCCCTGACCATGGGCCTTTCTAGCTCTGTGTGCTGTCCTGGGGTCCCCAACCCCCTGGACAGATGCTGCAGGATTCTTGGGTACCAGCCCCGCAGCTGTCCCCAGCCAGGGCCCTGCGGAATGTGTGGTATTGGCTCCTGCACATTGGGGACGTGTGCAACTCGGAGCTGGGTAACCCTTACCTGAAGTGTGCTCGGGTCTTCGATGATGCCAAGGACAGCTGCATGAAGGTCATACCTCAAGCCTACCACCTGTGTTATGTGCTCATGCCCTTCAAGCTGATGCTCTGTGGACTTGCCAGTGGTAAGAGAGCCTGGAGCTCGCCAGCAGGATTGGGGGCCAGCAAATGTAGAGGTCAGTTGGGAGGGTGGGTCCAAGGGACTGGTAAGGGGCAAAAAACAGGGGACCAATAAGCATGCTGGGCCCAGAGTTCCCTTCATGGCTCAGCGGTTAATGAACCCAACTGGGATTTGTGAGGGGGGGTTGAGGATCTGGTGTCACCATGAGCTGTGGTATAGGTTGCAGACATGGCTTGGAACCTGAGTTGCTGGGGCTGTGGTGTAGGCCAGCAGCTGCAGCTCCGATTCGCCCCTTAGCCTGGGAGCCTCCTTATGCTGCGGGTGCAGCCCTAAAAAGCCAAAAAAAAAGAAAAAGAAAAAAAAATAAGATGCTGGGCCCCATGTGGGGTGGGGGGTGAGGCAGACACGGATGAGCCAATGTGGGGGGTGGGATAATAAGGAGAAGTCAAAAGGTTTGGAGCCAATGGGGAGGCTAATAGGAAAAGCGAAAAGTCAGGGGGCCCCTGAGAGCAAGGTCCCTGGAGATGGGAGAGGCAGGCTGCGTCTTTCTGCCCTCCTGACACTCAGCCTTGGCTCTCAGTGGTCCAGGTGTTCTGCATCTTCCCCGGGTACATCCAGACCTTCCTGCGCAAGACCGTCGGCACCCGTGAGTGATCCCCTCCCTGCCCTGCTGCGTGCAGTGCTCCTGGGTGGCCTCTCTCCCTCATCCTGGGATATGCCAGCCGGCCACGGCTGAGGATGCAAGAGCAGAAAAGGACTTCAAGAGGTTTCCCCAGGCCAACGTCCGTGCCGAACCGATTAGGAAATGGGGGCCCAGGGAGTTCCCCTTGTGGCTCAGTGGGTTAAGAATCTGATTACTGGAGTTCCCTTCATGGCTCAGTGGTTAATGAACCCAGCTAGGATCCATGAGGACGTGAGTTTGATCCCTGACCTTGCTCAGTGGGTTAAGGATCTGGTGTTGCGTGAGCTGTGGTGTACGTCACAGACTTGGCTCAGATCCCGAGTTGCTGTGACTGTGGTGTAGGCCGACAGGTGCAGCTCCAGTTCAGCCCTTAGCCTGGCAACCTCCATATGCTGCAGGTGCGGCCCTAAAAGCGAAACAAACAAAACAAAAAATCACAGCAAAAGAAAACTAGAGGAGTTCCCATCGTGGTTCGGTGGAAATGAATCTGACTAGCATCCATGAGGATGCAGGTTTGATCCCTGGCCTCGCTCAGTGGGTTAAGGATTCGGTGTTGCGATGAGCTGTGGTGTATGTCGCAGATGCAGCTCGGATCCCTGGTTGCTGTGGCAATAGGCCGGCAGCTCTGATTCAACCCCTAGCCTGGGAACTTCCAAAAACAGGAGCTCAGCAAAGGCGAGGTGCCTCATCAAAGCCTGACTTGTGAGTGGGGGGCCCTGCAGCAGGTCACTGACCTGTTGGTGGTGGAGACGCAAGGCTGGTGCTAAGCACACAACCGCAATGCCATAGACGGTGGAGGCTTTCTCCTCTCCTCAGTCCATGGTGGGTCCCCACGCCGCGGGGCGGGGGCCTGGGGGTTCCTGGCTGGACTGTGAGCCGTGCAACCCCCAGGTTGGCCAGGCTCCTCCTGGGTGCAGCCCCCACCCCCCACCCCTCCTTACCGGCATCTCCCCGGCCCGCGGGTCCCAGCCGTGAGGAAGCTGATTAACCGAGTGCGTCGAGAGTTTGAGTTCAACGTGACAGCCACCCACCACTTCTCCGTGGATCTCAGTGCCTCTCGGAGCCTGTCTCAGGTGGCTCTGGACCTCCACGAAGCGGTCGGCATGAAGCTCTACCGCGTCCGAGAGGCCTTGGCTCTGATGGGCTACACCACGCCTCTGCTCTTCATCCTCCTCTACGTCCAGTGAGGGCCCGGCCGGCGAGTCGGTGGGGGCTGGGGCGCTGGGGCCGCTCGCCCGCACGGCATTCTGGGAGGCCGGAGTTTGGGGGCGGGGAGAGAGGGACCCTGGGTGCTGAGGGGCCTCTCGTGTGCTCCACCAGAGCCCTGTTTTACCGGTACTGTTACCTGAACTGGGACAGCTTCGACAACATCTACGTCACCGGTCGATTCCTGCGCATGGAGGCCGTCCGCGCGGCGGCGGGACTGCCCACGGTGCTGCCGCTCAGTGCCCGCGAGGCCGGACGCTACATCCGGCCAGGTGAGGGCCTCGAGGACCGGGACGCAGGGACCCTGAAGAGGCCAGGGCTGCCCCCAATCCCGCTGCCCTGCCCGGAAGTCCCATGCGCAGCTCGAGGCGGGGCTCCGGGCAGGGCCAGAGGTAGGGGACACAAGCCGGAGCTGAAGGAAATTTCAGGCTAGAGGGAGACACGACCCTGTCCTTGGGGAGCCTATTTCCTAAGAGGGGAAATACGGTCCCTCAGAGCCTGCAGGCAGAGAGAGAAGGCGCAGTGATGCTTCTGGGAGCACCCAGGATGTCAGGACAGAGGGAAGGGGGGCGGCGGTGATGAGTGGAAGTGAAGGGAAGTGAAGCCGGGAGGCTTTCAGGGGTGGAAAGCCGGAAGCGCGCCAATGCTGATAAGAGGGGGGTGCAGCCTGGGGGGCGCGGAGGAGGGGTGGTGCTGTTTGTACGGTGGGGGCCAGGTAAGGGCATAGGGGGTGCCTCAGGAGGGAGGGTTCCTGGACACGGGAAATAGGCCCCCGGGCCCAGGTGGAGATGCCCCGCCCGTGAAGAGGACTTCTCACTTGCCCAGGGGTCCTCATTGCTTGCGCTTCTTCCAGGAGCAGTCAGGCCCCAGCTTGATCAGGGGCAAGAGCCGCCTCCAGGAGGGAGATCCCTCTAGGAGCTGGGGTCTGGTGGGTGGGAGAATCGGGGAGCATCCTCGTGACCAGCCCACCCCACCCAGGCTCCATCTTCTTGTCCCGGTGGGAGAAGATTTTTTACATCCTGGCGATTTTCCACCTCATCCGTCACCTCCTTCTGGTATTGCTCCTGGTCTTCCTGGACTATGCCGTCTTCTGGGTGCTCGACCTGGCCCGGTACCAGCTGCAGGGGGAGATCGTGGCCCGCAGTGAGTCCCTGAACCTCCTGTCTTCTTCAATCCTGGGGGCTTGCCCTAATGTCCCCATGTCACTGCCACTTACCAGCCCCTGGCTTTGCCCCTCTTCCAACTCTCTCCTCTGCTTGGTAACCCCTATGCCCAGTTCAGGGTTATACCATAACGGAGTAGATTAAAAACACCAGCTCTAAAGTCAGATTGGCCTGGGTTTGAATCTCAGTTCTGCCCATTACCCTATGGAGATTTAAGCAAGTTGTTTAACCTCCCAGACTTTCAGTTTTCTCATCTGAACAACAGCACAATAATGGTAACAAGCACTCTGGGTGACTCTAAGGGGTAACTGAGACCACGTGTGTTGATTGCCTAGTGGACCTTTGAGAGTGAGCCACAAACCACAGAGTAGAATTAATCTCATCCTGTGTACCGGGGGCCCGACAGAAAAGGTTTTAAAAAAATACCCCAAACAATCAATACAGCACTTTGTGCAGTACCAGCTACACAGTCCGTGCGTAGCAAATGCTTTAAAATCAACGCTTCTGGAGGTTAGGGAATCGGGATGGACTCACTGACCATTAAGTCCATTTCAGATCTGGTGGCCTGGGCAGGCAGACCGGGCACCAGTGCCACCCAGCTCTGGGCTGGGCCTTGGAGCCAGTCCCAGGTGCCAGACACTGAGGTTAGGCCCCAAGGCACCATGAGGGTGCCTGGAGCGTCCAAGGCCCCTGGCTAAGGGTCGGGTGGCCACCTCTGTGCCTTCTACCTCCACCCTCTAGAAGGCATGGCCTTTCCTGCCTGGTGAAGTGGGCAGCTGCCAAGGGCCTCCTCTCATATAGTGTCTTGATGCCAGGCCCCGTGGTAATATCCATCACCGTGGAAGGCAATGGCTTGACTGGGAGGATTTACCGTGACCTGGTGTCGGCCTTTGATGTCCTGCAGGAAGGCAACGTCACCATCTTGTCAAAGCGCTGCCTCCTGCGTCCCTCGGAGCCTGACTCCTCTGGTTACATAGCCATCGGTATCCACACCCCTGCGGGCACCGGGGAAACGGACTCCTTTGGGGTCATGAGGGGCACAGACCCCTAAGGGTGCGCATGGCTGGCACCTTGTGCCCACCGTCAGTGGCTGACTGTCTGCCGTGCCCTCAGGTGTCATGTATGGTGTATGCTTCTTCTTCACTTTGTTTGGCAACTATGTCAGCAGGCTGCGGCGGGTCATCTGTGCCTCTTACTACCCATCCCGGGAGCAGGTGAGGGGTCCACAGACCGTTCCTGTCCCCACCCTCAGGATGCCAAGCTCATGGCCGGCTCTCTTGGTTTAGGGGAGCTTAGAGTCCTTCAGCCCCCAACTCTCTCTCCTCTGGTTGAACCCCAAAGCAAATGGCCTGGATTGCAGATGGGGCTGGGTGAAACACTACCTCTTGGGGCAGAGCTTTTTTTTTTTTTTTTTGAGGTGTTCATGGCATGTGACCAGGGATCGAACCTGCAACCTCATGGATCCTAGTCAGGTTCTTTACCGCTGAGCCACCCCAGGAACTCCAGGGCAAGGCTTTCTGATACAGAATGGCCGCCAGTCTTGTTAAAGCCCGGGTGGGGCTGGGGACGGAGCCACGTGGGCATGCCGAGGAGTGAATAGAAACTCGCCACTTGTTTACTCATTTACAACTTGCTTACTGAGCATCTACTCCATGCCGAGGCGAGACAACCAGACGCAGCCTCGAGGCTTTTAACAAAACATTACAATGAAAAAAAGTGCTTTTATTGAGGAATAAATAAAGTGCTGTGGAAACCCAGAGGAGACTGTGTAGCTTACCTAGGGAAGTCCCACAGGAAGGGACATTTGAGCTAAGCCTAGAGGGATTCTTGGAGTTGGACAGAAGGCAAAGGTAGGGAGCGGGGGCCATCACGGCGGGCATCAAGGTGGTGGGTACAGAGGGTGCTCCAGGCAGATGAGACAGGATCAAGGGGACCCCATCCCGACCTCCCGTCCACCAGGAGAGGGTCTCCTATCTCTACGATGTACTTCTGAGCCGCCGAACCAAGCTGTCGGCGGCCCTGCATCGTTCAGCGAGGAGACGGGCAGCTGACCAGGGCCACACGAGTGTCCTCCAGGTGCTGGCTAAGCGGTGAGCCCACTGTCCTTCCTTATTGGAAGTGGGGCCAGAGGGGGCAGAAAAAGAGCCAGAGGTCAGAGTGGAATCCTGTCCTTCCTAAGTGTTCCGAGGTCTGGTTGAAGCGGGTGCTCATTCCATGGCATTTGTGCATGAAGGCATAAGAATTCTTAGGGGTGGGGAGTGAAAGGAGGAGGAGGAGGAGGACAAGAAGCAGAGAAGCTGTTGCTACAGTTAGAGGGATGGAGGTCAGACTGCAGGAAGTCTACCCTTGGTTTGGAGGGTGGTGCTGGAGAGGACGAGCGTTAGGCTGGCGGGCTGGGCTGGCCCTCTTAGTGTCTGGGATGTTTCTCCTTAGGTGCTCCTGCCTGGCTCCATTTATCAGCTACTTTAGGCAGCCCCGGACCTACTGCCTGGGCTGTGGGCAGCCCCCGGACGAGGGGGACACAGAGAACTCAGTGTCCTGCAGTACCCCCGGCTGCCGAGGTGAGACCCCTGGAGAGTAGCCTCTCCCTGCTGCGATTCACAGCATTTTCATAGGACAATCAGCTGAGATCCTTCTTTTATGGACTCCTCTGGTACCTCACCTTTGTACCCCTCCCCTCATTACTATGTTCTCATTGACATAGAACCCTCAGGTAGCTCATTTTCTTGGTGTCCCTTAATTGTCCTGAATGACCAGAATTAATATGCAAGGGGTATTGTAGCAATTCCCTAGCGTGCATCACTTGACAAGGACAGTCCCCCTGTGGCGGGGGTGGTGGTGGTGATCGAGGAGAAAGTGGCCAGAAGCTGGGAGCACAGTGGGTGGGTGGGAGGCATGAGCTCCCCTCCCTCGCTCCCTGCCTCCTGCAGGTGTCTTCTGTCTCACCTGCTTCCGCCTCCTGGACAACACCTGCTCCGTGTGTGCATCTCCCCTCTCCTACCAGGGGGCACTGGACCTGGAGCTGTGAGTCTCCAACAACACGGGATGGCTAGAGACTGTGGGGGCAGGGGGTGCAACCACCCCTCCCGCAGGACCTCTGTGGGCTACTGAGATGGGAGGCTTCTCCAGGGACTCCAGTGACGAGGAGGGCCCCCGCCTGTGGCTGGCGGCAGCTCGCCGAAAGGGTCCTGAGCAGGAGGGGTTGCTGCGGCAACGGCTCCAAGAAACGCTGGGCAGGACCCTCTTATCAGAGTCCAGCTCCGAGTCCAGGTGAGCGGAAAGCCTTAAGGATTTGGGGACTGGGAGGCCTAAGCATGTTGTGTCACATTGGCCAAGGGCTTCTTGGGTGCCTGGCCCCCTACTAGAGCTGGAGACAGAGATACAGCGAGGGATCGGAATGGAGGTTTGCCCAGGGCCTGCTGTGCCAGCACCCCAGCCCTGGAGGAACCCACCAAATGGGGGGCGAGAGTGACATCAAATAGATAAGTGACAGGAGTTCCCGTCGTGGCTCAGTGGTTAACAAATCCAACTAAGAACCATGAAGTTGCGAGTTTAATCCCTGGCCACACTCAGTGGGTTAAGTGGTGTTGCAGTGAGCTGTGGTGTAGGTCGCAGATGAGGCTCAGGTCTGGCATTGCTGTGGCTGTGTCGTAGGCTGGCAGCTGTAGCTTTGATTGGACCCCTAGCCTGGGAACCTCCGTATGCCGCTAGTGTGGCCCTAAAAAGCGAAAAAAAAAAAAAAAGAAAGAAAGAAAGAAAAGAAAGTGATATGTTCTCATACGTCCCTGAGGACAATAAGCTAAGAAGGCAGCGTGAAGGCTGGGCGGGAGCAGAGACCAGAGAGGAGACTGTCTGAGTTCAGGGAAAGTTGGTGATGGCCTTAGGACTGAGGTGCTGAGAATGACAGAGTTTGTGCTTGGGACTGGGCGGTGTTAGGGCCAGAGGAGGAACAGGTTCTGCAGAAAGAGGAATGGCCCAGCGCGAGGCCTTTGAGGTATCTGTAGGGAATCCAGCGGGAGATGCCCAGAGGACAGTTAGAAAAGGGCAGGGCTCTAGGCCAGAGGTGGATTTTGGGGGGTTGTTGACAGAGACTGCAAGAGTGAGGAGGAGCTAGGTCATCCGGGTGGAGGGCACAGCCGGCCGGGGGGGGCGGGGACAGAACCCTGAGGGGTCCGTCACAAACCAAGGAGGGGAAAGGCTCACCAACAGAGAGCCAGGCCTGTCAAATGCTGTGAGATGATCAAGCGGGATAAAGCCTGAGACCTGGCCATTGAATTTGGCGGTGGAGAGATCCTTGGAGTGGCCTGTGGGGACAGTTCTTATGACATGAGGAAGGCCAAAACCAGTCCTAATGGGTTGAGGGGAGTGACTGGTGGAGAAGACTCAGAAGCAGAAACAGGGTACGTGGCTCCATGTCACTGTTGCGAGAAGTTTGATAATTCTTTTTTTTTTTTTTTTTTTTTTAACTTAAACATAACTGCTATCATTAAAAAAAGTAAGCTTGGAGTTCCCGTCGTGGCTCAGTGGAAATGAATCTGACTAGGAACCATGAGGTTGCAGGTTTGATCCCTGGCCTCGCTCAGTGGGTTAAGGATCCAGCGTTGCCGTGAGCTGTGGTGTAGGTCACAGATGCGGCTCGGATCCCGCATTGCTGTGGCTGTGGCTGTGGTGTAGGCCGATGGCTACGGGCTCCGATTCGACCCCTAGCCTGGGAACCTCTGTATGCTGTGGGTGTGGCTCTGAAAAGACAAAAGACCAAAAAAAAAAGTAAGCTTGATGGTGAAGAGGAAGGAGTTAGCTACATGGAGCAAGAGAGTAGCAAGAAGGGAGCCCAACAATAAAGGATTTTTCTTTATCCAACTAGAGGGAGATGTGAGCATTTCAGAGGCAGAAAAGAGCACTGAAGTGAGAGCGATGGCGGGGAGATGGGATCTAAGGCCAGGTGGACAGCGTAGCCTTAAACAGGAGCGGGCTCGCCTGAGGCAGGAGGGGAGAGGGTAGGTTCCTCCCAGCAGAGCAGAACCCGCTCCAGTCTGCTGGCCTTGCTCTTCTGGGGGAGGGCGGAGGGAGGGAGTTGGAGGGTAGGAGGCAGGCGTGCCTGCTGCAACAGCAAAGAAGGGGGCTGGGAGTGGAACAAAGGTTTCAAGGAGTGCGTGGCGGAGGTTGAAATATCTGCCTTGGGGAGTGTACAAAGGAGCCAGCTGGGGAGGCTGAGATTTCCAGGTAGTGTCACAGGCTTGGATGATGTTGAAAACCATTAACGTGTGATGACCGACCGCAGCATCCTTGGTTATGCCGTTTTCTTGAGCAAATGTGGTAGAGGTGGACGGGATCCAAGGGTTGAAGGTTTTTTCTGGGCGGGCCAGGGGAAGGATAAAATGGGGAGAGAACTGGGGGCCTCTGAGTGTCTGAGATGACTGACCTCAGGGAAGAGAAGGGGCTCAGACCCCCGGGGGCAGTCCAAGGTCTATGTCTCGATAGGGCATTAGAACAGAGGCTGGCAGGGACGCATGGACCAGCTGCATCTCAGAAAGACCGGCGGCCTCCACTTGGGAGGACCTCAAAGGAAACCGTCCAGTGGGCACATTCTAGTGTGACTGGGGTCCTGGAAGTAGGAACAAGCTGAGAGGTTGAAGGGGAAGCAGAGTTTTATTTTTAGAGGTACCAGAGGGCTCAGTGAAGTTAAAAGCTGGGTCACCACAGGGGAGAGCTTGAGCCTTGAGCAGGTATTATCCCTGAGGTCACTACTGGGTCTGCCCTTAGAGCCACGTGACTTGGGCAAATCGTTGCCTACGAATCTCTCGGTCTAAAATCAGAAGATAGCTATAGGGAGTTCCTGTTCTGGCACAGCAGAAACAAATCCGACTAGGAACCATGAGGTTGCAGGTTCGATCCCTGGCCTTACTCAGTGGGTTAAGGATCCAGCATTGCCGTGAGCTGTGGTGTAGGTTGCAGACGTGGCTCTGATCCCGTGTTGCTGTGGCTGTGGTGTAGGCTGGCAGCTACAGCTCCGATTAGACCCCTAGCTTGGGAATCTCCATATGCCCCAGGTGTGGCCCTAAAAAGCAGAAAAAAAGGAAGATAGCTACAGCCATGAGCTGGTTTGCCTTGGGGGCCTGTGAGAGCAGCAGTAGCTGGTAAATAACAGGAGCCAAATCTGAACAGATGGGGCAGGGGCAGGAGGCAGGAATGCACCCATGAAAACAGTGTTGGTGACTGGGCCATTCCCCTCCTCTCCTCACTAGTGACCTGGATGAGGAGAAGGCGCCTCTGAAGAGGAGGCACAGGTAGCAGACCCCACCTGAGGCCCAGTCTGTCAGCGTCCCCATGCCCCCCCAGTCCCAGTGACCACCTCGGAACTCCTCTACCCCAAAGCAGTCCCTCCGTCTCTCAGCTCCCTCTCCTCCTGATCCCTCCCACCCCCCCAAAATAAAAGAACCCAAGTTGGACACAGGTGTGAATCTTAAATTATTATTATTTCTTCCTGTCGCTTACACCAGAGGTGGGGGCAGGGCCGGGGAGGGGAACAGGAGAGGGGGGATTGCCTCCCCCCCCTAAGGCACTGAGTGGAGAAGCCGTAAGGGGGAGGGGGGAGGCCACATTGTCCTCGCTCCCTGGGGCTAGGCCCCAGGTCTCCTCAGCCCCAGGCTCCCCCATCACCTGAAATGCTAAGATGAGGCCCAGGGCAATCTGACCTCCCCCTACCCCAATATATTACATCATCACTTTTTAAATAGATACAGGACTGGTCCCGCTGCCCCCTCCCTGCGACCCCCCCCCCAACTAATGGGGGTGCCTGGGCAGCTGTGCAAATGGGCATGGGGGTGCACGGGAGGGAGGGAGAGCACCGGGCCCCTGAACCTGCCCCTTTCAAGGAGGGGGAGGGGCCGCCAGGCCAGGGAGGGTAAATAGTGCAAGGCAGAGCCCAGGCCGAACGGGGTCCAGCACCCAGCGAGGAAGGGGGGGGAGATATCCCCACCCCCAGCAGAATTGGGTAGTTAAAAATCTGAAACTAGATGTCAAGGAGACCAACAGAAAAGGCTATGTACAGAACAGGGGTGGATTCAATCCTAAGGGCATTATTTTCCCCGACCCAACAGGAAGCCTGGCCGGCCAGGGTCTGGGGAAAGAATCCCTTTCCCACAGGTCCGGAGCCCACTTTCCCTGCGGCCAAGCAGGAAAATATCTGCCCATGGCCTTGGCAAGGGGGCGCCGCTCACTAGCTGGGGGTGGCGGAGGTGAGCGAGGACGGCTCGCTGGAAGTGGCCGCCAGGGGCGCTCGCCCGCGCCGGGCACGGCCGCCAGATGGCGCCGGCTCGCCCGTTCTCCGCAAGACTCCCCCCAACCCCTCACCCGGTCCCACACCCTGCACCGCGCCAGCCCGGGGGCGGCGTGAGTCAGGGGCGGCAGCGGTGGCGGCGGCTCCGGCTTGCACCTGGGCGGGGAGGGGGTGGGGAGGAGGAGACGAGGGTAGGACACCGCCCGGCCCGCCCTGCCCTCTGGCCCCGGGGAGGGAGCGGCGGGAACAAGACATTCCCTGCCCGGGGACGCGGGAGGGGAGGGCAGGGGAGGAGAACCAGCGAGCGGCTCCCCTAGCTAGGCGGGCCCCTCCCGCTGCCCCCAGGGGCGGGCGAGCCAATCAGGCCACCCCGCCCCCTTCTCCAGGACCCCATGACTCAGCGCTGGGAGCAGGGCGGAGGGGGACTAGGATGGCTCCTTCCTTACAGGCCCAGTCCCCCAGTCTTTCAAGCTCTACCTTGCTTTCCCCCCACCTACCCTTCCTTTGCCGCCCCCCTTTGCATAATTCGCTGCCAGGAAAAGGGAACAGAAACCAGGAAGGAGGGGTCTCGAAAGGGAGGGGCAGTCCTTCACCCCCTTACACAGCCAAAACCCCAAGGGGTGTGGGGGCGGGGCAAGGCTTTGGTCCCAAGCCCCCCACCCCCTAGAAACCCGCATAGCCGAAGAAGGACCCCACAAATCAGAAATACATTATTGCTTCTACTCCCCAGGAGCAGCTGGGGACAGGGACCCCACCTTTACAATAGAGCTGTAAATATATACATATGTTTCACTCCTTGGGAGAGCACCCCAATCTGGGGAGCCTCTGCCCCCAAACCTGCTCAGCTTGGAACTGGAATGAGGGTTCTGGGGCAAGGGGCCTATTTCCAATGCCAGGGAGGCTCAATGCCCCGGACCCCCAGCACCGTCTGTGCTACACAATCCCACTGCTTGGCATGGGCGTCCCCGGCCCCGCGCTGCTCCAGCTCAGCCACTGGTCCCTCTTTAAGAGGACTCCATGGCACCTTCGGCCTGAGGTGTGGCGGGTGCCCCCTCCTCCTCATCGTCATCAGGGGGCCCTGGGGTGGAGACCGGGGGCCCGGCAGGGGCTGACTGCTCCCAGAATCGAGCCAGAGAGAGGCGGAAGTTGTCCAAATGGCCGTTGGAGAGATCGAGGCCAGCAGGGGACGGGGTGGCAGCAGAGGGTGGGGGGTAGTGAGGGGGCGCATCGTCCTTGCGGCGCCGCCGGGTGCGCACCTCCAGGCAGTTCTGGCCCTTGAGGTGGCGCTGCAGGTGGTCCTCCTTGGCGAAAGCCTTGTGGCACAGGTGGCACTCATAGGGCCGGTCCCCTGTGTGCAGGTGCATGTGGTTCTTGAGGTCGTAGCTGTGCAGGAAGCGGGCTGGGCAGTGCGGGCAGGAGTAGGGGCGCTCTCCCGTGTGCTTCCGCATGTGGATCTTCAGCTTGTCATTCCTGGCACGGGAGGGGGGAGGGGCAAGGGAGACGTTCAGGACGGGATCCCTGTCCCACGCCCTGTCCCGCTCCTGTCCTCCACCATTTGTTCCCCATTACTGCCCCAAGAGACCCTCGCTGCCTTGACCCCAGCTTCATGGGACCCAGCCACTACCCGCTCTGCCTCCAGCGCGGCCAGCGCTTTCATGCCTCAGCCCCACCTCGCTTGACTTTGTTTCTCCCTCTCTCCTTATGCTGGTGACCCACTCCCCACGCCGCCCCCCAGTCCCTCCGGGATCACCTACTTCCCACCTCGGATCTCATAACCCCTTTCTCCCTCCCCCTTGACGTGGCCCTTTCCCCACTGGTGCTCACCGGGTGAAACGGACGCCGCACACTTCACAGGCAAAGGGCTTCTCACCCGTGTGGGTCCTCATGTGGCGCGGCAGCTTGCCTGCCCCGTGGATGATCTTGTGACAGACAGGGCACTCCTGCGGCATCTGGGAGCGGCGTTTGCGCACTAGCTTGTCCTGGCCGTCCAGGCCTGGTGCCAGGGCGTCCTGGTGCAGGGAACTCAGGTAGGCCATCAGGTCAGGATCGATGGCATCCTCATCTGAGCCCAGCTCCTCTGGAGACAGCGGGGGCCCGCCGCCCTGCGTCAGGCCATAGGCCTGGGGGTAGACCATCTCCTCCTCTTCTTCCTCACCCTCAAAGGCCTCGTAGTTCAGGGGCCCCTCAGGGGGTGAGGCAGTCCCTGTGGGAGGGCTGTAGCTGTCCCCCAGCCCGCTGCCCCCACTGCTGCCCACTCTGCCTGCCGCCTCTTCCTCTTCCTCGAAGGTCAAGGGATGGGCGGGCGCCATGGGCACCTCGGGCACTAGGTGGTTCGCCCGGGCCCCCTTGGTCTGCAGGAAAGCTTTCCGGGGCTTGCGGCTGCGGCGGGCAACAGGCCGAGGCAGCGGTGGCGGCGGCGGGGGCACCTGCGGAGGGCTCTCTTCTCCGTTAGGAACTCCTGCGGCCGAGGCAGAGGCTGTGGCTGTAGCGAAGGCCTCCAGGTACTGGCGAGCTCGCTCACAGTCGTCCTCGTCAGGGCTGGGGGCTTCTAGTCCACTGCCCTGCAGAATCTCCATGCAGGCAGCGATGACACAGGGGATCTCCAGCAGCCGAGCGGCCTGGAGCACCGCTGGCATGTTGGCGCTGCTGGTGGTCAGGGTGGCTGTATAGGCGAACTCCAGCAGGGCACCCAGTGCCTCTGGCCCCACAAAGTCCAGCTCACACACACCGGCCCCTGCGCCCCCAGGGGCTGTCCCGCCACCCCCAGCACCCATGACGGCCCCCCCACCGCCCTCGGTGAAGAGCTTCTTGAAGTAGTGGCTGCAGGCAGCCAGCACAGCCCGGTGCGTGCGGTATTCAAGGCCCTGCGTCCGGATTGTGAGGTCACATAGGTGACCCAGCTGGCGCTGCTCATTGAGGCAGCTCAGGAGCTCGCTGCTGTGGTCTGGGAATGGAATCCCGATCAGGTCGTCCTCAGGACTCCCCATCTTCTCCTGCAAGTAGAGGGGGAGGTTAGGAATGCTCAGCCCTGCGAAAGGGTCCGGGGAAGGAGTACCAGCGCTGGCCAGGTGACTGCAGGCAGGTGGCCTAAGTATACCCATTTCATCTTCCACAACCTTCTAAAGTAATGACTGTGGTGGACCTAGAGATTCTCATACTGAGGCGAGTAAGTCGGAACGAGAAAGACAAATACCATACGATATCACTTCTATGTGGAATCTAAAGTACGACACAAATCAACATATCTATGAAACAAAAGCAGACTCACGGACATGTAGAACAGACTTGTGGTTGCCAAGGGAAGGTTTGGGAGTTTGGGATTAGCGGAGGCAAACTAATACATGTAGGATGGATAAACAACAAAGTCCTACTATATGGCACAGGGAACTGTGTTCAATATCCTGTGATAAACCATAATGGAAAAGAATATGAAAAGGAATATCTATACATGAGTCCCTTTGTGGTACAGCAGAAGTTAACACAACACTGCAAATCAACTGTACTTCAATAACATTTTTTTAAAAAAAGAAAAAAAAAGTTACGGCCGTCATCTGTTTCACAGATCAGAAAGCTGAAGTGCAAACAGTTGAAGTGACTTTCTAAGTTAAGAGCAGAACGGGTTCAAAGCCCGGCTGTGGGCCCAGAGCCTGTGTTCCTCACGTGCGCCCTTCGGCCTCCGCCTTTCCGGCCTTTCCTAAAGACCCATCTGCTTCACTTGTCCCATTCCCCATCCCTCTGGGAGGAGCACTGGATGGGAAGAAAGGATGCTTGGGTCCTGATTCAGGCTTCGTGAAGAACCGGCTAAAGGCCTCTGGGAGGCTCTGGCAGCCAGCCTCAGTTATCCCAAAAGTGAGGCACCAGTCTCTCTGACGGAATTTCTCAGCCCAGCGAGAGGCCAATGCGAGAACCGCTGGGCCAATGCGAGAACTCAGATTCACGCTGGACCAAGGTCTTTTCCAGGCAAGGTCAGGTTTTTAACTCACGTTATCTCCCTAAAGCGTTAGGTGCACAGTAAAACGCTATGCAAACCTGAGAGGCAGCTTCCCGGCAACCTCCCCCTCCTCCTGCCCCTCCTCCACCCGCCAAAAGTTCATCTCCCCTTCTAGATCCCCCACTTCTAGAGGCCAAAAGGGAAACACAGCTCCCAGCATCCCTCCCCCCACATCCTCCCCTCCCCCAAGGGGCCAAGGAGCAGCCACCCTTTGCTGGGGTGTCGCTGGCGCGGGTGCTTCCTGCCCCGCACCGATAAGCATCGTCCCCGCCCCCTCCCCCCACTGCCAATAGGCCAAGTTCCAGTCCCACTCCTCCCCCACTGGGCTACCACCACCACCACCACTCCCTCCCTATTCCCGGCCAGGCAGAGCGCCCCCTCTCCAGAGGGCCATCTTCCACCCTCGATGCTTTCCCCTCCAAGGCGCAGCCGCGGAGGAGGCGGCAGCGCAGAGCTGTCAGCAATCCTGAGGCTGGCAGAGGGAGGGGAAGGGTAGTAGAGTGCTGGCCTGGGAGTGGGGAGGCCTTCAGGTCCTGGTTCTGCTGCTCTCTTGCTGAATGACCTTGGACAAGTCAGTTCTCTCTGCCCACCCATTTCCTCACTGTACAAGGAGGGAGTGGGGATGGAAGCCCTAAGGGTTCAAGCCCTTCAGCTCTGACATTTGGTGGGTCTAGAACAAATGGAGGCAGAGTTGGGGCCTGGAAAGAGCTGGGCTCTAGAGTCATCCAGGCCTGAGTTTGAATCCACACTCCAGAGCTGATTAGCTCTGTGACCTTAAACAAGTGATTTAATCTCTGAACCTCCTTCCTCATCTATAATATGGGATAATTCCACCTGACTTCTCTGGCTGTGGTGAAGGTTAAATGAGACCAAGGGTGGCACAATGCCTGGCACGCAGTAGGGGCTCAATAAATGTTCTGGCCTTGGAAGGGAGAAAAAAGTCCTCACCCCGAGGCAGATTCCACTATAGAGATGGCCCCTGCTGGGGACAGGTCTTTCTCCCGCCCTTAAATCACCCCAGGGAGTCAGGTTACTTCTAGCTACATGACCTTGGACAAGTCACTTCCTTTCCTAAGGTGGCCTGTTTCCTCATCTATAAAATTAAAGGCTGACCTAGATGATCCTTAGGGCAAATCCCACTTATATTTTGTCAGTGTCTTCTCTGCCACACCCAACAGCTGCTCAGTCTTGGCCGTTGATGAGGAAAGGTTTTTTAGGGGGTTGGAGGAGGCAAGGGCTACAGGTTTCCTCTTGAGGACACAAGAACTGCATTGTCTCTACTGTCTGTCACCTTCATTGCAGTGTGCCAGGGCGCCTGCGCGGAAACCCTGCGTGAGCAGCACCCATGGGCTGGCTTGTAAGCCACAGCGAGACACCCTTAGATAGCCAACCCCTCTCCACCTTAAGTCCCCAAATCACTTCTCTCCCAGGGGGGGCCAAGCAGTCTGGGAGCACTCCCTGTTTCCTTTGCTTCTCCCACCTGTGCTTTACAAATTGTACAAGTGGCAAAGGGCCCCAGGACTTAAGAACAAACAAGACCGGGTGGGCAGCAGCGGTGGCCACTTAGGCAGCAGTGGGCACCCTCCTGTGCCCAAGTGGATCCTGTCCCTCCTGACGGGGATGGGTGGGGCTGTCCTCACTGTCCATTGGCCCAGCGCTGGGCACCCGCAGGCACGTGGCTCACCCGGGCCCTCTCCCTCCTTCCCTCCCCACCCCACCCATTCCCGCTGCTAAGCCCGCCTCCCTTCTCCCACCCCAGGACTGTCTCCGTGGCAACTTGGTGTGGTGGGGGCACTGATTGGCTGACCCTGCTGTCAGGTCACAGGCTCAGGCCGGTTCACCAGGCAACTCACTCAGGGCTTGGGCGAGGGTGGGTGTTTAACCCCTTAGGCCTAACTCCAGTGCCCACGGCCGTCAGGTAGCAATGAAGGAGGGGAGAGGCAGAGGACACACGTGGGAAGGGGAGGTGTTTATACGGTTCTCAAACTTCTGGGAAACTCCCCTAGCCCTTACCCAGGGCTCTGGCAGTCATGCCAACTTAGGTGCTACCTGGAACCAGATTGGTGCCAACCAGGCAAAGGGGGCACTCCTAGCCCCATCATCTGGGAGGGGCCAGTGGGGGTGGAGGCCTCCCCCTTCTTTCTGCCAGAGTGGGGCACTGGTGCCAGGATGCCCACCCCACCTTGGGCATCCTTCCCACCTCGGCATCCCAGAGGGCCCAGCCCCCCGACGCCCCACGAGGGCGGCCCATCCGCACCCAGCCTGGCATGCCCCCTCTTGCTAAGACCTTGTGGGCATGGGTGTGTGTGGTGGTTGGGGGGGGCCGCTGTGCCAGGGAGCCAGACAAGGTCTGTTTGGTCTGTTTGCCTGGTAGGGGGAAGGACCGGGGGCCCCGCCCCATCTCTCGCCCCTTTCCCGCCACCCCCCCAGGCTCCCCTCACTGTCGGGCCTGCTAGACCGGCCAAGCCGGTGGGCAGCTCTCTTGAAACTGGGCCCTGAGTCAAGCTTGCCCCATCTTTGGTGGGGGGAAGACTCTGGGGTTAGGAAGGTGGGAGGGGGGCAAAGGTGGGAGCCCCTATCACCGACCCTTCAGTATCCAAGGGCACCTGCCAGGGCGTGTCCACCACCAAGAAACCAAAAGGTGGAGGGCACCAGGCTCTGGCATGGGAAGGAAAAGGAGGCTGGAACTCTATCCAGGTGCTGACCTCAGGCAGTGTCCAGTACAGGGCTGGGGGCACCAGGGCCAACACTGCTGGCTCGAGCCAGCTGAAGAGCAGAGATACGAGGCCCCGTACGGGGCAGCTGAGTAAAGCTGGCCCCCCTTCCCCACACCCTGGGGATTAGGGGAGTGAGGCTTAGTGTGGGGGGCAGCAGGCGGAAACAGGATTAGCGGCGGAGAAAATAGATATGGGCCTGAGACACAGGCACACAGAGCGCCCCCCCTCACCCCCAGGCTCGGAGGCCCCCACCTCCGGGCTCTGCCTGAGAGCCTGAGAGGGGCCTGGCCAGGCTTCTTTCTCCAGGTGCGGCAGCTTAGGTTGAGGGAGGATGAGGACCAGGCTGTGACACCTCCTGCCAGGGTGATGGAGAGGCCTGAGGCGCTTCCCACCTTGGCCGGCCACCCTTCCCCCTCACTTCTTTCTCCTCTCCACCCCCCACCCCCCACCCCAACTCCAGCCTCAGGTTCTCTTCCTGTTTTTTTGGAGCTAAGTTTGCACGAAGCCAGGGCTTGGGCCTGTAGCTGGACCAGGGGGTTGGGGAAATAGGACAGCCAGTCCAAAGTCCTCAGGGACCCAGGAATCCCAGTTCCCCAGCTTCTCCCACCCATTCTTAGGGCCTCAGGACCCAGGGGCTGAAGCCATCTTCTGGACTGCCCAGTTGGGAGGGCAGGGTGAGGGGTCCGGGCGAATCCCCCAGAGGACTGGAAGGGCTTCAGAGAAGCCCTCACCCAGGGATGCCCTGGGCCTTTGGGGAGCCCTGCCCTCCCCACCCCGGCCCCTCCAAGCTGGTGCAAGCCTCCCCATCCCCCCAGGCCGCTTCCCCCTCCTAACCTCACCACCCCCGGCACTCACACTTCCTGGGGGCCGAGGCGGGGAAGAGAGACCGCAAGCCACGAAGGGGGAAGGAGGCAAGGGGAGCTGGCTGCTTCCCGGTGCTGTGGGGGTTAAGCCTCTCCTCCCTCAAAATCCCCAATTCCTGGTGCTTTGGCTCCTGACAGGAGGGAGACTTCAGTGCTCCCCGCTTTTTCTTTCCCCGCAACACCCACCCTGGTCCCCAGCCTCTGGGGCAGGGGTGTCGGGGAAATCTGTTGGGAGGGAGATAAAAGATGGCGGAGGAAGGAATGGGGGCAAGTCCCTGGTCCCCAGCCTTCCCTCCTTCCCCTGGGGGACCCCTGCCCTCAACCCGTCTCCACTCTCGGCCCCTTTTCTTGGTCTCCTCCTCCTGTCCCCTTACTGCCTTCCTGGACCTCTGTCCGCCTTCTCCGCCACTCATCCTTCCTCTTGGGCCGTGCCAGGCTCCTGCTTCCCCTCTACCCACGTCTATGTCCCTGCGCCTCCGAGGAGCCATCCCTGCCTCTCCTTTCTTTCCCTTTCCATTCTCTCACTCCGGCCTCGCCCACCTCCTCCATTTCGCCTGCTCCGAGGGTCCCTTCTCTTCTCCCCGGGCGGGGGTGGCGGACAGAGGGGCAGAGGAATTAAATCAAGAAGCCAGGCCTTCCCTCCAAGGCCTGGTCTTGCCATGAGATGGTCACACCTAAGGCGCTCGCACATGCCCGCCTTCTGGATGGAGCACAGGACCAAAAGTTGGGGGACAGCTGGGGAAGATGGGTGGGGGGGTGCAGTGAGAGCGGATGTGGGGTGCGGGCGGGGGGGGGGGGGACAGCCTAGGCCTCTCTCTCTGCCCGTCAAAGTTTCCAGCCCTGGAGCTACTGGACTTTCCCCAGAGGCTGCCCACCTGAGGCCAGGCCGACTGTGCACTTGGACAGACGCTGGCCCTCGGAGTTCCCAGAGGGGGTCTGCCCAGGCAGCGCTGGCTCCCCTCAGGACCCCAGGAGTCCCAAAAAGTGCCAGGGTCTGCCCTGTGCCCACCCCCTCCCCCCAGCCTAGCGTCTCCGGCTGGGTAACCGAGCAGGCTGGTAACCCCACACCCGCCAAGCCGCCGGCAGAAACCTGAGCCCCCCAGCCCCAGAGGACACCCCAGCCCGGTCCCCGGAGCCCGGCTCCCTGCCAGCCTGTCCAACCTCCTGTCCTGGCCCAGCAATCCCTCGGCTCCCGTACGCCCCTTCTTCTGCTTTCCTGCCCTCCCGGGTCCCCCAGACACAGAAACCCCTAAGAGCTCGCTCCTCAGACAATTCGCTCCCTAAACTGCCCCCTGTGAAGTTTGAACACCCTCTTCCTGGCCTGTTTTTTCAGTCCCTCTCTGACCCTTGGCCAATTCTCGGCCTCCAAGCTTCCCCTGAGGCCTGATCTCCCAAAGCCAGAGCAGGGCCTACTCACCTGAACGCCGAGGGGCCTTGCCGGCAACTCCTCTTGGCCCCTGGGGGGGAGCAGGTTGGGAGGGTGGGGGAGGGCCGGGCTGGGGGGGGAGGTAGGGTGGCTGTTCCCCGCTCCAGCTCCCTCCTTCAAAGGGGCCGCCCACGACTTGGCCCAGCCCCTCCCCCCTACAGCCTTAACCCTCTGGGTGCTGTCCCCCCTCCCCCCAGATGGAGGGAGGGGTTACCAGAGGGTTGGCAGCGTGGGAGAGGGCCTAGAGACTCCGGGCTGAGGTGCCCGAAGCCCTGGCTCTGCCCACCCCCGCCGCCGTCCTTACTCAGTCCCAAAAGGGGAAAAAGGTGAGCGGTAGGAAAGGTAGGAGCTGGGACAGTCCAGGAGGACAGAGGTGAGGAGGAGCAATGGGAGAGGCTGCTGGAGGTGGGACCAGGAGAAGGAAGAAGGGAGGGGAGGGGACAGGAGGCAGCAGTGGCCAGAAGAGGGAGGAGGGGAACCCTGGACTGTCAGTGCCAGGGGTGACAGGTGCCCAGGTCCCAGCCCCTCGGGGCGTGTGGTGTAATAGGGGACCACATGGAGGCTCTCCAGACCCCAAGCAGCTCCCTCGGCACCCCTGGGAGCTGGCCGAATTCTCCCCAGCCGGTGCTGGGCTGGGGCCCTCAGGGGCTGGGCAAGGCAGCACCCCGCCCTCCCCATGCCTCACCCCAAACCCACTCACATACCACAGTTCCTTGCCCGGGCGCCAGCCCCTGCCAACCAGGCCAGGGGGCAGCACTTGTGCCAGCCCCCAATGGCCAGGGGGATCAGGGGGACAGAGCTGGCCTGAGGGGGGGGTGGACAGATGGGGGGAGCTGTGGGCACCGAAAGAGGAAGGAGCCAGGAGGGGGCATCTGCTGGGAAGCGCCTAGCCCCACCCCTTGCGTAAGCTGCTGCCACCCTGGCCGGTTGGGTGGGACCCGCCTGGGCCTGAGGGGCAACTCAGGAGGGCTCTGAGCCCAGAGATGGGTGGGCCACAAGGTTCCACTTAAACAACTCTTGGGGTCTCTTCTTCCTGGAATGAGGGGTGCCCTGGGTCCCCCAGACACTAGGCCATCCCAAGTCCTGCTGGGCTGGGAGGGAAGATCACAGAAATGCCCCCTAAAATATCCCCTCCCCTTTCCCCCCAACAGCTGCTGGCTCAATGCCGCTGGCCTGCTGCCCCTCACCAGCTCCCGGCCCGGTTGGCACCTACCCACCAGGATGCTGGCAGTCCCGCTCTCCTCTCCCTCCTACCCCCCTGGCTCCCAGCGCCCCATGCCAACTGTGGGCCTGGGGTGGGGGAGGGTCACCCTTCTGCCTTGGTACCAGCTAGGTGGGTCCAGGCCCCTAGGTCCTATAGATAAGGCCCAAGACCCTGTTCTCAAGCTGTCTCCTCAAGAGGCAGTGCATGGGTTAGGGCCCACACAGAGAGAGCCCAGGGTGCTCTGGACAGCTCAATGAGTGGTTATTGAAGGCTCCACTCCCCAGGGTAGGGCCAGTGTCTCTCCTTGCCACCAGGTGCCAGCCTCCCGACAATCCCCCTGCCCAAGCATTTGCTTGGGCACCAAAGTCTCTGCAATTCCTGAGAGCTCTAGTGCCCGCAGCCTGCAGGGAGTGGGGTGGGGCTGCTCTCTGCCCTTTGATCCCCATAAAGGGAGGGAACCAGCCTAGAGGGCAGGGGGCAGGGAGAGAGTTCATGGGGCCCCTCCATCTCACCCTTGCCAGGGGCAGTGGGGCAGGGTGTGGGCATCTCTTGGGTAGGGTCCTGAGGTGAGAACAGGTAGGTAGCCTGTCTCAACTGGGGAGATGGCTATCAATTATGGGTACATGGTATCAGGTAGGAATGAGATGGTAAGGACAAGGTGGGGGGATGCAGAGGGTACCCACATTCTAATTCATCCCAGTCTACTTTTACTCCCATCCAGAAAAATTTCCAGACTTAACCAAGTTGAGAGATCAAGGACTACAACTCCCAGTATGCACCACATTTGCTTTGCATGTGCAATGGGAGTTGTAGTTCCCTTGAGAAGACCTGGGCTCTCTCCGCTTCCCCAGAGCCTTGCTGATGGAGTGGGGAGGGCAGAGCAAAGGACTTGGTCATCAATCTCCAAGGGGACTGTGTTTAGAAGAGGTAAAAGGCAGGAGGTCCATGGTGGGAGGAGAGGACCCTCTGCTCCCAGGCAAAGGGGGAGGAAAGGAGGAAGGAAGGAGGAGAGGATGTCTGTTGAAAGGGGCATATGGGTGGGGAGGAGTGGGGGGGCGGTGGAAACAGGAAGGAAACTGAAGCCAGAGACATGAGGTCGAAAGCAAGGGCCTGGTGGAGCCCCACTCCGAGGCCCAGCAGGGGCTGGGACGGCATTTCCCCCTGCCTCTCCCCCTGCCGTTCTGATGGCCTGGGAGCCAGAAGAGGAATTAGTGATGTCAAGTAAATTGCTCTGTTTGTGGGTGTCACTGGCTCTGTTTAGCTGCCACCGGCCCTCTTTTGTCTGGGGCACTCTCAGCCCCTGAATCTGGCACAGGCATTTTTTGGCTGGAGAGCTCTGAAGGCTGACTTGGTTCTGGAAGCTAACAGGTAGAGGAAGGGGTTGCAGGAGGTCAGGGCCAAGCCAGACGGGTCGTAGAGCAGAGGGAGCTACGCGTGGGGTTAGGCCCAGGTGTGGGGTAAGGCACTGTGCTGGCAAGCGACGATGCCATCCCCTCGGGCCGAGGCCATGACAACCGGGAGGCCTCGGTGAGGAGAGGGCTAAGAAGCTAAGGAAGGCCACCAGCCTCCCACCCATTCCAGGCTGTGGGACAGAATAAAGAGGGCATACCGTTCCAGTCTCCCTGTGGAATTTGCTAAAGGTAGCTTTCCCCTTGTGCCAGGCAGCCTGTGAACATTAAAGGTGGCAACTCAGGGGACCAGATGGCAGTTGGGTGCTTTTCCTTAGTGGGGGTGGAGGTCAGAAGTGGGCAGAGCCTCTGCTTCCAGGCCACTTTCCCTGGGCTCCCCGAGGCTCTGGGACAGATGCTGACAGGCCCCCAGCCAAAACTCTTGCCAAGACCTGGGTCTGGCTGGGTATGTGAGGGGGGAGTCATTCTTGCCTCTCTAAGGCCCTTGATGGCGGATGAGAGTAGCCCTAACCCCTTCCCCCCAGTTCCCCAGGCCCGCCTTGGCGCCTGGCCGCCCGTGTGTTGGCAGGACTGGGGGTGGGGGGGCGGCGAGGCAACTTCAAACTGTCCGGGCAAAACGTCAAGTTTACTCACGAGTTTACTCAGCAGAAGGAGGGGGAAGAGGCCAGGGCGGGCACACCCCATGCCAGGGTCCTATCCTTCTGCCTGTCCCCACCTTCCTCCCCCACCCTCCTCTTCAGCCTTAGGCCAAAACAGGCATAGGCCCCAAGGCCTGGTGGCAGGGCAGTCTTCACTCAGAAGGTCAGGGAGCCAAGCAGGCTGGAGGCAGGAAGCCCTGAAGCAGGCCCAGAGGCTTCTATCAGAGGGCAGTGCCCGGCCTGGAGCCCATCCACTACCCGTCTTAGGACCTCGGCCTTGGGCCAGAACTGGGTCTCCCAGCCGCCAAGAAGGGGGCAGTACCGGGGCAAAATTCCTCCATCTGAGCAGGCCCCTGGGCAGTGACTTCTGACCCCAAATGCCTAGTAGTAGGCAGTGCCTCAGGCAGCATGATGCCATCTGGGCAGCCATAGGATCAGGGGCTGGTTCTCTCAGCCTGGCTTGGAATGGGGGACCAGCACCCTCTCTGACCTACTTCCCTTTCCTCCCCACCTGCTTTCATTCTCTGCTTCTCTCCCCCAGCCTTCACTGTCCCCACCCCAGAGGCGCTCCGCCCCCCATGCCCGCTGGGCCCCCTCCCCCACCCTTCCCCAGGGTGCCAAGTGCAAGCACACAAAGGGCCCGATGGTGCATTGTTAGCCCAGCCCCCGCTGCCCGCCGCGCCCTCCCAGGGCGGGCACTAGGCCAAGGAGGAGCTGGGGGCCCTGGGTGCCAGGGGGCACCATGGGGAAGGGGGACGAGGTCAGCACCTGTCTCGCGGTCACTAGGGTCCATGTCAGCCAGAGCTGAGCAGTGATGAGAGGGCCCCATTAGAGCAGGCCTCGCTCCTCCACACCTGAGCCTAGTGGGCACTGCCTTCTTTCTTCCCTTGAGCCCCTTTTGGGTGGTATTAACCCCTTCCTGACCCCTGTGCTAAGACTGGGGGTGGTGTGGTACCCAAGGGAAGGGACAGTGTCTGGGGGGGCCAGCAGGCTGCGTCGTGCCCACAGCAACCATGTAACAGAGGCACGCTGGGGGAGCCAGGGTCCCGGGGGCCTGGGACAGGAGGCACTGACAGAGATTTCTTCTTATTTCATCAGCTGCTCCAGGGGGAGCCCCCTACCCTTCTCCCCAGTCACCACGAAGGAGGAACACTAAGTGCTACCCAAGCTCAGTCACAAATATGTCCTTCTTCAGTCCAGCACAACACTCCATATGCCTACTCTCCCCTCCCAACCTGATGCCCACTCCATGCCAGCTCTCCCAGCAGTGCCAGGCGGGTACAGGGGTGACCAAACCAGTTGGTGTGTGTGGGGGGGGAGCAGGAGGCAACCCCATAATCCTCCAGGCCTCACCCCCCTACACATATACACCCTCAGGGAACAGAGAGTTCCCATCGTGGTTTAACCCCTCACTGCCCCATCTAGATCCCCCTGCCCCTGACAGTGTCCGCTACTCCAGGAATAAGTTGGGGGAAGGGGGAATAACTCCGCTGACTCATGCCCAGTCTCAGCTGCAGCTAGGGGTCCCCAAGGCATTCAGGTGGTGGTCAATTCAGGAATGCCCTCCACCTGGCCCGGAAGCCAGGACAGCCTGCTGGTCTCCCCCTCTCCCCAGCACCCACTTCCGGTGTCCCAAACTAGGTCAGCAGCGCTCGTTTCCTGTGGGTCAGCTAGCACCCGCGCCTCTGCCCCTCCCCTGCTCCGGACCCAGGCTCCCTGCCCCCCCACCCCAGGGCGCCCCGAGGTCTCACCACGTCTCAGCCGCCCTTTGATACGTGGGGGTTGTGCGGGGCGGGGGGCAGGGGACCCGCCCTCTCTCCAAACACCAGCAGGGCCGGGGCGCCCGGGCAGGCACGTGTCCGGGCACAACCCGCTGCCCACGCCGCCCCCCCACACCCAGGCCCCCCCTCGCTCTGGCCGGGACACGTCGCTCTCTTACTTGGTGTGGGGTGGGAGGAGAGAAAGCTGGAAATTGAAAGCAGCGCCCCCCACCCCTTTGAATGGCAGCCCTTTGCCAGCGGCGCCCGGAGTAGGTTCTACAACACAGTAGCGACCCCCACTCTGGGTAGGGGCAGGTGCGCCGGCGCCGGTGGGGGAGACGGGTGGTAGGGAGAACTCTTCCCGGTCGCCCACCCTCGCCCTCAGGTTCTAGGGGCAGGAGCTGGTTTTAAAAAGGTGGCGGCGGTACCGGAGCCTGAATGAAGAGAGTGGGATTGAGGGGCGGCGAAGAGAGGGGTCTTTCTAAGTCGTTCTGAGGTTGTCGCTGAGCCCCACTACCGGCAAGAGAGCGCAGCTCTGGAAGCGCAAGAAACCGAATAGTCCAGCCGGTAACTTTCCCCCAAGCCGCGGCTCCTCCAGTGCTCCCCCCACCCCCCATGCAACTGGCCCAGGTCCAACCCACCGCGCCAGGGGGCGCGGTGCGGCGAGGTGGGGGGGAGCGTTGTCCTAGTTAGAGTCCGTCAGCATTTCCATTCCCTCAACTCGGTCGGGTCGGGGGTCTCCCCCTAAAGTCACGAAGGAGACTCGGGGAGCGCTCAGCGCCGCCTCACCCTCTCTCCATCCCGGAGCCGCCAGTCTGTCTGATTCCAGAAGTGCACAGAAAGTTTCTGCGGGACCCTCCGCCTTGGGTTGGGGGGCGGCCGTAGTTCCATCTCTACCTTTCCTCCCGGTTAAAATCAATTCCAAAGACCCGGAGTGTTGGGAAGGCACAGGGAAGGGGAGTGGTGGGAATCTGGTCTGCATGCGTGTGTGTGTGTGGGGGGGTCCCACTTACAGGACGGACGAAGGACACTGCAGTAGTCTCAAGTCTGGGGGACCCTGAGGCAGGAGACAAAAATGGGGTACACTCACCTCTCCGCCTTTGGGTCCGCTGGCTGGAGCTGCTGAAGCTCAGGGTGTGGGGAGAAACGCGTACCCCGCCAGGCCCGGGGGCTTGGGGCCCTGCTCCGGTCCTGGTCAGAAGGCCGCGGTCAGTGGCTCGCCGCTCTCTGCTGGGGGGCTCCTCCTCCGCAGCCCTCTGCCTCCTCCTGCCGCC
>PVHT020000790.1:94046-120518 GCA_004024745.2 Catagonus wagneri | reverse complement strand
GATCAACGATCACCGATGACGGGCCCACGGATTGACAAACGCCGATGATGTGCCTGCTGATCCATGAACGCAAACGACGTGGGCGCGTGGTTTGAAAAATGCTGACGACACTCGCGCGCTTATCGACGAACGCCAACGACGCGTGCGCGCGTATCGACGAACGTCGATGACGCGTGCGCAGATCGACGATCGCCGATGACGCATCGCGGATCGATGAATGCCAATGTAGTGTGCGTGAAGATCGACGAACACCGATGAAGCGCACGTGCGGATCGACGAACACCGACGACGCTCACGCGCTTATAACGAACGGCGACAATCACTCGCGTGGATCGAAGAACGCCGATGACGCTCACGCGCCCTTCGACGAATGCCGATGATCGCGCTCGTGAATCGACGAATGCCAACGATGCACGCGGGCGGATTGATGAATGCCGACGATGCGCGTGCGGATCGACGAACGCCGACGACGCTCGTGTGCTTATCGATGAACGGTGACGATGCGTACGTGTGGATCGACAAATGCCCAAAACGCGCGTGCGGATTGATGATCGCCGATGATGCACGCATGGATCAACGATCGCTGAAGACACGCGCGTGAATCGACGAACGCCAACGACGCGCGCGCACGGATTGACGAACGCCAATGACGCGTGCATGGATCGACGAACACTGACGACGTGCGCGCGGATCGATGAACGCCGATGACTCACGTGCGCAGTTCGACGAACGCGGATGACACACACACGGATCGACGATCGCAGAAGACGTATGCGCGGATGGATGATCGCCAACGACGCGCCAGCGGATCGATGAAAGCTGACGTCGCGTGTGGATCGATGAACGCAAACGACGCACGTGCGGATCGATGAACGCCGACGACGCACACGCGTATCGACGAACGCAGACGATGCATGCGCGTGAATTGACGAACACTGACGACGCATGCGTGGATCGACGAACACCGACTAAATGCGTGCAGATGGGCAAACCCCGACGACGCATGCACAGATCGATGAACACCGACAACGCGTGCTCGGATCGACGAGTGCCGACGATGCTCACACAGTAATCGACAAATGCCAACAACGCCCGTGTAGATCGACGAACACTGACGACACGCGTGCACGGATCGACGAACGCCGATGACGCGCACGCGTGGATCGACGAGGACTGATGATGCGTGCGCGTGGATCAATGAGGGCCGATGACGCGAGCGTGTGGATCAAAGAACGCTGACGATGCACATGCGGATCGACGAACGCCGATGACACGCGTGCGGATCGATGAACACCAACGACGTGTGGGCGCGGATAGATGAACGCTGACGAGGCATGTGCATGGATCGAAGAATGACGATGACGCGCGCGTGCGGATCTATGAACGCCGACGACGCACGCGCGTGGATCGATGAACGCCGATGACGCGCGTGCGGATCGACGAACGCCGACGACGCGCGCTCAGATCGACAAAAATGGAGGACACGTGTGCGCGGATCGACGAACGCCAACGACGTGCACTCAGATTGATGAACGCGGATGTCACGCGTGCGGATCAATGATCGCCGATGACGCTCGCACACTTATCGATGAACGATGACGATGTGTGCGCGGATTGACGAACGACGATGTCGCGTGCAGATCAACGAAAGCGGATGATGCGCGGATGGACGAACACCGACGACGTGCGCGCGGATCGATGAATGCCGATGTCGTGCGCAGATGGATGAAAACGGATGACACGCACGCGGATCGACAAATGCCGACGATGCGCGCGAGTATCGACGAACGCCGATGTCACACGCAGATTGACGAATGCGGATGACGCGCGCGCGGATCAATGAATGCCAACGACACGCATGAGTATCGACGAACACCGAAGTCGCACACAGATCGATGAACGCGGATGAAATGCACACGGGTCGACAAATGCCGACGATGCGCACGAGTATCGATGAACGCCAAAGTCGCGCATGTGGATCGATGAATGCCGATGACGCGCACGCGCTTATCGACGAACGCCGACGATGCGCACGAGTGGATCGACGAACGCTGACGATGCACACGCGCGGAACGATGAATGCCGATGACGTGCGTGCGGAAGGGCGAACGCCAACGACAAACGCACGGATCGACGAACATGACTTCGTGCACGTGGATCAACGAACTCTGACAATGCACGCTTAGATCAACGAACGCCAACGACACTCGCACACTAATCGACGAACGCCGACTACGCCCGCACGGTTCGACCTATGCCGACGACGCGTGTGCACGGATCGACGAACGCCGACGATGCACGTGCGGAACAACGAACGCCGACGATGTGCACTCAGATCGACGAAAATGGAGGACGCGTGTGTGTGGATTGACAAACGCCAACGATGTGCACTCAGATCGATGAACGCGGATGACACGCATGCGAATTGACGATCACCGACGAAGCATGCGCGGATCGACGAATGCCGACGACGCTCGCACACTTATCGACCAACGCCGATGATGCGCACGCGGATCGACAAAGGCCGACGACTCACGCATGCGGATCGACGAACGCGGATGTCGCACGCACGGATCGACAAACGCAGACCAGGCACGTGTAGATCAATGATTGCCGATGACGTGCGCTTGGATCGATGATCTTCGATGACGCGCAGGCGGATCGATGAACGCCAATGTTGCACGTGCACGAATAGATGAATGCCGAGGACACGCACGTGGATCGACGAACACCGATGTCGCGCGCAGATTGACGAACGCGGATGACGCGCATGCGGATTGACGAACGCCGATGTTGCGTGCACGGATCGACGAACACTGACGATGCGCATGAGCGGATCGACGAACGCCGACGTCGTTTGTGCACAGATCGACGAACGCCGACGATGCATGTGCACGAATCGATGAACGCCGATGATGCTGGCGCACGGATCAACGAACGCCAAAGACACGCGCGTGGATCGACGAACGTCGATGATGCGTGTGGTTATCGATGATTGCTGACGCGCACGTGGATCGACAAACGCTGATGACGCACGTGAACGGATCGACCAACGCCGACGACACACGCGCATTTCGACGATTGCCGATGACGTGCGTGCGGATCGACGATCGCCGATGTCGCAGTGCGGATCAACGAACGTGGACAACATGCACGCAGATTGACGAACGACGATGACGTGCACGCGGATTGACGAACGCCGACGACGCCTGCGTGGATCAATGATCGCCAAAGATGCGTGCGTGGATCTACGAACGCCGATGATGCTCACACACTTATCGATGAATGCCAATGATGCACGCGCGGATCGACGAACGCCGATGCCTCACACGCGCGGATCAATGAATGCGGACAATGCGCGTGTGGATTGACGAACACGGGTGAGGCACACGAGGATCGACGATTGCTGATGACATGCGCGTGGATCGACGATCGCCGACGATGCACGTGCAGATCGATGAACGCCGACCTCGGCGTGCACGGATAGACTATGCTGACGTCGCGCGCACGGATCGACGAGGGCCGACGGAGCACGCATGTGGATCGACGATTGCCGATGACACGCACTCGCAGATCGACGAACGCTGACGATGCCCGCGTGGATCGACAAACGCTGACGACGCACGCGTGTGAATCGCTGAACGCCGATGCCCGCGTGGATCGATGAACGCCGACGATGCGCATGCGGATGGACAAATGCTGATGATGTGCGCACGTATAGGCAAATGCAGACGACGTGCGTGCGGATCGACAAACGCCGACATCGCGTGCACTGATCGACGAACACCGAAGACGCGCACGCGCTTATCGATGAACCCCGACATCGGACGTGTGGGGATAGACGAATGCCGACGATGCTCGCGCACTTATCGATGAACGCCGATGACGTGCGCACGCAGATCGATGAATGCCGATGACACTCATGCGCTTATCGACAAAAGCCGACGACGCGCGCGTGGGGATAGACGAACGCCGACGACGCTCACGCGCTTATTGACGAATGCCGACGTCGTGCACACACGGATCGATGAACGCCAATGATGCTCACGCACTTATCGATGAACGCCGACAACGCGCGCACGGATCAATGAACGTCAAAGATGCGCGTGCGGATCGATGAACGTCGAAGACGCGCACGCAGATCGACAAACGAAGATGATGCACACGCACGGATCGACCAACAACGAGGACGCGTGCGCAGATTGACGATTGCTGACGACGTGCACGCGGATCGACGAACACGGATGACGCGCACGCGGACCGATGATCGCCGACGACGCATGCGCATATCGATGAACGCCAACGACGCTCGCGTGCTTATTGACGAACGCCGATGACGCGCACGCAGATCGATGAATGCCGACGACACGCGTGCAGATTGATGATCGCCGACGATGCGCACGTGGATCGATGAACACCGAGGACACTCGCGGGCTTATCGATGAATGCCGACGTCGCACCCGTGGATCGACGAATGCCGATGACTCACGCGCATGGATCGACGAACGCGGACAACACGCGCGTGGATCGACGATCATAGATGACGTACACGTGGATCGACGAATGCCGACGACGCGTGCGCACGGATCGAAGAACGACAAAAACGCGTGTGCGGATCGATGAACTTCGACGATGTGCGTGCTGATCGACGATCGCCGACGCGCGCACAGATCGACGAATGCCAATGACACGCACGCACGGATCGAACAACGCTGACGTTGTGTGCGCGCGGATCGATGAACACCGACGATGCACGAGTGCTTTTGATGAACGCCGATGACGCGCGTGCGTGTATCGATGAACGGCAACGGCACACGCGTGCTTTTCGACGAACGCTAATGACACGCGCATGCAGATCGACGATCGCCGACGACGCACTCGCAGATTGACGAACGCCAATGATGCGCACGCGCTTATCGACAAACGCCGATGACGTGCACGCAGATCGACCAACGCTGACAACACGCGCACAGATTGACGATTGCCGATGACGTGCACATGGATTGAAGAACGCCGATGACGCTCGTGCGCTTATTGACGTATGCCAACGATGCGTGCGTGCGGACAGACGAAAGATGATGACGCGCCTGCGGATTGACGAACGCCGACGACACCCGCGCGGATCGACGAACGCGGACGACATGCTCGTGGATCGACGAACGCCGATGACGTGCACGTGGATCGACGAATGCTGACGATGATCACCTGGATCGATGATCGCCAACGATGCATGAATGGATCAACAAACGCCGATGACGCTCGCACACTTATCGATGAATGCCAATGTCGCACGCGCGGATTGACTAACGCTGACGACACTCACGCGCTTATCGATGAAGGATGATGATGTGCGCGCGCAGATCGATGAACGCCGATGATGCTCACACACTTATCGATGAATGCCAATGATGCGCGTGCTGATCAACGATCACCGATGATGCCCACGCAGATTGACAATCGCCGACGAAGTGCACGCGGTTCGACGAACGCCGATGACGCTCGCGTGCTTATCGACGAACGCCAACGATGCGCGTGCGGATCGATGAACGCTGATGACTCACGTGCCCGGATCGACGGACGCAGACGTCACGCACGCAGATCGACGATTGCAGATGACGTACATGCGGATCGATGATCCCAGCAACACGCCTGCGGATCGATGAACGCCGATGACGCATGTGTGCGGATCGACAAATGCTAACGACGTATGCTCAGTTCGACGAACGCGGATGACACGCGCACGGATCGATGAATGCCGATGACGCTCTTGCGCTTATCGAAGAACACCGACGATGCACGCACATGGATCAATGAATACCGATGACGTGCGTGCTTGGATCGATGAACGCCAACGACGCACGTGCGGATCGACAAACGCCGATGACGCTCATGCGCTTATTGACGTACGCCGACTACGCACGCACACAGATCGACGAATGCCAACGACGCACACGTGCTTATCGACGAATGCCGACGACGCGCCTGCATGGATCAACGAAAACCGAAGACGCGTGCGCGGATCGACGAACGTCGACAAAGCGCGCACTGATCGACGATCGCCGGCGCGTGTGCGGATTGACGAACGCCGATAATGCGCATGCGTGGATCGACGAACATCGACAACGCACGCACTGATCGACGATCACCGACGCGTGTGCGGATTGACGAACGCCGATGATGCGCTCGCGTGGATCGATGAACACCGATGATCGCGCACACAGATCAACGAACGCCACAGATGCACGCGTGGATCAACAAACGCCGACGAATTGCGTGTGGATCAACGAACGCCAATGACTCATGTGCCCGGATCGACGAACGCCGAAGTCGCGTGTGCGGATCGATGAACACCGACGACGTGCGTGCGGATCGACAAATGCCGATGATGCGCGCACGAAGCGAAGATCGCCAATGACACGCACTCAGATCGACGAACGCCGACAATGTGCGTGCGCGGATCGACGAACGCCGATGACGCTCACGCGCTTATCAATGAACGCCGACAATGCACGTGCAGGTATCAACAAATGCCAAAGATGCACGCGCGGATCAACGAACGCCAATTACACTTGGGTGCTTATCGATGAATGCCGATGACGTGCACGCAGATCGACAATCGCCGAAGATGCCCACGCAGATTGACGATCGCCGACGACGTGCACGCAGATCAACGAACTCCGACGACACTCGCATGCTTATCGACGAACGCCGATGAGACGCGTGTGGATCGACCAACGCCGATGACTCACACGCCCGGATCGACGGACGCGGATGTCACGCGTGCGGATCGACGATCGCAGATGACGTATGCATGGATCGATGATCGCAAACAACACGCCTGTGGATCGACAAACGCCAACGTCGCGTGCGGATCGATGAATGCGGATGACGCGCGCGCGGAACGACGAAAGCCAACGACGCACGTGCGGATCGATGAACGCCGATGTCGTGCGAGCAGATCGACGAACGCCAATGACGCGCGCGTGCGGATCGACAAACGCGGACGACAAGCGCGTGGATCGACGATTGCAGACCACTTACAGGCAGATCAACGATCGCAAATGACGTGCCCGCGGATCAACGTACGCCTATGTCGCATGCGGATCGACGAACGCGGAAGACGCGCGTGCGGATCGACGAACACCGATGTCGCGCGTGTGGATCAATGAACGCCGATGACGCGCACACGTGGATCGACGGACGTGGACGTCAAGCACGGGGATCGACGATTGCAGATGACGTACGCGCGGATCGACGATCGCCAGCGACACACCTGCGGATCGATGAACGCCAATGACGCGTGTGTGCGGATCGACAAATGCTAACGACGTATGCTCAGTTCGACGAAAGTGGATGACACGTGCACGGATCGATGAACGCCGATGACGCTCGTGCGCTTATCGAAGAACGCTGACGATGCACGCACATGGATCAACGAATACCGATGACGTGCGTGCTTGGATCGATGAACGCCGATGACGCCCATGCGCTTATCGACATACGCCGACTACGCACGCGCACAGATCAACGAATGCCAACGTCGCTCACATGCTTATCGACGAATGCCGAGGACGCGCGTGCACGGATCAACGAAAACTGAAGACGCGTGCGCGGATCGACGAACGTCGACAACGCGCGCACTGATTGACGATCGCCGACGCGTGTGCAGATTGACGAACGCCGATGATGCGCACGCGTGGATCGACGAACATCGACAACACGCGCACTGATCGACGATCACCGATGCGTGTGCGGATTGACGAACGCCGATGATGCGCTCACGTGGATCGACGAACACCGACGATAGTGCACACGGATCAACGAATGCCACAGATGCACGCGTGGATCGACAAACGCCGACGAATTGCGTGTGGATCAACGAACGCCAATGACTCACGTGCCCGGATCGACGAACGCCGACGTCGCATGCGAGGATCGATGAACACCGACGACACGTGCGTGGATCGACAAACGCCGATGACGCGCGCACGAATCAACGATCGCCGATGACGCGCGCTCTGATCGATGAACGCCGACAACGTGCGTGCGCGGATCGACGAACGCCGATGATGCTCACGCGCTTATCAATGAACGCCGACAATGCACACGCAGGTATCAACGAACGCCAAAGATGCACGTGCGGATCGATGAACGCCAATTACGCTCGGGTGCTTATTGATGAACGCCGATGACGTGCACGCAGATCGACAATCGCCGACGATGCCCACGCAGATTGACGATTGCCGATGATGCGCACGCAGATCAACAAACGCCGACGACGCTCGCGTGCTTATCGATGAACGCCGATGAGACGCGTGTGGATCTACCAACGCCGATGACTCACACGCCCGGATCGACGGACGCTGATGTCACGCGTGCGGTTCGACGATTGCAGATGACGTACGTGTGGATCGATGATCGCCAACAACATGCCCGCGGATCGACAAACGCCGACGTCACGTGCGGATCGACGAATGCGGATGACGCGCGCGCGGAACAACGAAAGCCGACGACGCGTGTGCGGATCGACGAACGCCGATGTCGTGCGAGCAGATCGACGAACGCCAATGACGCGCGCGTGCGGATCGACAAACGCGGACGACAAGCGCGTGGATCGACGATTGCAGACCACTTACAGGCAGATCAATGATCGCAAACGACGTGCCCGCGGATCAACGTACGCTGATGTCGCGTGCGGATCGACAAACGTGGAAGACACGCGCGCAGATCGACGAACACCGATGTCGCGCATGCGGATCAATGAACGCCGATGACGCGCACGCGTGGATTGACGAACGCCGATGACGTGTGCACACTTATCGACGAACGCCGACGATGCTCGCGCATGGATCGACGAACACCAATGATGCGCGTGCACGGATCAATGAGCGCCAAAGACACGCATGCAGATCAACGAATGGCGAAGACGCTTGCGCGCTTATCGACGAACGCCAACGATGCGCGCGCTGATCGACGATCGCCGGCGATGCACAAGCGGATCGACGAACGCCAATGACACATGTGCACGAATCGACCAACACCGACGATGCGTTCGGCGATCGACGATTGCCGACGACGTGCGCGCGGATCAACAAACGCGGAAGACGCGCACGCGGATCGACGATCGCCGACGACCCGCGCGTAGATCGATGAACGCCAACGACGCTTGCACGCTTATCAACGAACGCCGACGACGCGCACACAGATCGATGAACGCCGACGATGCGTGCGCAGATCAACAACTGCCGATGACATGCGTGCAGATCGACGAATGCAGATGACGCACGCGTGGATCGACGATCGCCGACGATGCGCGCGTGGATTGACGAACGCCGATGACGCTCACGCGCTTATCAACAAACGGCGATGACGCGCACGCAGATCGACAAACACCGACGACATGCACGCAGATTGACGATCGCCGAAGACAGGCATGCATATCGAAGAATGCCGACGACGCTCGCGCGCTTATTGACGAACGCCGATGACGCGTGCACGGATCGACGAACGCCGATGACTCACGTGTGCAGATGACGAACGCGGACGACACGTGTGTGGATCGATGATCGCAGACGACGTACGCATGGATCGACGATCGCCAACGTCGTGCACTCGGATCGACGAACGCCGATGTCGCGTGTGGCTCGACGAACGTGGACGACGCGCACACGGATTGACGAACGTGGAAAATGCGCATGCAGATCGACGAACGCCGATGATGCACGCGCGCTTATCGACGAATGCCAATGATGCGTGCGCTGATCGATGATCGCCGGTGATGCGCACGCGGATCGACGAACGCCGATGACACACGTGCACAAATTGACCAAAGCCAACGATGCGTTCGGTGATCGACGATCGGTGACGACACGCGCGTAGATCGACGAACGTCAAGGACGCTCGCACACTTATAAATGAACGCTGACGACGCGCACGCAGATCGATGAATGCCAACGATGCGCGCGCAGATCGACGACTGCCGATGACATGCGTGCAGATTGACGAATGCAGATGACACGCGCGTGGATCGATGATCGCCGATGATGCACGCGTGGATCGACGAATGCCGATGACGCTCGCGCGCTTATCAACGAATGGCGACAACGCACACACAGATCGACGAACACCGACGACGCACGCGCAGATTGACGATCGCTGAAGACACGCACGTGCATCGAAAACGCCGACGACGCTCGCACGCTTATTGACGAACACCGAAGATGCATGCACAGATCGACAAACGCCGATGACTCACGTGTGCGGATGACAAACGCGGACGACACGTGCGCGGATAGATGATCGCGGATGACGTACTCGCGGATCAACGATCGCCAACCTCATCCCCGCGGATCAACGAAAGCCGACGTCACGTGCGGATCGACGAACGCGGACGACGCGCACATGGATCGACGAACGTGGAAAATGCGCGTGCAAATCGACAAACGCCGATGATGCATGCGCAGATCGACGATTGCTGAAGACATGTGCGTGGATCGACGAAAGCGGATGACGCATGCGCGGATCGATGATCACCGACGTTGTGCACGCGGATCAAAGAACGCCGACGACGCGCGCGTGTGGATCGACCATTGCCGACGAAGCACGTGCGCGGATCAACGATCGCCAATGACATGCCCGCGGATCGATGAACGCCGACATCGCGTGTGGATCGACGAACGTGGACGATGCGCACGCAGATCGACGAACGCTGATGTCGTGCGCGCGGATCAGTGAACGCCGATGACGCGCAGGCATGGATCGACGAACGCCGATGACGCACACGCACTTATTGACGAACGCCGACGACGTGCGCGTGCGGATCGACGAACACTGATGGTGCTCGCGCACGGATCAAGGAACGCCAATACGCGCATGCGGATCAACGAATGGCGACGACGCGCACACAGATCGACGAACACCGACAACGCGCACGCAGATTGACGATCACCGAAGACACGCACGCGCATCAAAGAACGCCGACGACGCTCGCACGCTTATTGACGAACGCCGACGATGCGTGTGTGGATCGACGAACGCCGATGACTCACGTGTGTGGATGACAAACGCGGACGACACGTGCACGGATTGATGATCACGGACGACAAACGCGTGGATCGACGATCGCCAACGTCATGCCCGTGGATCGACGAACGCCGACGTCGCATGCGGATCGACGAACACGGACGATGCGCACACGGATCGATGAACGTGGAAAATGCGCACGCAGATCGACGAACGCCGATGACGCACGCGTAGATCAACGATTGCCGAAGACGTGCACGCGGATCGACGAAAGCGGATTACGTGTGCGCGGATCGATGTTCACCGACGTCGTGTGCACGGATCAAAGAACGCCGATGACATGCGCGTGTGGATCGACCATTGCCGACGAAGCGTGTGCGCGGATCGACGAACGCCTACGACGCGAGTGCGCGGAACGACGAACGCCGATGGCGCGCGTGCGCGAATCGACGAACGCCGACGATGCGCGCATGGATCGGCAAACGCCGACGATGCGCACGCGGATGTGTTAATGCCGACGATGCGTGCACGGATCGACGAACGCCAATGACGTGTGCGCAGATCGACGAACGCCGTCTACGAGCACTCAGATCGACGAACACGACGATCACAGAAGATGTACGCATGGATCGACAATCGCCAACGACGCGCCCACGTATCGACGAATGCTGACGTTGTGTGCGGATTGATGAATGCAGACGACGCGTGCGTGGATCGACGAAAGCTGATGACGCGTGCGCGGATCGAAGAACGCCGACGACTCACGTGTGGTATCGACGAACGCGGATGAAGCACGCGTGTATCGACGAACGCTGATGACATGCGCGCAGATGGACGAACAGCGATGTCGCACGCGTGGATCGATGAACACCAAGGATGCGCGCGTGGGGATCGACAAACGCCGACGACGCTCAAGTGCTTATCGATGAACGCTGAAGACACGCGCGTGGGGATCGACGAACCCCGATGACGCGCATGAGTGGATCGACGAACGCCGACGTCGTGCGCGCGTGTATCGGTTAACGCCGATGATGTACGTGCACGAATCGATGAACGCTGACGACGCGGGCACAGGATCAACGAACGCCAAAGACGCGCACGCGGATCGATGAACGTCGACGATGTGCGTGGTGATCGACAATCGCCGACGCGTGCGCGGATCGACAAATGCCGATGATGCATGCAATCGGATCGACCAGTTCTGATGACGTGCGCGCACTTCGACGATTGCCGACGACGTGCGTGAGAATCGACGAACACAGATGATGCACACACGGATCGACGATCGCCTCCGATGCGTGTGTGGATCGACGATCACCGATGTCGCACGCGTGGATCCACAAACGCGGACGACATGCGCTTGGATTGACGAACGCCGACGACGTGCACGCGGATTGACGAACGCCGACGACGCTCGCGTGGATCAATGATTGCCGACGATGCATGCGCGGATCGATGAACGCCGACGATGCTCGCACACTTATTGACGAATGCCAACGACGCACGTGCGGATCGACGAACGCCGATGCCTCACACGCGCGGATCGATGAACACGGACAATGCACATGTGGATCGACGAACGCGGGTGAGGCACACGATGATCGACGATTGCTGATGACACACACGTGGATCGACGATCGCCGATGATGTGCATGCAGATCGATGAAGGCCGACCTCGGCGTGCGCAGATAGACGACGCTGACGTTGCGCGCACGGATTGATGAGGGCCGACGACGCGCGCGTGTGGATCGATGAGTGCCGACGATGCGCGCACGCAGATCGACGAACGCTGACGATGCCCACGTGGATCGACGAACGCCGACGACGCGCGCACATGAATCGATGAATGCTGACGCCCTTGTGGATCGATGAACGCCGATGATGCACGTTCGGATGGACAAATGCTGATGACGTGCGCGCGTATAGGTGAATGCAGACGACATGCGTGCGGATCGACAAATGCCGACATCGCGTGCGCTGATCGACAAATGCCGAAGACGCGCACGTGATTATCGACGAACCCCAACGTCGTGCACATGGGGACAGACGAACGCCGATGACACTCACGCACTTATCGATGAACGACAATGACGTGCGCGCGCGGACCAACGAATGCCGATGACACTCACGCGCTTATCGACAAATGCCAACGACGCGCACGTGGGGATAGACGAAGGCCGACGATGCTCGCATGCTTATCGACGAACGCCGACGACGTGCACACACGGAACGATGAACGCCGATGATGCTCACGCGCTTATCAATGAACGCCGACAACGTGCACGCGCGCGGATCAATGAACACCAAAGACGCGCATGCGGATCGATGAACATCGATGATGCGCATGCTGATCGATGATCGTCGACGCGTGCGCGGATCGACAAACGCCGATGATGCACACGCACGGATTGACCAACGCCGAGGACGCGCGTGCAGAGTGACGATTGCCGACGACGTGTGCACAGATCGACGAAAGCGGATTATGCACACACGGATCGATGATCGCCGATGACGTGCACGCAGATCGATGAACGCCAACGATGCTTGCGTGCTTATTGACCAATGCCGACGACGCGCACGCAGATCGATGAACGCCGACGATGCGCACGCAGATTGATGATTGCCGATGATGCGCATGTGGATCGATGAACACCGAGGACGCTCGCGGGCTTATCGATGAATGCCGACGTCGCGCCTGTGGATCGACGAACGCCGATGACTCACACGCGTGGATCGATGAACGCGGACGACACGTGCAGATTGACGTTCGCAGACGACGTATACGTGGATTGACGATTGCCAGCGATGCGCCCGCGGATAGACGAATGCCGACTTCACGTGTGGATCGACGAACGCAGATGACACGCGCGCGGATCGACCAAAGCCGACGACGCATGCGTGGATCAACGATTGCCGATGAAGCGTGCTCAGATTGACGAACGCCGACAACGTGCACGCCCAGATTGATGAACGCCGATGAGGCTCATGTGCTTATCAACGAACGCTGATGATGGGTGCGCACGGATCAACGCACGCAGATCAATGAATACCAACGACGCTCACGCGCTTATCGACAAATGCCGATGACACTCACGGAGATCGACGATCGCCTACGATGCCCGTGCAGATTGCTGATCGCCGACGACGCGCACGTGGATCGAAGAACGCCGATGACGCTCGCGTGCTTATCGATGAATGCCGATGACGTGCGTGCGGATCGACGAACGCCGATGACTCACGCGTGTGGATTGATGAACGCGGAGGATGTGTGCGTGGATCAACGTTCGCAGATGACGTACGCGTGGATTGATGATCGCAAACGACGTGCCCGCGGATCGACGAACACCGAAGACGCGCGCGTGTGGATCGACGAAAACCGACGATGCGCGCGTGCGGATCGATGAACGTCGATGATGCACATGCAGATAGACGAACGCCGATGACGCGCATGCAGATCGATGAACGCCAATGATGCGCGTGCAGATTGACAATCGCCGATGACGCGCATGTGGATCGAAGAACGCCGACGACGATCGCACGTTTATCGACGAACGCCGACGACGCGCGTGCGGATCGACAAATGCTGATGAGTCACGTGCGCGGATCGACGAACGCGGATGACACGCACGCGGATCGACAATCGTAGACGACGTACGCGCGGATTGACGATCGCCGATGACGCGCACACGTGGATCGCCGAATGCCGATGACGTGTGCGTGCGGATCGACGAATGCCGATGACGCATGCACACGGATCGAACGCCAAAAACGCGTGCGCAGATCGATGAACTTCACCGATGTGCGTGCTGATCGACGATCACCGATGCGCGCAGAGATCGACGAACGCCAATGACACGCACGCACGGATCGACCAACGCCAACATCGTGTGCGTGCTGATCGATGAACACCAATGACGCGCAAGTGCTTCTCGATGAACGCTGATTACGCGCGCACGTGTATCGATGAACGGCAACGGCACACGCGTGCTTTTCGACGAACGATAATGACACGCGCACGCAGATAGACGATCGCCAACGACGCACTCGCAGATCAACGAACGCCGATGACGCGCACGTGCTTATCGACGAACGCCGATGACGTGCACGCAGATCGACCAATGCCGACAACGCGCGCACAGATTGACGATTGCCGACGACGTGCTCGCGGATCGAAGAACGCCGATGACGCTCGCGTGCTTATTGACGTACGCCGACGATGCATGCGTGCGGACAGACGAAAGACGATGACGCACATGCGGATTGACGAATGCTGACGACACCCGCGTGGATCGACGTACGCGGACGACATGCGCGCGGATCGACGAACGCCGACGACATGCACGCGGATCGACGAACGCCGACGACGCTCACACGGATCGATGATCGCCAACGATGCATGTACGGATCGACGAACGCCGATGACGCTTGCACACTTATCGATGAACGCCAATGACGCGCGTGTGGATCAACGAACGCCGATGACTCACACATGCAGATCGACGAACGCGGACAATGCACGCGTGGATCGACGAACGCGGGTGAGGCACATGAGGATCAATGATTGCTGACGACACACGTGCGGATCGATGACCGCCGATGACGTGCATGTGGATTGATGAACGCCGACCTCGCGCGTGCGCGGATAGATGAACGCTGACGTCGTGCGCACGGATCAATGAACACCAAAGATGCGCGTGCGTGGATCGATGAACGTCAAAGACACACGTGTGCTTATAGACGAAAGTCGACGACCCGCGCACATGGATCGACAAACGCCGACGACGCGCATGCGGGGATCAACGAACGCCGATGACGCTTGCACACTTATCGAGGAACACCGATAATGGGCACTCGGATCGACGAACGCCGATGACTCACGTGTGGTATTGATGAACAGGGACGACGCGCGCGTGTATCGATGAACGCCGACGACACGCATGCAGATTGACGAACGCCGATGTCGCACGCACAGATCGATGAATGCCGACGACGCGAGGGCGGGGATCGACAAATGCCGATGACACTCACGTGCTTATCAACAAACGCTGAAGACACGCACATGGGGATCGACGAACGCCGATGACGTGCACGAGCGGATCAATGAACGACCACGATGCACGAGCGCTTATCGACGAATGCTGACAAAACACGTGCGGGGATCGACGAACGCCGACGACGCACATGAGTGGATCAACGAACGCCGATGACACACGCGTGCGTATCGATGAATGCCAATGGCACGCGCATGCTTATCGACGAACGCTAAAGACGCATGCGCGCGGATCGACGATCGCCGATGACGCACTCGCAGATCGACGAATGCCGACGACGCGCACGCGCGGATCAACGAACGCTGACTATGTGCGCGTGCAGATAGATGAACTCTGACGATGCTCACGCAGATCAATGAACTCCGACGATGCGCACGCAGATGGATGAACGCCGATGACGCGCACGCAAATTCACGATCGCCGATGACACGCATGGAGATAGAAGAGCGCCGACGTCCCTCACGCACTTATCGACCAACGCCGACGACGCGCACACGGGGAACGATGAATGCCGTCGACGCGCACACGCGGATCAACGAATGCCAACATCGTTTGTGCGCAGATCGATGAACGCCGAGGATGCGCGCGTGCGTATCGATGATTGCCAACAGCGCACGCGCGCTTATCAATGAAGGCTAATGACGCACGCACACGGATCAACGAACCCCGACGATGCTCACGCGGATCGATGATCGCCAACGATGCACACACGGATCGATGAACGCCGACAATGCTTGCACACTTATCGATGAAGGCCGATGACGTGCACGCGGATCGACGAACGCTGATGACTCACGCATGGTATCGACGAATGCGGACGACGCACGCGTGTATCGACGAACGCTGACAACGTGCGCGCGGACTGACGAATGCCGACATCACGCGCGGATCGACGAATGCCGATGACGTGCGCACGGGGATCAATGAACGCCAATGACGCTCACGTGCTTATCGACGAATGCCAATGACGCGCGCGTGGGGATTGATGAATGCTGACGACACGCATGAGCAAATCGACGAACGCCGACGACGCATGAGCGCTTATCGACGAATGCTGACAACGTGCGCTCAGGGATCGACAAATGCCGACGACGCGCATGAGCAGATCGACGAACGCCGACATCGTGCGCGTGTGGATCGACAAACAACGATGACATGCGAGCGCTTATCGACTAATGCCGACGATGCACGCACGCATATCGACGGACGCCAACGGCACGCGCACTTATCCACCAACGCTAAAGACGCACGCGTGCGGATCGACGATCGCCGATGACGCACTCGTGGATCGACGAACGCCAATGACGAGCACGTGCAGATCAACGAACGCTGACGACGCGTGCGTGCGGATAAATGAACTCCGATGACGCGCAGGCATATCGACGAACGCCGACGATGCATGCGCAGAACGATGAACACTGATGATGCGCACGCAAATTGACGATCGCCAATGACGCACATGTGGATAGAAGAGCGCCGACGACGCTCACGCACTTATCAATGAACGCCGACAACGCGCGCGCGGGGATCGACGAACACCAACGACACGCACGAGTGGATCGACGAATGCCGATGTCGTGCGCGTGTGGATCGATGAACGCCAACGATGCGCGTGCGTGGATAGACGAAATCCGACGACGTCGCGTGGATCGATGAAGGCCGATGACGTGTGCGCACGGATCGATGAACGCCAAAGATGCGCGTGCGGATCGACGAACGTCGACGATGCGCGTGCTGATCGACGATCGCTGATGCACGTGCAGATCGATGAACGCCAATGACACGCGTGCACAGATCAACCAACGCCAATGACTCGCGCGCAGATCGATGATTGCTGACTACGTGTGCGCGGATCGGCGATCGCCAACGGCACGTGCGCGGATTGACCAACGCCGACGTCAAGCACATGGATTGACAAACGCTGATGATGCACGCGTGTGGATCGATGAACGCCGAAGACGCACACGTGCTTATCGACCAATGCCGACGACGCACTCGTGGATCAACAAACACCGATGATGCGCACACAGATCGACGAACGCCGACGACATGTGCGCAGATTGACGATCGCCGACAACGCGCACGCGGATCAAAGAATGCCGACAACACTTGCGCGCTTATTGACGATCACCGACGATGCACGCGCGGATCAATGAATGCCGACCACGCATGCAGATCGATGATCGCAGATGACTTACACGCGGATCGACGATCGCCAACGATGTGCCCGCGGATCGACGAATGCCAATGTCACGTGCGAATTGACGAACGCGGACGACGCGCACACGGATCGATGAACGCCAACGTCGCACAGCGGATCGTTGAACGCCGACGACACGTGCAGATCGACGATCGCAGACGACTTACGTGTGGATCAACGATCACCAACGATGTGCGTGCGGATTGACGAAAGCTGACGATGCGCACACGGATCGATGAACGGCGACGTCGCGTGTGCGGATCGATGAAAGCCGATGATGCGCGCTTATCGATGAATGCCGGTGACGCGTGCGTGCGGATCAACGAATGCCAACGACGCATGTGCACGTATCAACGAACGCCAAAGACGTGCGCGCGGATCGATGAACGTCAACGATGCTCGTGCGCTTATCGATGAACGCCGATGACGCGCGTGCAGATTTTCGATCGCCAACGACACGCACGCGGATCGAAGAACGCTGATGACGCTCACACACTTATCGACGAACACCGAAGACGTGCACGCGGATCGACGAACGCCATGACCCACACGCCCGGATCAACGAATGCAGATGACACGTGCGCGGATCGACAATCGCAGACGACGTTCACGCAGATCGATGATTGCCAACGACGTGCCCGCAGATCGATGAACGCCGAGGTCACATCGGATGGAAGAACATGGACGACGTGCTAGTGGAACGACGAATGCCGAAGTCGCGCGCACGGATCGACGAAACAAATGACATGGGCGCACGGATCAATGAACGCCAAAGATGCACGCGCATCGATGAATGTCGATGATGCGTGTGGTGATCAACGAACACCGACGCACGGGCGGATTGACAAACGCCGATGACACACGTGCACGGATCGACCAACGCCGACGACGCGCACGCAGTTCGACGATTGCCGACAATGTGCACGCGGATCAACGAACGTGGATCACGCGCACGCGGAATCGATGATCACCGAAGACACACGCACGGATAGCGATCACCGATGTCGCACGCGTGGATCGATGAATGCTGACGACATGCACGCGTGCATCGATGAACGCCGAAGATGCTCACGCGCTTATCGATGAACACCAACGATGTGCGCTCAGATAGACGATCACCGACGTCGCGCACGCGGATCGACGAATGCCGATGACACGCATGAGTGGAACAACAAACACCGACGTCGTGCTCGCACGGATCGATGAATGCCGATGATGCGTGAGTGCTTATCGACGAACGCCGATGACGCGCATGCTTATCGACGAACGCCAATGGCGCATGCGTGCTTATCGACGAACGCTAATGACGCATATGTGCGGATCGACGATCGCCGATGTCATGCGCGCGCCTCGACGAATGCGGACGACACGCACGTGGATCGACGATCGCAGACGACATACGCGCGGATCGACGAACGCCGATGACGCGCGCGCGGGGATCGACAAACGCCGACGACGCTCGTGTGCTTATCGATGAACGCCGACGATGCACGCGTGGATAGACGATCACCAACATCGTGCACGAGGATCGACGAATGCCGATGACGCGCACGAGCGGAACGAAAAACGCCGACATCTTGCACGCACGGATCGATGAATGCCGATGACACGCGAGTGCTTATCGATGAACGCTGATGACGCGCGTGCTTATCGACGAATGCCAACAGCACACGCGTGCTTATCGACGAACGCTCATGACGCATGTGCGTGGATCGACGATCGCCAATGACTCACGTGCACGGATCGACTAATGTGGATGACGCGCGCGGATCGACGATCGCAGATGACATACGTGAGGATTGACGAACGAGGACGACGTGCGCGCACGGATCGATGAACGCCAAAGACGCGCGCGCGGATCAATGAATGCCGACGACGCTCACGCGCTTATTGACGAAGGCCGATGACATGCGTGCGCGGATCGACGAATGGCGAAGACGCTCTCGTGCTTATCGACGAACGCCGATGACGTGTGCATTCGGATCGACGAACGCCAATGACACCCGCGCGGATCGATGATCGCCGATGACACGTGCTGGGCTCGATGAACGTCGTGGTCCCGCACGCGTGGATCGACAAATGCCGACGACACTCATGCGCTTATCGATGAACGCCGACGACGCGCGTGCACTTATCAATGAATGCCGATGATGCATGAGCTCGGATCGACGAACGCCGATGATGCTCGTGCGCTAATCGAAGAATCCCGACTACGCACGCGCACGGATCGATGAAAGCCAACGACACATGCACACGAATTGAAGAACGTCGACGATGCGGGCGCTGATCGACAATTGCTGACGCGGATTGACGAACGCTGATGACGCGCACGCACAGATCGACCAACGCCGATGACGCGCGCGCAGATCGACGATTGCCAATGATGTGCCGCAGATCGACGAATGTGGATGACACACGCGCGGATCGATGATCACCGTGATGCGCACGCGGATCGACGAACGCCAACGATGCTCACGTGCTTATCGACGAACGCTGACGACGCGCATGCAGATCAACGAACGCCAACGACGTGCGCAGATTGAAGATTGCCGATGATGCTCACGCGGATCGATGAACACCGACGATGTTCGTGCGCTTATCAACGAATGCTGACATCGCATGCGTGGATCGACGAACGCCGATGAATCACACACACGGATCGACAAATGTGAACGATACGCGCGACGATCTCAGATGACGTACGCGCGGATCGACGATCGCCAACGACGTGCCCGCGGATCGATGAAAGCCGACGCCACGTGCGGATCGACAAACGTGGACAACGCATGCGCGGATCGACGAAAGCCGATGACACACACGTGGATTGACGAACGACGACGTCACGTGTTCAGATCGATGAACGCCGACGACGCGTGCGTGGATCGACGAACGCTGACCACCCGTGCGTGGATCGATGATCGCCGATGATGCACGCTCAGATCGACGAACGCCGACAACGTGTGCGCACGGATCGATGAACACCGATGACGCTCACACGCTTATCAACGAACGCTGACGACGCTTGCTTGCACGTGTATCAATGAACGCCAAAGATGCGCGCGTGGATCGACGAACGCCAATGACACTTGCGTGCTTATTGACGTACGCCGACGATGTGCACGCAGATCGATAATCGCCAACGACGCCCACGAAGATTGACGATCACCGATGACGTGCACGCGGATCGACGAACGCCGACGATGCTCGCGTGCTTATGGACGAACACCAACGATGCGCACACGGATCGATGAAAGCCGATGACGCATGCGTGGATCGACAAACACCGACGTCGCACGCGTTGATCGACCAACGCCGACGACGCGCGCGCGAATCGATGAATGACGAAGACGCACGTGCGGATCGACGATCGCCGATGATGCGCACGGATCGACGAACGCCGATGACGCACACGCACAAATCGACGAGGGCCGACGACATGCGTGCAGATCGAAGAGGGCCTACAACGCACGTGCACGGATCGACGAATGCTGACGATGCCAGCGTGGATCGACGAACGCCAATGACGCACACGTGCAGATCGACGAGGGCCGGCGATGTGCGCACGCAAATCGATGAACGCTGACACCCGCGTGGATCCACAAACGCCGACGATGCGTGTGCGGATGGACGAATGCCGATGACGTGCGCGCATATGGGTGAATGCTGACGACGTGCGTGTGGATCGACGAACGCCGACGACGTGCACATGGATCGACGAACGCAGACAACGCACGCTAAGATCGACGAACACAGAGACGCGTGTGCATGGATCGACGAACGCCAACAACACGCGCTCAGATCGACGAACGCGGATGACACGCGCACGGATCGACGAACGCCGATGACCCACGCTTCGGATCGTCAATCGGCAACGACGCATGCGCAGATCGACAACGCCGACGACGCGTGCGTTCGGATCGATGAACACCGATGACGCCTGCACGGATCGACGATCGCCGACGACGCGTGCGGGGATCGACGAACGTCGACATCCCAGGTTCACGGATCGATGAACGCCGATTCTCGTGTGCTTATCAACGAACGCCGACGACCCGCGATTCGGATCGACGATCGGCAACGACGCACATGCGGATCGACAAACGCCGATGACGCGTGCGTTCGGATCGACGAACGCCGATGACGCCCGCGTGGATCGACGATCGCCGACGATGCGTGTGGGGATTGATGAACGTCGATGACTCACGCGCCCGGATCGAGGGACGCGGACGTCACGTGCGCGGATCGACGATCGCAGATGACGTACGCGCGGATCGACGATCGCCAATGACATGCCCGCCGATCGACAAACGCCGACGTCCCGTGTGGATCAACAAACATGGATGACGCGTGCGTGGATCGACGAAAGCCGACGACGCACGCGCGGATCGACGAACACCGATGACACGCGCGTGCGGGTCGACGAACGCGGACAACACGCACGTGGATCGACGATTGCAGACGACTTACACGTGGATCGATGATCGCCAACGACGTGCCTGCGGATCAACGAACGCCGATGTCGAGCGCGCGGATCAATGAACGCCGACGACACTCACGCACGGAACGATGAACGCCTACGATGTGTGCGCACTTATCGACGAACGACGACGACGCACGCGCGGGGATCGACGAATGCCGACGATGCGTGCGCACGGATCAACGAACGCCAAAGACGCACGCGCGGATCAACGAACGCTGATGACGCTCGTGCACTTATCGATGAACGCTGACGATGGGCATGCGGATCGACGAATGCCAAACACGCGCGCGTGGATCGACGAACGCCAAAGATGAGCACGTGCTTATCGATGAACGCCGATGATGCGCGTGCAGATTGACGATCGCTGATGAGGCACACGTGGATCGAAGAATGCCGACGATGCTCACGCGCTAATCGACGAACGCCGACGATGCGCACGCGGATCGACAAACACCGATGGCTCACGCGCGTGGAATGATGAATGCGGACGACATACGCGTGGATCGACTATCGCAGATGATGTACACGCAGATCGACGATCGCCAACGATGTGCCTGTGGATCGACAAACGCCGATGTCGCATGCGGATCGAAGAGTGCAGACGACGCGCGCGCGGATCGACGAATGCGGATGACGCCCACGCAGTTTGACGATGGCTGACGATGCACACGTGGATCAACAAACGCTGATGACACTCGCGTGCTTATCGACGAACGCCAACATCACACGCGTGGATCGATGAACGCCGATGACTCACACGCCCGGATCGACGAACGCGGATGACACCTGTGTGGATCGACTATCCCAGATGACGTACGCACTGATCGACGATCTCCAATGACACGCCCACGGATCGACGAAAGCCGACGACGCATGCGCAGATCGACGAACACCGATGACACGTGCGTGCGGGTCGACGAACGCGGACAACACGCACGTGGATCGACGATTGCAGATGACTTACACGTGGATCGATGATCGCCAATGACGTGCCTGCGGATCGATGAACGCCGATGTCGAGCACGTGGATCAATGAACGCCGATGACACGCACGCGAGGAATGATGAACGCCTACGATGCGTGCGCACTTATCGACGAACGACGACGACGCATGCGCGCGGATCGAGGAATGCCGACGATGCATGCGCACGGATCAACGAACGCCAAAGACGCACGCGCGGATCAACGAACGCCGATGACGCTCGTGCACTTATCGATGAACGCTGACGATGGGCATGCGGATAGATGAATGCCAAACACGCGCGCGCGGATCGACGAACGCCAAAGATGAGCACGCGCTTATCGATGAACGCTGATAACGCGCGTGCAGATTGACGATCGCCGACGAGGCACACGTGGATCGAAGAATGCCGACGACGCTCACGCGCTTATCGACGAACGCCAACGATGCGCGTGCGGTACGACAAACACCGATGGCTCACACGCGTGGAATGATGAATGCGGACGACATACGCGCGGATCGACTATCGCAGACAACGTACGCGCAAATCAACGATCACCAACGATGTGCCTGCGGATCGACAAACGCCGACGTCGCATGCGGATCGAAGAACGCAGACGACGCGTGAGCGGATCGACGAACGCCGATGACTCTCGCGTGCTTATCAACGAATGCCAACGTCGCGCGCGCGGATCGACGAACGCCGATGATGCACACGCCCGGAACGACGAACGCGGATGACACACTTGTGGATCGACTATCCCAGACAACGTACGCACGGATCGATGATCGCCCATGACACGCCCACGGATCGACGAACGCCGACGTCACATGCGGATCGATGAACGCGGATGACGTGCGTGTGGATCGACGAAAGCCGAAGACGCGCGCGCGGATCGACGTACGCCATTGTTGTGCGCGCAGAATGATGAACGCCGACGACGCGCCCTCGTGGATCAACGAATGCCGACGACGCGCGCTTCGGATTGACGATCGGCGATGACGTGCATGCGGATCGACAAACACCGACGATGCGTGCGTTCGGATTGATGAACGCCGATGACGCCCACTCGTATCGACGATCGCCGACGATGCATGTGCGGATCGACGATCACCGACGACACTCGCACACTTATCGACAAACGCCGACTATGCTCGTGTGGATAAACGAACACCAATGATTCACGTGCGCGGATCGACGAATGCAGACGACCCGCACACGGATCGACAAACGCAGATGAGGCACGTGTGGATCGACAAACGCCGAATACGCATGCGTGCTTATAACGAAAGTCGATGACGTGCGTGTGTGTATCAACTAATGCTGATGACGCTCGCGCGCTTATCTACGAACGCCGATGAGGCGCACGAGCGGATCGACGAACGCCGACGTCGTGCGCGCGTGGATCGACGAACGCCGATGACGCGCGAGCGCTTATCGACGTACGCCGACGACGCATGCGCACGTAACGACGAACGCCAACGGCGCACGTGCGCTTATCGATGTACGTTAATGATGCGCACGCGTGGATCGACGATCGCTGACGATGCATGCGTGGATCGAGGAAAGCCGACTTTGCGTGCAGAACGAAGAACGCGGACGATGCGCACGCGGATCGACGAACGTGGATGACGCCCACGCAGATTGACGATGGCCGATGACGCGCACGCGGATCGACGAACTCCGACGATGCTCACGCGCTTATCAACGAACGCCAAACTCGCACGCGCGGATCGACGAATGCTGATGACTCACACGCTCGGATTGACGAACGCGGAAGACACGCACGTGGATCGACGAATGCAGACGACGTACGCACGGATCGACGATCACCAACGACATGCCCGCGGATATCTGAACGCCGACGTCGTGTGCGGATCGATGAACGCGGATGACGTGCGTGCGGATCGACGAAAGCCTAAGACGCACGCGTGGATCGACGTACGCCATTGTTGTGCGCACGGAACGACGAACGCTGATGATGCACACTCGCGGATTGACGAACACCAACGACGCGCACGCGGATCGACGAGGGCCGGTGTCATGCGTGCGCGGATCGACGAATGCCGAAGACGCGCACGAGCAGAACGACGAACGCCCACGTCATGCGTGTGCGGATTGACGAATGCCGACGACACACACGTGTGGATCGACGAACGCCAACGACGCACGCGCGGGGATCGACGAACGCCGATGACACTCACGAGCAGATCGACGAACGCTGATGTCGTGCGCGCGCAGATCGACGAACGCCGATGATGCATGAGCGCTTATTGACGAATGCCGATGATGCGCACGCAGATCGCGAACGCCAATGACACTCACGTGCTTATCGACGAACGCCGATGACGCACGCGCAGGTCGACGAACACCGATGACTAACGCGCACGGATCGACGAACGCGGAGGACACGCGCGCGGATCGATGATCACAGACGATGTACAAGCGGATCAATGATCGCCAATGACGCGCCCACGTATCGACGAATGCCGACGTCGTGTGCGGATCGACGAAAGCAGATGACACGTGCATGTATCGACGAAAGCCGACAACGCACGCGTGGATCAAAGAACGCCGATGACGCGCGTGCACGGATCGATGAACGCCGACGACGCATGCACACGGATCAACGAACGCCAAAGACGTGCGCGCAGATCGACTAACGCTGATGACGCTCACGTGCTTATCAACGAAGACTGATGACATGCGCGTGCGGATCGACGAATGCTGAAGACGCTCACGCGCTTATCAACGAAC